>VZDJ01000084.1:4609154-4669304 GCA_008694505.1 Cyanoderma ruficeps
AAAAAAAAAAAAAATAAAAAAGGAGAGAAATCTTCCACCATCCCCCTTTCTCTCTCTCCCCTCCAGCACCAGCCGCTCTTCGCATCCGCTCCCCTGCCCGCGGCCCCTCGCTCCGCCGGGGCTGGGGGACACAAAGGCGCCCGCGCAGAGGGAGGCGGGTGGTCCTCAGCCCCCCGCGCTCCGCAGACACCCTGGATCCTTCCTCCTCTTCCTCCTCCTCCCGCTGCGGAGACCGCCAGCCCCGGCGCGGCGCGGCTCAGCGCGGGCGGGCGGGCGGAGGGGGCGGCTCCGCGGGCGCGGAGGGGGCGGCTGGGCGGGCGCGCCCCGCGCGGTGCTCAGCGGGCGCGGGGGGGCCGCATGGCCGCCCCGCCGGCTCGGCACGGCTCGGCTCGGCACAGCGCACACGCTCCGCACACGGGCAGCGCGCTCCGGGGCGGCGGGACCCGCGGCACCCGCGTCCCCCGCGTCCCCCGCAGGGCCGGGCCGGGAGCGGGGAAGGGGGCCCGGGGAGGAGGCGGTGGCGGGCGGCGCGGCGCGGCTGCCCTGCCCGGCGGCGGCCGCACGGAGCCGGGCGGGCGGCGAGCCGAGGGGCGGGGGAGCGCCGAGGGCCCGGATCTGGGTTGCGCGGACGCGGGCTCCACCTAGCAGCCGGCCGGCACCGCACCGCACCGCACCGCCGCCCCCGAGCCCGCGCTGCCCCGCAGCCGCCCCTTACCCCGCTCCCTCCCCGGCCCCCCGCCCGCCACCACCTGTCCCGCAGCCCCCTCCCGAAAGGATCCCGCACCGCTCGGTTGGACACTCTGCCCGTGGTTCCCCTGCCAGGTAGCCAATCGCAGCCTCCATACAGGGCACGGACCCACTCCACACTAGATCTCCCACATCCCGATTGGCCGCTTGGAATTTTATCCCCATCCAAGCAGCCAATTGCAGCCTGCCTTTGCGGCACCGATCCATCACCTGTGTGGTTCCGTCGCCCCTGATTGGATGCTCTGCCCGCTGCTCCCCTCCCAGAAAGTCAATTTCAGCCTGTATTTCCAGCACAGACCCATTCCCCACTAGATTCCCCAGCTCACGGTTGACCTCTCAGCCTGTTGTCCACAACCAAGCAGCTCAACAGGCCCCACCTCCCGGTCAAGGGTGGTCTCGCTGCTGTCCAGCACAAGGATGGGGCTCAGGGCAGCCTGGCATCAGCTGGGGTCAGCAAGACACACTCTGTCCTTGCCCTGGCACCCCCAGCAGGTAGGAAACATGAATCCCCTCATCTCCTGAGAGTCAGGAACCTCCAGGAAGGAGGACAAGAAGCCTGCCTTTGTGTTAACGTTTGTCATCTTACATGGGACCTCTGGAAATAATGGTGCTTGGCTGCAACATGCTGAACACTTTCCTCACAAATCGAATTGTTTGTTTGCTTTTGGTTTCTGAGGGAAGGACCTCAATACATGAAGCTCTTTTAACAACAAAACAAACAAGTAGATTTCAAAAAAACATAGTTTGCTTATTGCCTGAGTGTTGACATATGCAACATACCACACTTTAGCCCAGTGACCAGACCTACTTGGAGAGTCCCTTGGCTTCAGCCGTAGCCAAGAGCACTGGAAGGGCCCAAATGAGGCCTCCTGATCCAACCCAATGGAAGATCCACTCAATTTATTATCCTGCTCAGCTTTTTCTGTAACAAGCTCCTAAATATCTGTGATGATAGGGACCTTGCAAGGCCATCCTTTTAAATGGGATAACTCAGACCATGGGTCAGGAGGATGCTCACACGTTCCTAGTTGAATTGCTAGTTAGACAGGCACAAAAAAGTGTATTTAAGGTTAAGAACTGCTATTCTGGATGCATTGATGTGCAGTGGAAAATTAGTACCAATAAACATAAGTGCTGTTTTCCCAATAATACAATCAGGGCCCATTCACTGACATTGCAAAAATAAAGGAAGAATATCGACTGTGGTCAGGGAAGGGAAATCTACAATTTTTGACAGGTCTGTCTCAACCATTTCCATTTCCAGTAGATCTCTACAAAGTCATGTTAGAGAACACCTGTCCTTTTCCTACATGGCTGTAGAATAGCCGCACACGTCCAAGTGAATGATGCACAGTCTTGTACAATCATTTGATTCAAGAAAAAGTAGATTTCAAAGCAATTTAAAAGCCGTTGTTCTTTGAACCTTCTTTCTTCCAGGGTCGGTGTGGAGGGGAAAAACAAAAAACAAAACAAACAAACAAAACAAGAAGCAAAAAATCCTCCACAAAACCAACCAAACAAGCAACCCCATCCCCCAAAAAACTCCAAACCAAACCAGAAAAACCACCAAATCTTTAATACTGCTTCTGCTGGGATGCTCAGAGATGTGAGATATGATATTCTTCAAGATACAATTACCTCTCTGATGATATTCACCATTCACCACGTATGCTCTGGGAATGAAACAAAGCCTTACAAGTTGAAATTAGATTTCCTCTATATCTTTAAGGTCTGTTTTAATGCAGAGGTGGGAATGAAATCAATGTTTAGTCAGTGAGTAAAGAAAAGACAAAAACCACTAAGCTGAAAGTCTGGTGGTGTGTTTTTTTCCCGCCTCTCATAGCATTGCATATAATGAAGATGGAAAAAACCCTATAAATTGTGGGGGGAGGCAAGGAAGAGCTTCAAAATGCCACCAGCCTGTTGCGCTGTTGGTGCTTTTTAGAATCGTGTCTCAGGCTTAATGCTGTGAGTCAGCCCAGAAAAACTTAGACACAGAATAGTTGCAGTAGGTTGTGCAGTTGTCTCCAGAGGCAACAGCAAGATTATTCCCCAAAGGATATTTTCCCAGTACTTTGTCCAGCAAAACTTGAAATGTGTCCAGGGATAAGGTTTCCACCAATTCCCTTGAGAGATTACTCCCCAGTCTCATATATCTCACCGTTTGGAAGATTTTCCTGGTGTTCAGCCTACATTTTTGCATTTCTTAATTTCATACTATTACTTGTGGTTATGGCCCAAATTAATCAAAGTACTTCAATGCATGCTTAAATTTAGGTATGTGCTCAAGCTCCACTGAAATCATGTACGTTGGTGTTTTGCAGGGCTGATGGATCTGCACATGTATTTTAGCACTGTCCTGAATTGGGACCATGCTTCATGCAAAATAATTCTCCTTCTCTTACATATTTTTAAACCATTATCCTTCCCTTGTTTAATTATTGATTAGATAAGCTATATATTTAAGCTATTTAATCTCTCCTTGTGTATCACTCTTTCCAAGAGTCTGATCATTTTTCTTTTTCAGATCTGAATTCCCTGAAACTCTTCCGTGTTTTGTGAGGATGGGTAATGAGGTATTGCAATTTAATGACATATCCCAGGTGTGATTACATAAAGAGCAGTTATTCTGTGCAGTCAGAGGATATAACTTACCTTCCCCAGCAACCCCAAAGCGCATTGATTTGTTGTGCTGCTCTATCATTTTGTAAGACTCTATAATCTACTCCTATTCTTTTCCATATCCATCACCCCAGCATTCAGATATTTTTTACTTGCAGAGGCAGACAGCCTTTAGGCCTTGAAATTCAGTGTGGTGTTTTACACTGGGAAACCTGTAACAGAACCAAATTGCAACCTTAGAGTGGTTTCCAGAACACTTTCTTCCACCCCACCACCCCCACATCCTCCAAAAAAAAAAAAAAGCTCTGTTTCAAGTAGTATTATTTGAATCTGTTCACCCAGGATTTTGAGTTCCCAATTAATTTACTTCAGGAGGATTTGTCACACATACCACCCTGGCACCATGGTGTCTGCATCATTTGTTGCTCATTATTTCATTATCCCTCAGGTACATGTGGAGCTTTAATGATAATTTCATTATTTTACGATGGTTTAAAAGTGGGTTTCCTGAATTGTAATTGACTGTAATTCTGATTATTTTCTCCTTTTATTCCCTTCTTCTTTTTCTGAAGATATATCCTATTTGCTCTCTCTCTCTCATATTTCCATTAACTTCCAAAATCAACTGTCACTGAGCCATTACATTCTGTAATGAATTGACTTATTCTCAAAGATGCATGTCATCTGGGCCAATTCATGGATACACATTTCTCTTTTCAGGACTGTTACCGGTTGTCCTACACAAAACATGCGATGTTTTCTTTACTTCATGATCGAGTATTATGGTTGGTTTTCACCTTTTTTTTTCCCAATCCGAAGTATTGTCATGACAAAGCTGCGTGAATTTTTAAAAACAAATGCCGTGGAATGATACGAATAAACATGGCTGCTAAACATTCCTGCTACAGATCCAGCAAAAGTCAGCTTATCTATGATGAAGCCACATTTTCATCATAAAATCCCAACAATTTGAGCAGATNGATACATAGATAGATACATAGATAGATAGTAACACCGAATTAGGCCTCAACAGACTCCACATTCTGTGTTTTCTTCTCCCCCATCATCATCTCCTCTGTGGTCCTGATTTAGGAAATCACCTCATGTTTTTGCATGCTGAATTTTCCTGCACTCATTTTTAGGCATGAACTTCAATGGGATTGCTTGCACTGGGCTCAAGCAAAATTCCAAAATAAGGAGTAATACAAAAGCAGAAATCAACGACAAGGCTCACAATCTGACTTTTTTAGTCTCTTCCTTCTAATATGTACCTTCATTTTGATATCATTTTTCTAGGTGCAAGAACAACCTCAAAAGATAACAAACCACCCCCCTCCCCATTTTGCATAGAAAGTGCAACTAATAATGATTTAATATTGAAAACATGAGCTGTCAAAAAAATGCTTTCCACTTAAGGGATAGTTTAAACCATAGCACACTGGCCAACTATAGTAGGTTTGCAGTACCATGACACCAAAACACAAAAAAGCCTAAAGGAGAGAAAGTGCCACAGGACATCTGGTCCCTAACTTTTAGCTAATATATTTCCTTGCAGCCTGTTCATGTCCAATGCCTTGTGCAGCAGAAGATGGATTCTCAGTCTCTCAATAACAGTGTGCTTGTTTCAGCTGGGGTAGAGTTAATTTTGTGCATAGAGGCTATTATTGGGCTGTGTTTTGGATTTGTGCTGAACACAGCAATGATAATCTAAAGATGTTTTTGTTATTGCTGAGCAGGGCTTGCACAGAGCCAAGGCCTCTTCTGTTGTTTGCACTGCCACGCTGGCAGGGAGGCTGGGGATACACAGGAGACTGGGAGACACAGCCAGGACAGGTGACCCAAACTGACCAAAGGGATATTCCAGATCATGTGGCATCATGCTCAATATATAAAGTGGGGAGAAGAAGGGTGAAGGGGCGACATTTGGCGTTTTTCTTCCCAAGTTAGGCATGCTGGGGGGCCCTGCTCACTTGGAGATGGCTGAACACATTCCTGCCCATGGGAAGCACTGAATGAATTCCTTGTTTTGCTTTGCCTGAGTGCACTGCTTTTGCTTTTCCTATTAAACTGTCTTTATCTCAACCCACGAGTTTTCTAGCTTTCACTGTTCCAATTCTCTCACCAGTCTTACTGGTGGGGGAGTGAGTAAGCTTTTTCAGGGGGCTTTTTTGATGGCTGAGGTAAACCATGACGAACAGAAATATGCCTGATTTTCTTTTGGTATTCCTACTCTTTTGGTGGGCGTCACTGCCATTTCAGTGCTTCCTGAAGCAGAGGCAGTAGGGACATGGAAAGACTTCCTGGCATAGATGCTCAAGATAGGGTGTTGCCCTGGAAAGGGTAGTATTTAGTCCAGCTGGGAAGGCTGGGCAGACACACTGTGGAAGACTGGTGGTGACTTGTTGGCTGGTGGCTTAGACTTGGATTGCAAAACGGCCATGCATAAAAGCTATCTGAACTGTTGACTTGAATCCGTCTGTAGTCGAGGTAATAAAGCAATTAGACACAAAAATCATTAATAATTTAGCTTAATTGAAACCGAACAATACAGACTTCCTCTACGATTCCAAGTTATTTCAACTGTTTGGAAAGCAGGGCCTGTCTCTGTTGTTCTAGTACATATGTAATGTGGGAGAAAATAAAAATTGTCACTAGAATTTCACTTTAAAAAACTTGTGTTGCTTTTTTTTTCTCGTTAATTTGAACCCCTGAAGTCTCAGAGCTAGCTCTGAATCTATTTTCAAATAAAGGCTCTTTTTGTGTGTGGATAAATTAGGCTGTGAGATGTAACTGGCTGTTGTAGAGCGGGGGTGGGACTTTGATGTAGAAGTCATGTTAAAGCAGATGGGTGTGCTGAGCATGCTTCAGCCAGGCTAAATGGGAAGAGCAATTAAATGCTCTTCCACACAGTTATTGCTGAAACAACAGGAAGCAGAAATAGCAGAGTAAATAAGCTGTGCCATCAGAGAGGTTTCCCTGGAACTGAGAGCAAATTTGGAAGCAAAGAGGTTTGTTGGTTGCAGCTGCTGGTGAAAGTCAGAAAAGTTCAGGGAAACCAGGAAAAACCCCAATAAAGAGCAAAAGTAATAGTTTGGTTACCAGAGGAGGAGAAGAAGCAGAATGATTTTTAGGACCAAAAGGGTGGATGGTAACTTCTGAGCTGCTTGTTGATTTACTCTTGCAGTTTTCAGGAAAATCAGATGTTCTTTGGAACAAACAACCCAACAGCACACAGATATTTGGTGCCTGTGCTCCTTAGGAAACCGATGGACTGACCAAAATCTATCTACAGGGCACTCGAAGACATGCATTGCATGCTGCAACTTACCATAACTCCACCAGCCAGGATGGTGGAGCCTTTAGGCAACTGCAAGAAACCAACATGTCCCAGCCATGAGGAAGAGTGGCAAATCCACCACTAGCATCCCTCAAGTATTATCACAAAGGATGAATTATCCTGATGTCCGGAAAGTAAGGTTCCAGTTCACATTGCTTGCTGGGCTGGAGAGAAATTTGAGCTGCTGGGAGAAATGTTGTACTGGCGCTGGGGACTGCTGGGCAGAGTGCTTTTGCAGTACTATTAACCATCTATGCTGTAATGCTGATATCATCTGTGAACACTTATCACACCTATCTTCTAGCAAGCAGGACTAGAGAGGAACAAAACAAGGGAATATACCGCTCTTGTTGCAACATCGTGGGAGGATTTAAAGCCATTTGGGAAACAAAAGTAGGAAATGATCACAGCTGCAAAATTGGTGTTTTAAAGGTACTCTCTCAGGACTTTGACTGCCATAATATGAATTTAGTATTCATGGTATTAATGGAAAAAATTCTAAACTGAATAGGAAATTAACTTTCTTACTTGAGGTTATGCTGCAGTGGTAAAGTGATCCTAATTATTTTTAAGACTAAATGCTATTGCTAGAGGTAAATCGGGTTTCAAAAAGAAAGAAATCAATAATATAAAGACAGATTTTGAAGATTTCAAATAATAAAACTAGGTAGAATGGTTTGCATCAAATACAACAGAAAATCCCTTCAGTGAAACATGCATAAGGTTAAGTCTTGAGCAGATACCTCATGCATACAATTTAATGAATAAAAATCATAAATCAAATAAGAGTGGGTCAAAACATAGACAAAGGGATTATACCAAAAATCAGAGCTTTAAGGAATGGGTGGTTGTGCAGAGACATGCAATTGATCTTTTTGGTCTTCTACATGACCTTTTTGCCTCCTGGACTCCGTTTCAGAAATCAGGAGAATGATTTTTTTATTAACTTCAGTTTTCTTTTAACACATAGCAGCAGTCACTGAAATAATGGCTTTTTTTACCCCCTACTGTACAGTTGATTGGCACATCCTTGTTTCACACATTCATTTTATAAATCTTTTAATGCTTCCTCTGATTGAGTCACAGGAATATGATCCAAGACAAATGGGCAATCTAATCTTCAGATAGTTAGCACAGTGCGGTGCCTGCCAGCTGAAGAGAAAGCAAACAAAACACCAAAATGTACCAGCAGAGGCACCCAACAGGAAGAGATGACTGAAATGCAGAAAGGGCCAGTGGACTCCCACCTGAGGGCTGTGTGAAATGCTGAGTATCCATTACCAAGCTACAGATACCATAACAGTGCAAAAAGGGTGACAGTGCCAGGTAGTCTTGAATGTTCCTAAATATGGCTATGGATGTACCCAATTAGTTTTGTGCTCATTAGGGCTGTAGAAGAAAGGTCTTGCTGAGACAAATTCTGAAAGTGAAAGAGGAGCAAGCAAGATGTACCTAATGTCTTTCATGAAGGATAACAAGATGGACTATAAAATGTTATCAACCAGCACACAAGTAAAGGGGGTCAGGGACCTTACCTATTCAGCCGAATGGAAATCAGACAGCAATCAATATCTGGAGCAGATTTCAAAAGAGGTTTTCAGGTGCATAATCGCAGCACAGGCCAGTGGGAATTGTGTTCTAAAATCCTTTACATGGTAATCCCTATTTTTGCATGGCTATAAAGAAAAATAACAAACATATGGCGAGGATTGGAGGTAGCCTGATATTGGCACCTGTAAAATGTGTAGTGGTGGCATCTCTTTAAGCTTGAACTCAACACTTGGTAGCTTTGGCTGAGCAGGAGTTTATTATTCATAAAAAAAAAATCTACCCCGTCTCATTTCATCGTCTAAACCGTCCAATCAATAATTCAAGTATGAATTTTAAGAAGATTTCCAAATTAAGCTAGACACCCTAATGTATAGTACATACCACACCAATTAGTATACACAACAGCTTCTCAGTGAGCCAAGATGAGAGCAGCATAGTGGTTTGGAAAATATGAATAACATTATGCTGAAGAGATGCTTAGAGCAGTAGGTAGCAAATAAGGTTCAAGCTTTGCAATTGCTTTTCAGATGCGACCCTCAATATATTTTGGATATTTTTATCCAATGCCCGGCCCCTGTAGATTGACTGGCAAATTGATGTGTCCTGGATCACCAGGCTCTTTCACGGAGCACAGCTAAACCCATAAATACCCTTAACATTACTGGAATATGAGAGCTCCCAGTTACCTGTGTTATGCATTACACCCTTTTTGTCAGGTACATCTTACTCAGTTTCAGCTTGTTCAAAGATTTGTGCAAGGAGGGAACTGCAGTACAGCTGGTTTTTGCAGCGTTGTTTACCTGGTGCTACACCCTTGTTTGTGACATTTTCTGGGCCCTACATAGCCTGGATGTGGCAGTGCAGAACATCATCAAATATAATGCAAACAGCAAAATTCCTGCTCTGTGGTGGTCAATCCAGGATTCCCGTCATAAATTTAAATCTAGCTACTAAGTTACTTGCCTTCTGCTTTTTGGAGCACTAACATAGAATGGCCTTGTTTACAGAACTCCTTGTAGTTTACATGTATTTACATGTTGAAGATTGGAAGCTTTTGTGTGCAAAAAAAGGGAGGAATCATCTCTCCCTGAGAAATTTGTGATCCATCTAAGGCCAGTGTAACATCACTGGCCCCACATTGCTCTCTTTCAAGTCAAAATACGACAGCACTATGCATTTTTTTGTTGCTTTGTTTTTTGTTGGCGGTGGATTTTTTGGTTGGTTTTTTCATTATTTTATATTGTAGGGTTTATTGTTTGGTTTTGTTTGGGTTCACCTTGTTTTTTTCTTTTATTTATATATATTTTTATTTACTTTTAATTTTGTTGCCTTGTTGGCTTTGTTAAATACTAGCTCTTTGCCCTCATGTTCTCCTCTATTTAAGGTCTTGGACTAAGGATTCCTGCTAGGACTGCTGACCTTATTGATGAGCTAGTTGAGGTGTTATTTTTTTTCTTTAATGTGGCTGTCCTCCAGCTTGGAGGGTTCAAGACAGTGAGTTGCCTGCTCCTTGATGTCCTTTCAAGGACTGACATACAGGTGGGGATTCTGTTGTTTGGCCCTGTGACTGAACACCTGCAGACTGCTGGCTTTTCTTTTGCTGACCGGTAAGAGCATCCCCCTCTTACAAATTCCTGGGTGTCATTTACACCTTTGAAAACAAGCATATTTACTTTAACACATGTATTGAAAGGGAAGGGTCATCCCTAAAGAAATAAAACTGTTGTTTTGTTCAGGAAGGGCAGTAAGATATAGCCCTTGCAGTGGGGATCCTCTTCTGCCTTTCCGGCTGTGTATCCCAGCCCCTGGGCTAAACAGAGGTTGAAGCAGAATAGTCCATTCAGGCTGCAAAGCTGATCCTGCACATAAAAGCTGAAGGGAATGGAATGGCCAGGGCAGAAACCTGCATTTCACCTCTTCAGGCCATATCTGTACCTAGCTGACCTTCATGCATAGTTTTCCTGCACAAAGAATATTGGGCAAGGAGAGACCACCGCTTCATCCAGCTGGATCTCATTGTGTGGCAGACACCAACACCTCAATGTTCACCAAAACCAGCCAGGGTTTTACCTGTAGTGTATAAATGCTAACCAGGAGTATATATTTCTATACATATGTTAGCAATATCTAGAGGGCACTGTTACTGCTGCTGTCTCTGTTTTTCTGTCATACCATCCACGTTTTCAGGGGATCCAATTCAAGTCCTGCTATCAATGAGTTTCAGATGCTATTATCATGTTTTGTATTTGGTTTTGGGAAGGTGCATGATTGATGTTTGTGGTGTGCAAAATATTAGTTTATATTTGGTTTATGCTTGTTTTTATTTATTTCTATTATATTTATACTGGTTTTCCCAATGATTTTTTAAATAATTGCAGTTATGCTTTCTGTGTCATTGTCATGTGTGTTTGTCTAATGCTGCATTCTCAGTCTGATATTTTCAAGAAGTGGACAAGCAGTGTCCACGATGATATAGTCTCTTCTCCTCCTTTCTAAGTCCACCATGCTGGATCTCCTAGTGTGTGCCTTATGCCCATTAGCAGCCAAAAAAAGAGTCTCAAGCAGATTTTTGTGCATCAGTATTTCTTACTTGGACTAAGGTTGCAACAAATCCCCTATTACTCTCCTATCGTGATGAAGCCACTTGTATCTTGTGGCTCTTGCAGAATGCCCGGTGCCCAATGTGACAGCCTTTTAGGTTGCACCTTTTAAAAACCTCTAGCCGTATTGTTATGATCATAACTGCACTGCTAATAGTCTCCAAAAGCTGACTGCAATTCTTATGCTCTGTACTTTCTTCCCTCTATCTTCATTTTATCATCGCCTGTACAAAGAGCCCGTTCCTTTGCAGCCGTAATTAAGCTCTCAATTTCTCTTTCCAGTCCTTCTCTGACAGTGATTATCATGTCTTATTTTTTGTAGTTGCTGAAGCTGTCAATCCACAGTGCTTCCCAAGAGCCATGTTCAGGTTCACAGAAGCAGGAAGCAAGCACAGAAGAAAGTCCCAGAAGTCGGTCATCATTTTAAAGATAAGTTCTGATCAGGGAGACACGGCTGCTTAGTTGGGGAAGATTTAAAAGCAGCATATGGTTCATGTTCAGGATATAAACAGCTTACACACACACCCTGCAACCACACGTGCTCCAGCTGTCCTTCTAAGCACACGCTGCAACAACAGCACAAGCACTTGTGGTATTTTTCCCCAAGTACTCTTTCGCCCATTTTAGTTTCAGGAATTTTCTCAATTACATGTGGAGGGTTTTCTTTTTTCACAGTTAGTAATGCTTTCTTGATTTCTGATGCACAATCTGATGCTCTTTCTCCCTAGAGAAATTAGTGCAACTAGATGTTGCACACCCATAAAAACAGCCCTGGTAAAACTAGGGCTGTCTTGCAGCCCACCACCCCATGGGTTTCTTCTGTGTCTGACTCTATCTAGCACTGTGACTCTGACTCCTAGACTTGACATCTTCTCTCAAGTCAAGTCTGACCATAGCAAGAGTCCTAAACCACTTGCTCATGTATCAAGGGGAAGCTGCCCCATAGCTTTCATCACCTATGTCATTCTCCTCTGAATTTTTCATCATATTTTGTTTGCAGGTGAAGGAGTCAGAATAGCACACAGTGTTCAAAATGGGGGTGAACTTTGGGGTTGTACTGGGGTTTAACAGTATTTTCTGTTCTCTGTCTGCTCTGTAAAACCTCCTATGATTTTACTCAGCATTTTCCAGGATTAAGCTGGTTGTTTTCATGGTCTTGCTCCTGCAAGTTATGGTCAGATTTGTGCTCATGTTGTTCACTTGAGTCTTTGATTGCTTTTTCCAAGGTGCATCACCTTAAATCTGTTTCAAATGGATTTTACCTACCATTTTATTACCTAGCCTCTCCACCTTCAAAAATAACATGGTAAATCTTTGGTCAGCCCTTGTTTTCACTTGCTTGACCAACTATTTTGTTTGATTGGGATATTTTAATTTTAAAAATTGGTCCTTTTTTAGACTGTTTATAAACATGGGAAACAGCACAGCTCCTAACACACGGGTTTTAGCGACTCTGTGAGCTCATCAGTGAGCTCCATCTACATCAAGAACAGCCATTAACTTCTACAATTCGCATTCTGCCTTCAACTACTAACATATCCAGGTACCTCCCCTTACTGGAGCAAGTTTTTCCAGCTAAATTGATCCGTCATTCCCGTTTGTACCCAATCTACTTTTAAAGAATCAGAGCAGGTGTTTTTCCCTCTATGTTAGCCCTAATAGGACGTGTAAGGTACCAAAACCAACAGTGTTATATGAATTTTGTATTCAAAATAAACACAACACATTGTCACATAAATGATTGCCCTGCTATCAAGAAACATTCCCCTGTTCTCTAAGAACAATTAACTACACAAGGTTTACAGTACTGGAAGGCATCACTTACAGACAATGTAGAACAATTTGCAGATGAGGTTGATTGCGCTGGCAGGGTTTAACTGAAAAATAAAACAGAGGTACACATTGATTGAAGCTATCTAAATAAAACATGAATAGCTTCTAATGAAAACAGCGGGCAAAAGAGCACTTTGAGGCCTCAGCAGCAACATTTTTCCCAGTATGGGTTGTGAGGTAGCCAGAGCAAATAAGGTTCCTCGAATCATTTACTAATTTACCATCTTAAGATACATATTTTCAAGTTTATGGGTTTATGAAATTACCTTCACTATTATTCACCCCCCTCACCGCTAAATATTTTTAGTAAAAATTTCAGAGATTTTGAAAAATACTGACAATATAATCAATGGGGTGCTGTAGGTTATGTCAGAAGAGCTGCTGCCTCTCTGTAACACAAACAATGCACCTCACCATGCAGCACCAAAAATCACCTTTTGCTCTCTCTGCCCTCCTCCCTGAGAAGCAGCTCATCATCTGGGGAAAACGGTGCCATGCTTCCTTCAATCTTCACTGGTGCTTCCAGTGACTTTTGTGGAACTACTCTGATTGTCTGGCTACCGGTGCCTGGTGATGGATGGAAAACTAATCTGAGACATGCCTGTGGTTCTTCTCAAGTATGAATGGAATATTTTTATTCATTTGACGTAGTGGGTTTTTATTTGACACTCAGGCATTTCACTTCTTTTGTAGTATTCCCCTTTCTTTGACACTATCATGCAGTTCCTTCCAGCTACCAACAGATTTCATTATGTTTCTGTTTACTTACGCTTTAGTATCATTAATGAGGATGTTGACTAAGTCAAGACCTGCCAGTAATCTCTGTGTTATGCTACCTGACAGTACCTCTCTGTTTTATGTGCAGTTATTTAGCACTACCCTGAGCCATGGACATCCTGCCAGCTCTCAATACACTTGAGAGCAAAGCTTGTGAATAATTTATTAACAAATTTGTGTCTTATGTTCCTGCATGAAATACATATCAACAGGCCGATTGTTACTGATTTGTTTCTTACTTGAAAAAATTCAAGAAACTTAATACAAACAAGTTCATTAATACAATCTAGANCTGTTTGTGTGTGTGTATATATATACATATTAAAAATGTCCATGGAGATTTATTCTTTATGAGATGTGCCAGAGATGCCACATTTCTTTTAGCTTTATGTGTTCAGAGATAACTCTGTTGGTACTGGCTCTTTCATTTTTTAAAAGGATTTATTTCTCTGTGAAGCAGTCCTATCTCTTAGTTTTGTTTTCCTTCTGAAAATGAATCCCATATTCACCACTCACTAATATATTGATCAGTCCCTGGTTGCTTTTCAGTTTTTGGTTGTAATTGCTGTAGTAGAAAATCAGGCTGAATTTTTTCTTGAAACACTTTTCATTGGGAAATTGATTTTTTATTATTTTTGTTAAAGAAATTATCTATTCAGTCATTAAATGTTTTGTCCTTGTTAGAAAGCTGATTTTAGTTTTTCAAACAAAATGTATTTTTCAAGGGTTCTTCAGAAAAGAATTACATTAGCTGCTTTTTTCCCTCTTGTATTACTTGGGTGGGAAGCTGGGAGGCAAATCACCGTAATACCTTGAGATCATCCAGAACCAGTGATTTGCATATGTATGTATATTGCTCTAATATTAATACATGCATCTCTTAGTTCCCAGGACTCTTCCTTAAAATGTTTTTTCTCCTTCCTGTTCCATTCAGTAAATTCATGCCCTACCATAAGGAGCAAAAATTTCCCAAAACGTCTGTAATATAAACTGATACAATACACACAGGGAAAAATACATCTTGGTTTGAACTGTATTGCACTCAGCACATTTGGACTTGCCCTGCACTTTCAGGTTGATATAGTATTTTTATTTTATCACCTTAGAGTCACAAGCTCCTAGGCAGTGGGTCTGTCATGGCACAGAAAGAGCTGCCTCTCACAGGTGGATGGAACAATTCCTTTACACCAGCCAGTAACCACAACCCGGCTTTCTGCTGAGAAAAGGACATTTTATTTCAAGTGCCTAAGAGCAGCAGTGTCAGTAAAAAAGGTTGCTATAAAGTGACAGATGCTTCACCACCAGATTGTCCAAACAGGATGAAAAATAGCAGGAAGAAAAACCCCAACAAAACATAAGAAAAAAAATCCCAACCACAACAAACCTGAAAACCAAACAAAAGCCAGATTTGCAGCACAGTGTTGCACTACTTCAGTGTATGCTCTATTTTCAGAAGGCACTAAAGAAGCTGAAGCACAATAGGCAATGATTTTTACATTATTCACAACAAAAAGTATTTGTAGAATAATGCAAATACACAGTGGCAGCCTGCGGGCTGTTGCTGAAGGGTAAATGTTTACAGGAGTTCTGGGCGTGAGGCTGTATTGCGTTTGCATGGCACAGTTCCTGTAGCAGAGGGGGTACAGGGGTGGCTTCTATGAGAAACTGCCAAGTAACTCCTCTTTGTCTTGCAGGAGGGAATGGTGGGGGGGAAGGTGTTTTTAAGGCTTCACAGAATCACAGAATAATAGAATAACCTAAGCTGGAGAGGACCTATGAGGATCACCAGAGTCCAGCTCCTGGCCCTGCACGGCACACCCCAAGGGTCATACTGTGTGCCTGAGAATGTAGTCCAAATATTTCTTGAGCTCTGTCAGGCTTGGTGTTGTGACCAGTTCCCTGGGTGCCTATTCCAGTGTCCAATCATGCTCTGGCTGAGGAACCTTTTCCTAATATGCAAAACCTTTTCCTAATATCCAACCTGAACTTCCCCAGCCATGTCATTCCCTTGGGTGTTGTCACTAGAGAATAGATCAGTGCCTGCCCCTCCACTTCCCCTGCGAGGAATTTGTTTTACTTCTCATTATCCTCTTCTGATTTTGGTTGGTGAATTCCAAATCCTTGGTATTTGATCATGCACCTGAAGAAACTGGAAGGCAGCTGTGCTTTGAGAAACATGGGATGTAGGAACAGAAAATCCAGGATAACCCACCTTTTCATGACTAAGGAAAAGACTTTCAGGACAATCGATCCTGTTTTCCATTGATAACTTACTTGCTTAAACATGGAGTTCAAACCTGACACTCAGAAAAACCAGCTAAAGCAGCTGTAGTAATGTAAAAAGAAAAAATAAACACCTACCTCTGTAGGGGTTCCAACCAGTCACCCTCACAGGAGCCTTAGGAAAGGCTGGTGGAAAGGGGCACATGGGAGCTTGTTCTTAACTTCACTGCCATACCCATTGATAACAAATTGTCAGAGCACTAATCTTGCTATTGGTCCAATATGTTAAATTATTTATTAAAATTTAAACTGTGTCTAAAATGCATGCATCATGAGCTATCCATATATTTAAACTATAATGAAGTTAAAAAAAGAAAAAGTGAGGTGATTTTGTTTCTTTGATAGTCTTTTAACTGCCAAACTCTTCCCATCCATCTCACAACAGCACGGGATAGTTAACCTTCCCAGTTATGAAAGCAGTGATTTTTTTTTTTTCCTCTGAGCTTTTTGCAAGCTAAGGCAAAGCTGTTTTCCCTTGCATGGGGTAGAGGTCCAAGAAAAGAGAGGCTCCCTCATATTTGCTTTCAGGCTGTTAGAGAACTTATAAATACTTTGTGACTGCTCTTAGAAAAACATGAATTTAGCAACCACCTTCTTTGGGGATGGATCCTTGGCTTGTACAAACTGTCAGAGCTGAGTTGAAATCAGTTATGCAGTGTGGCATTTTGCTTCAGCTCCTTGCTGTAAGTCATTAAATCCCAAACTGAGAATGGCTGTGTCAAAACCCTTGAACCACCTGCTCAGCTAGAAAAGCACCAAAGTCTAAGGATTTAGCTATATTAGATGCACACATGAAGATAATTCTGGGAAATTAAAATCCTGCTTGAGTGAATTTTTGCATTTTGATTCTGGGAGGAAAAGAGGGCATATAAATTACTTCTGTGCAAGACCCACTGCCTTTCGGTTCAGCTGGGATCACCACAGATCATCCTTAGCTATGAAAACCCTTTCCAGCTGCCATAATCTGCTCTATATGTACAGGCCTTACAGTGTAGCTGCAAGTAACAAAAAGCATCCTAGTAAGGGGCATATTTTTATTTTTCTGGTGTGCCTTTGGACCATAAAGTCACCAGAAGGCATGGACAGCAGGAACAGGGATTGATGTTCCCTGTCTCTTCCAATCTGAGAACTAGAAGGCAGCAAATGAAACTAGGCAAGGCTAGTTTTGAAACAGAGAAAGGAAATCCTTTCTCATGGCACTTGGCATTAAAATGGGGGACTCAGGGCCATGGAACAGTGGAGCTGCTGGTGACTCATGCACATGTGAAAAAGCAATGGGGCACCTTCAAAGACAAGAACTGCTTTCAGGGTTGTCGAATGCCAAGCCTCCCACACCAGGGGTAGCAATGCACTCTGCAGCATCTGTGAAAGCTGTCTGGTGAAGCACCACTCTGTGCTTGCCCTACTCATATTTCATAGGAGGGTACGGGAGTGATCAGCAGATCCACTACCCATTTTCTTATATTCTGGTTGTTCTGCAATATGACTCTTCCATTGTTGCCTGTTGGCAAATTGTTTGCATGGTGAATGGACAAAACAACTGGATTTTCTTGAGAACTGAACTACTGCTTAACCATCTTCTGCTTGTTCTTTAGCTCACAGTTGAGTTTTGCCTCTGCATTCAGTTGTCTCTCTCTATGGAATTTTCCCAGACTCATGAGTAGCCTCGTGTTAATGGAAGCTTCAGTTTTCTGTGGATAAATTATTTAGGGGGAGGAGGAATGGAATCCCCTTCAGACTGTTCTAAATTGAGGACTATGACATTTTAAAAATAAATAAAAAGAAAAATAAGTCAAGAGTTTTCCTGGCAACAAAAGATTACTTAATAAAAAAACAAAACAAAACAAAACCCACATCTAAGGGAACAAAACACTGTAAAAGCATCTATAAACATACGTATATTAACAAACTGGAGACAATACACTTCTGTGGCAGGCTAATGTAAAATAGTATGTTTTCCTTGTGAAAAGGTCTGTGGTAATTTCTGCTTGTTTAACCATTTTTCAATCAATCACTTTTTAAAATGTGTCATTCCCTATCTATATGGTTGATTCAGGTTGAGGTGTATATGTAGTTCTAATTCTTGCTCTGTTCCCATGGCAGTCAAAAAATCACTATCTGGTTATATCTTGAGAATTCAGGTTTCAACTTGTTTTGTTGTTTGAGGGATTCCTTTTGTTTTTCTTCTTTTTTTTTTCCCTTTGGAGAGATCTTCCTTTTACCACAGGTATGCAACAGAGATGATTCATTCTGAATGGGAGATATCAGCTTTGTCATGATGCCAAGAGGAAAAGCTTAGTTTTAGAGGTATAGGAATTATATAGGAATTATATCTTGCAGTATTTTATATTTGTATATTATATTTGTATATACTTTTATTCTAGCCTATGTAAATTTATTATGTACATAATCCAGCAAGGATTAGATGATTCAAATTTTGCTGATGGCAAATAATCTCCGCAGATATTATAGAGCAGAACTTCACCTGGTATGGGAAGGCATTGCATAGGTGGTAGAAGAGACTTTGACAAATTCTGGTTCAGCTTCAATGATTTGAAGACTCTCTGGCTTGTTTTATGCAACACAACTTCTACCTGTAGGCATTACAACATTTTTCCTTGGTGCAAATAGATTCTTATCCTCAGGTAATCCTATAAAATTTCCAACTCCTCTGAACTTGCGCAAAAATGGCAGAGCATTTAGAAGGAGCTGCAATTTCTCAGTAAGGGGCATTAATTATCCATGCCACCCATTCCTGAGCTTTCCAAAAAGAAACAGGTTAAAGTAGGGTTGTTTTCTGTAGTGTCAATACCTGCACTCTAAGAATTAAAGGGATTTCAAGTTATTTGAGCCCACCAATGGTAATGACATTTGGTGAGCACAGAGAAAATTCATGCTGCATTTAGTAATTCATAGTCCTGATTGTACAAACCTATTCCTTTGCATTGTGGTGAACTAGCCTAGGAAACCAGACATGGGAGTCACAAAAAGGGCCTGGCAAGAAAAAAAGTGTGGCCAACTTGGGAGTCAAGTCATATTTAGTTTGCTCTCTTCAAAATGAAGGAAGCATTTACCTGGTAGGAGTGATCTACTGACATGTAATAGACTATAAGAATACGAAATAGAAAAATTAATGAGAGGTTATCACTATGAGCTTGGATTTGTAAGAACTATAAGGGGGCACCTGTGTTACACCAACTTTTGGCCTGTTTCCCTTTCTGAAGGCAGGCTGAACTGGATTAAATGGAAATTGAGAAAATCCAACTCTGAGTATTTTTCAAAAATCTGAAGAGCAATACACACAAGCACAATTTCATAGCACCAGCTCTACGGCTAAAACAATGCATTCCATCATGCCAAGCTCCCCTCTTGAGGCAACCTTTGGAAAGTGATTGCACCCAGCAGAATAAAATTGCAAGGATACAGGGGAACCAGATTGGAACTAGATGTTCTTTATGGTCCCTTCCAACCCAAATCCTTCTATGATTCTACATGTTTTGCAATGTATCTGAAGCCTGTGATCTTCCTTGATTTTCAGGCTGTTCCTTGAGATGAACATCAAAGGATTTTTGTGATCTTGCCACTGAGATTCAGAGCCCCATGTGTCCCACAGCCTGTCTTAATCCTTTCTTTCAAATTCTATCCTAGCATGGCTTTTTAACATTTACACCATCTACTGCAACAGAATAGGGGGTTTTGCCTAAAATCCGGGGGTTTATAAAACCTCTCTGCTCAACTGGCCAAAAGACACGTTTTATTTAGAGTGAAAGTTTTCCTGTTCCTGTCCTTGCCTTCTACTAATACTTAGACTAACACCACTTCACAGTGACCATGGCGAGCCTGTATTATGGTCCATGTATTTTTTAAGAGGCTGACAAGGAACATCTGTCCAGGCAGGAAAAAAGCTGTGGAAAAAGTTACGGGGATTAAGTTTTCTGCATTTTACATTATAATGACATTTCCAATTACTTGAGAACCGCATGATTGCCTTTCATAGCTCCTGGGAATCTTGACTCAGTGAGTGAGAAATATACTTTTAAATAATGGCACTCGTTCTAGATTTTCTCCTTAAGAATGCACCAGACCTTAATGAATCAGCTTCTTCATGCAATCCCAGTCACTGTGTAAGTCTGCCCTCTGACACTACCTGCATGCAAAACCTTCATGTATTGTTCTCAGCAAACTGAATCCTTCTGGTGAAAAGTTTACAGGTTGCTGTCATTGTCAGTAGCTCTCCTGGTCATCAAGTTCATTGCCATTTTGCCTGGGCTTTTTATTTGGTTTATTTTTCCTGTTGATCATGGGTTTTTGGCTTTCTGATACTATATCATTCTTAACCAACAGCAACCATATTCCTCCCAACATTGAGAAAAACAGCTCTTGAAACTGGAATGAGGAGAGGAAACATGGCAGTGGTCATTCAATCAGTCTTTTGTCTTCTCTTGTAAAAACAGAGCTGCAATTCCACAGGCAGCTCTGAGCCTTATCAGCCTTATGAATCTTACGAATTACCATGGCTCTTACTAGAGTTTGGACTATGCAGCTTAAACACCAAGGTAAGCCTGACTTTGTAGGATATCTGGAACAAAAGGGCTCCTTCTTCCTTTCTTTCCTGTCAGGGGGAACTGTCAGGAATAAGCTGCTTTGGAAATTTGGTTGTCTAGAGGCTGAAATAGGGAGATAGTGTTTTTTGGATAATCTAACTCCAGTTATTGCATCATGCTGGTACAAGAGGGGAGCTGAAAGCTAGCAATTAAATAGCATTTAAACCAGCTATAAAATCACAGAAATGCAAGGTATAGTCTTTGAAGTTTAACAATGAAAAACATCCGATTCCTACTTTTATTTCCTGGTTTTATACAGAAGACTTAAATTTTATATGAGATTGTTTTCCCATTGCACATTACTGCTCCTGCACATTTCCCATCTCCCCAAGCAGTACTGGTGCCTCTGCACTGCTAAACCCATCAGACTACTGAGAACATGGGTCGGGAACAAAGAATGATCTACTCTAATTACTTTTAGAAGTAGTTGTACTTAAGAAGCACATGCATTTATTATGAATTGTTATGTTTTCCTTTATCCATACATAATGAATTTATTACAGTTGGGCAATTTAGTACACCCTTTTTTCAATTTAATTGGATTCCTTTTAATGCCCACGTTTAACCTTCAAGCTGAAAGGGTTGATATTCCTTTGAGTTGTATTTTTCTTTTTCCATATTATACATTTATATCTCTGTCTCTATTGTGAAAGGCTTCTATGTTCCAGGTGGTTATGAGGCTAAAAATCAACTAATTTATGCCTGCGATAAAATAGTTTATTATAAAAGCTCGTCAAAACATAGAACTAGAGTCAATGTATTTTTGAACTTTGAAAGCTACTTTCATGTGGAAAAGAGTTTTTAAATTTTAGCGGAATACAAAGTAATTGTTTTTTTAAAAGTCAATTTTAAAGATGGGGCATTCTACTAATTATTTTTTCTAAAAAGAAATTGCTGATATTGACTTTCTAAAGACAAGACTACGGCAGTTTGAGATAAAGCCAGAAATGTTTAGACAAAAAATTAAGGGGAAGCAGAATTCCTAACAATATACTGAACTAATGTTTTTCAAAAACAATTACAATCAGGTAACAAATCATGATTATATATTATTAAAATGACTATTTTTTTCTTTCAGCTAAATGTTTTTAAATCTCTTGAAATTTAGAATTGCCAGATTTAAAACACACTGAATGGAACAATAAATTATTCCACTGTTTCAATGCCTCCAAAGAGGTCAGACTATATGTCTATACTGGCAGTTCCAGGAACTTATTCCCACATCTTCAACCAACCTTGTTGTTGCTGCTGAAGTCACTGGGAGCTGGTGACCAAAGTACCTTGGAAAATGTGCTTCTTGGTTCTTTTGTTAGTGCAAGACTACTTTGGATACTTCTGACATCTTCCTTCAGATTTGTCTACATAATTTGGTCGACACATTAAAAAAAAATCGCAAGCACTTAAAGAATCTGGGATAAAAATTATGTTTGTCTTATCTCTTTGGTGATTCTGTCATACATCTTTCTATAGTTATGTTTCTATATTAATATTAAGTCATTTGGCTTTATTTAAGTTTTATTAGCCTCTAGATACAAGGGGCATGATATATTAAGACAATGGTCATAAAACTGTGTCAAAAGATTAACGAGATCTTGTTGATGCTGTGTTTCTTCTCTTTTCATGATCAAGACTAGAACATTTCAGTCAGGCAATCTACCAGCCACTGTTCATATTTTCAGCAAGAGGTTTCCGCAGAGCTGAAACTTTTAAGGGTTAAGGAGGTGGCAAGCCTATTCAGCTTAGCTGATATGTCATTAAATGCAAATGTCTACATTAGTACAGCATTAAAGTTCAAAATTCAAACACATAATTCATGAAAACTGAAAGCTAAAGTTCCCACACTGATGCTAAATCAATCGTACTGCTCAGATTATGCACATTCAATTGTATATTGAATTGCAGAAACCAGGCAGTTGAATTAATATCTGCACACTCTGGCCAACTTCAGCACAGAGCCTTAGCAGCTGGATGAACCAGACCTAACTCTTTGAAAAGTGAGCCTGGACCAAGGGGAAGAGACATGGGGAAGAAGAATGCACAGATGTGTTTGTATCTGACTTTGGGGTTCTATCTGTTCTGAAAACTCAGAGAAATGTTCCTAATTGATTTCTCCACATCTTTGCTGAAAGGTTTTGTCCTCCCTTCTGCTTAGACTCAAAGCAGTTCAGACAAACAAATAAACAAGTTTGTAGCAACAAAATGCCTGAGAGATGTGTTTTGAGACAGGAATTTTATTTCCTTGGTCTTGAGCTGGCAACCTGAGCTTGTCTAAGCATTTCAATGCATGACCTCTGCTAGGGCCTGAGGGCACTGGCCATGCTCCTTCAATCTAAAGGAGAAACTGATTTCTGCTGCTAATTTAAATCACAACAGAAAGCAGCTAAAGAGTTAGGGTCCTGTCATCATAGGGAGTAATGCTATTTTGAGTGGCCCAATTTTATTCCACGCTTTCATGTCTGTTTATTATTGCTGCTTGCTTTGTCCTCCAGTTCTGGACCCTACTCCAAAATTCACACACAGTGAGTTCTAGACATAAACAAGAAGAAATACAATAGCTTATTTCATTACCAGAAATTGGAACTTTTGGTGGGAAGATTAATAAAACTTCAGTCAACTGTCAACCAGAAGACTCAGTCTTTTGATTAAATAATGTGCAAAAGTCTTCTAGGCTTTTGATTTGTACCAAGGATTTATTGGTGCGCCTATTACACGCCGCACTCGCTCACCCTTCCCCACCCACTTACAGCCCCAAAGAACTGAGTGCCACATCCACAAGGGTATTCACAAACCATTTAGTACTTGCAGGACTTGAGCTGTATAGGATAAGAAGAAAAAAAAAGAACCAACCCAACCAAAAACAACAAAAAATCAAACTAGATAGACCTGTAGTGTAACATTACCCAAGAGATGGTGATGTCAGCCTGTTTCGCTTCTTGCACAATTTTATAAGTGAACATTTTTGTTCTTGTAAAACTGAGTGAATTGTTTTCTGGATTGCATATGGCCCATTCATTTTTTATAAAGCCAGAATTTCATTTTTCCGTCTGATTTCTGATTATTCAGGCTTTGCTTTAAGCTGCATAAATCCAAGTACCGTTCTGGTTTAACAAATTCCTATTTTGCTTCACCTTCACTGGAATGGAGCCTTTCTGGAAAAGTATTTTACACTGAGGAACATTAAACAAATGTAAAAGTGATAATTGATACACGTATCACATGTTACCAAAATGAAATATCAATTTTTTATACACCCAAGTAGCTCTAAATTTTGTTTTGCAAAGTATTTCTTATTTTTAGGTGAAATCACTTCCCCCCAATTCAAAATGCTATAAATTCCTGCAGAAAAGGCATGTAGTAACTCTATGTTTTTCAACTGACTGACTTACAATAGATTAAAACAGTGAATTGTGTGAATAAGGCTGCTACTTGACAATTTAAATTTAAATTTAAATGTAATATATTTAACTTGCAATTTTCTACTGATGTTTAGAAATTTTCTGTTTGGTTACCCAAGCAAATTTAAGTATGCTACACTACAGCTATCAAAACTCTGGCCAATCTTCATATTTCCAATGTCAAATGAGGCCTGGTGTAGGCTATAGTTTTCTTCTCTTGAATGTTGTGGTTTTTGTTGGTTTTTTTTAACTTAGAAGCAAGTTTGTGTTTCACTATTTCAAATCCCCGTGGAAAAGCACATACATTTGCATGGGTGTAAATATAATTTTGCACTTTCATGTGCATTTTCCAAAGCCAATATTTCTGTGTTTGCCCCAGGACTGGGATAATACTCTCTGTAATTTGGATGCTAAGCTATGATGAGGACAGTCCTTCCAGTCCTGGGTGTCCAAGGGGGAGCTGCAAAAGATGGGACACCCTCAGTGTTGCTGGAGGCTGGTGAGGGCAGCGACCCGAAAAATCCCACAATCCCATCACAGCATACAGGAGTGTTCACTAATGTCATAAAACCTAATCACAAGGAGAAGAAAATGATAAAGCAATTATAATGCCCTGTGCAGCTTGGATTGAAGTGTGCAGGATGTCTTGTTACTCTGTTCTTGTCCCTTTCTTCTTCAAGCCATAGGGTAGGATGAAATGGGAAGTCAAAGTGCTTAATTTTACAGAGGAGTGCACTACTTCCTACGTCCAGCACAAGTTCCAAAGAGTTTCAAAGAGGCAGAAAAACAGGTAAATCAAACTTCTTAAAAGAAATCTCGTTTGTTGAGTGGCCATCCTATACAACCTGTTGACATGTTGAAGCAAGAAGAGGCTGAGATTGTTACACAGGATGGTAAACAAACAAACAAACTCCCAACAAAACAAAACCCAAAAAAAACCCCAAAAAAACCCCACCAACCAAAAACCCAACCAACCAACTAAACAAAAATAAACCATCAAGACAAACCCAGAGCTCAGGATTTGAAAAATACTTGAAAGCTTTCTGCCTGAGGGCATGAATCTGTGCCTAATTAATGAGGAAAATTTTCCTAGGTACAAATTATCCTGTAACATTTTTGCTCTGCATTTTCTTCTATTGTCATCATTTGCATCCTATTCAGGATGCCCCATGGGCATATGGGACAAGGAAACAGTCTAACCTGAAATGGTAGGTTACAGCATTATTTCTGCTAAAATCCTTTCCTTTGTCAGTTTCCTAAATAATCTGTATGTTTTTCTGCACCTCGTTGCAGCCAGGATGGCAATTTGCACACACTGGTTTCTGTATGTTCCTGTCTCATGGAGGCCCATACAACCTCAGTGTTCTCAGGGTTATGTAAAAATAGCAGCCTCACACAGACGTGGGGTATACATTTCAGGAGGTCACTTTTTCAAGACAGAAAATGAATGTTGAATGAGGAATCAACAAATACTTGAGCAAAGCAGCACACCCAGGACTTCACAAAAATACGGAAGTAAAACCCCCTAAGCTCCTCCAGGAGGTATTTATAGACAATTTAGGCAGGAGCGCTCTTCTGGTTTACATTCAAGTTCAACAGCAGCATTCCATAAATAGGCTATGCAGACAAAAGAAAAGCATAGCTGAAGCCTAAAGATAGAAAGCTGTTCTTTCAGAGTTGCAGATTTATCATTAGCTCAGTTACAGTAAACCTTATTTGGGTGACTTGCAGGGGCAGAGAGGTGACAAAGGCAAACTCCTTGATGTTCAGTGTCTTCAGAGCACTCATATAGGTAACACACTTCAATTCTCTACTTTCTGCCTTGTTTATTGGATTTTTAAAAACTAGATGCTGTTAAAGATAAAAAGAGGAAATATAAACAGAAGTGCTCTGCATTAAGACACAAACCAGCTCCACATTAAGACACAAATCACACAAGCTCAACAGGGCATATCCTCCTTTCAGTTTTAGCAACATTAATGTGGCATACAGGAGTTAATTCAATCAGCTTCATCTTTGCAAAGAAAAGAACATGTGTTGGTCCAGATACCCACAGAACCTCTGTGGATTAATGTCAGTGGTCTCATCAAGGCAGGTTGCAATGACAGTAATATTGTGGTGGGTTGACCTTGGGTGGCTGCCAGGTGTCCACCAGGCTGCTCTATCACTCAGCTTCCTCAGTTAGACAGAGGGGACAAAATAGGACAAAAATCTTGTGGGTTAAGTTAAGGACAGGGAGACCACTTGGCAATCATTGTCATGGGCACAGCAGATTCTGGCAAAATTAATTTCCCCAAGCTCACTGATGAGCTCTGCTTTTGCCAGTGTTGGGCCTTCTTGGAGGTTTCTAGAATTTTCCAACATGGGGACAGCTCCTGGTATCTTCTCACAGAAACCACTCCTGCAGCTACCCTGCTACCAAAATCTTGCTGCGTAAACCTAATAAATACATGAAAATCCAGCAGGTCCCAGTTGACAAAAAATCTCCAACTTGCATCAGAAATAATAATCTGAATTTCTTATGCTACCTGGCTAAATGGCTAGTATGTTTAATGGGGAGGGTAGGGGGACCCAGGGATTGAGTTATGCATTTTCCAGAAGATGTCCTGGACACAGGCAGGGCCTGGACAGCAGCAAATTGAAGTGTCAGATGTGTCTGGTGCTGGAGGTAGTTCTCTGGTGTGTGAAGGACTTGGAGTTAAGTCCTTAATCTTCCACAAGCAGTCCAGTGTGACCTTAGCAAGCCTTTGTTGTCCATCTGGAATATAGGATGCATAACACTTTTCTGCTTGATGATGGTGCACTGAGAATTGTTGCATTAAATGTCAGGCACGTGACACTAAGGTAAAAGGAAACCTAAATATAGAAGACTTAAAATACTAAAGGTAGGAAAGAGTTTGCCTGTACTATACTTCCTCACCAAGGCAAGAGAGCAAGATTTGATCTAAGATCTATTCTAGAAAATAATACGTAGAAATGAGGATGATTTGCATTGCAGAGGTGACACAGCAGATGGTGACACGAGACAAAAAGGTGTTATTATCTCGGTGATTTTTCTTCAGATTGAAATTCTAAAGAAAGCTTTATCTATGAATATATCAGAGTGTTAGAAAAGAAATACGAAAGAATGGTGAATACTGCAAAACAAATGCATTTAACCAAATGATACCAAATAGGATAGAATATAGGATAACCATATGCCTGTTTTATCAAAGTAGATTGCTAGCTGAAAAGTAGTCTTAGTTAATAAGATATTGTCAAAAGGTCAATAAAATGCCTTCTACCTGGGAATCCTGTGTGTGCACACTGAAACCAGTGTACCTTTGTACAAAAACCAGTGCTAAAACACACGTTAAAATCTGAGATGTGTGGAAAAGTGAGAGTCAAGTGCCTAAACTTTCCTCCCTGATATTCCTTATAGCACGTGGGTCCATTTCTCTCCATCATACTCTATAGAGCTGTAAAACAGCTACAGTGCATGTCTCTCACAAGAAAGGTTGAGACTCCAAGCCAAACAGTCATGGACTTTGTGGGGAAAGGCACTTTGTTCATACCAGAATAAATTTTCTTCTAGAGCTCTCCTAATTTAAGGTTTCCTACTTTTTTTTTCCTGAAGGTGAAAACTTGCCTTTCTTTGAGTCAATGGAAGTTTTGCCACGGATTTTAGCAACACCAGAATTGTGGCTTTCATGTACCTGAATTGTTATTCTTCGCTGCTCCTTCAGGTAACAATGAGCACAAACCTTGGTACCATAAGCTTCAGAAAGGGAAATCAAATTAAAAAACTCAGCAAATACTGTAACCCAATCTTGTTGATCAGCCACTGGCCCTCGGATGGGACACAGTACCTGAGGGAAAACCAGATGCAAGTAGCAGCTGCCCCTGAGCTGCCCTTACTTAGGTGGGCTGGAAGAAGGCTGAGCTGCAAACATCATGACTCTTACCCACAGCTGCCTTCAATCCTGATACTCCCCCTTCTGCTGCAGTCTTGATCTAATTAAACTGTCATCACACTGTTAAAGTAATGCTTCCTGGGCATTTTATGGAGCTTGGATGAAGTGGAAAAGGGGAAAATGAAGGATTCATTGAGTCTATGACACAAGGAATCAACACGAGGTGTGTTGGTATCTAATCCCCCCATAAAGTTAAAATAGATTCAGAATGAGATAAGGGAGGGTGGGAGCAGGAAAAAAAAGGAATGTTTTTCATGATGAGTTAATTGCCTGACCTGTTTTCATAGGGGGTCATGGTCAAGCTTGAAATCATGGCTTTGAACGTTTTTGTGCTTAACAAGGAAGAATTGTATCAGCTCACAGAGAGAGGAGCTGTGAGCTTTGGTCCCAGCAGTGCTGCAGGGGCTGTTTACCTTGTGGGGCACCAGGACAGAGGTTTTTCCTGGGAGAGATGAGTGCACAGAGGAACTATGGCAGTGCTCACTTCTCAGGCTCTCCTGAACCTCTGCCACTACAAAGGAGATACACTCAGACAGCTTGCTTCCATGATTCCAGAAGGAATCCATAAGAAAACTGAGATTTTACATTTTTCCCCATGACTGTGTTGCTTTCCCTCCCCGCCACCTGTAATTTCCTTATTTTTTTCTGTCCTTCTGCAAAGAATTTGTGTGCAAACACCTCGGAGTCAGCCAAAACCTAAACTACGTGATTTGCTTTTTTCCTACCCCAGTGGCTTCTTTTTCGTTTTTAGGGATTTTGTTTGCTTGTTTGTTTGTTTTTTGGTTTGTTCTCTGTGTGTGTGGGGGTGGTGGTTTTTTGGATGTTGTTTTTTGGTTTGGAGTTTTTTTAAGATTTCAAGAATTCAAGCTGTTCCTGGTGCTTAGTATGTAGGTTCCAAGAGCCAGGTCTCAGCACTCAGTAATTCCACATCTTTTATTTTCAATGGTGGCCTCCAGTTCATTTCAACACACCACACATATTTGTACTATGTGTTAGTACGGTAGGAAGGACACAGCAGTCGCATGGCAAAAAAACAAGGCTTGAAACTGCATTTTCACAAAGCTGTTTTCAGGATCCTGAGGGTTTTCTAATTGTGCAGGTAGCAAATGTCTGCCATTACACTCCATGCAACAGTGCTTATTTCTGCTAAAGGCCCAACACCCCCTGAAGGATGTGGGGAGCCTGATGGTGTTTAATTAGCTTGTGTTTTGCGTGTAGCAAAACTCCCTGATGCAAAACTGGCTTTCCTCTGCTGCATCTATGGTACCAGACACAACTGGAACCCCATGGCAGCAAAACATGTGCAGCACAGGAGAAAAGGCCAACTCCTGTGAATGACAAGGATAGGGCTCCACTGTGCATGTAACATGGTGTGCCCTGAATAACACCTTGTGCATATGCTTTGGATGAGGAGAAGTTTCTGAAGGATCATTGCACATCTTCAGAGCCTGTGATGAGCTAAAGGCTGCTGCTCTGATTTCTATCATGATATTGGGGTTATTTTTACGTCTCAGAGTGTTGTTAATAACTGTTTATTTTCTAGGTGGTAAGCTCCATGGAGGTTTTTAAATATGCAAAACGCCATAGCTGAAGGAGTCAAGGGTGCTCACACAAGGGTCTCACCCAATATCACACTTGCAACAACCCAGGCTTCAAATGGCTGCAAATAAAAGCACGGGGAGAGAAGGAAGACAGAAAAACAGACCCATTCCCATTCACGGGAACAAAGGTATTTCCTGCCAGATACTTTTGTGAGAGCCGAAGCAATCCCTTGCGGATCAAACAGAATGCATCGTTAGGGAATTCTGAATGCGCTCGCTCGTGTGTTCGCTTTCAGCCTCAGCGCGGTGGTGGCGGCCAGGCTGTCACAATAAGCTACCCGTGGTTAGCCACCGCTCAATCATCAGAGCCACCTGAGGTGCCTGCGTGTAGCCTTTTAGTTCTCACTGCTGCGATGTCGTGTTACTTAAAAGAAAGCCACTGAAGGGAATATGACTGCCAGAAGAATAGCACACTCTTGCTTCCATTCCAATTACCACAGCACACACACACAAAAAATAATATTGTATTGAGAAAAGCAAGAATTAAAAACCTAATGACATGAAGAACAAGCTGGAACATATCCAACAAAACATTTCTCTGTCAGAAGATCAGGTTTAGCTAAAATCAGAATACACTTTGGAAACGTATCAATCCTGATAATATTTTTCTCAGAGGCTTGTTAACTCTCTGGTAATTGTTGGAATTGAAATAGCATGGATTTTTTTCTATGCTCTCTTCCTATTGATTTTGAAAGTTGATTCAGTCTGTGTAACTTGTTTTATAAGCATGGCTCTCATTTGAAATACTGCTGGATTACTGTTGTTGGACACAAATACAAACATAGCCTAGTTTCCCTATATGCTCTTTCATTAATTATTCTGGTCCACTGCTTTGCACCTTGTCTACATATTTAGGCTGAAATAAAACAAATTAGTAACAAACAGATCACTCTAAAGTTAGAGAGGAGCAAATCAGAGCAGACCCTGCTCCCTGGAAACTGATGCAAAGATACCTTAACCTAATGGTATGTTTTAAACTTTTGTTTTGTATTTGTTATGGGTGTGATTTTTAATTGCACCTTTTCTCTTTTTCTGTCACTCCAAGAAAAAGCTGCTATTTGAAAAACTTAAAAAAAATTTCCTTCCTTGCTGCTTCGAATAAATGAAAGTGTAAACTTTTGGCATGAATGTTTTCTATGGTAATTTTTTTTAAAAAATTAAAGCCATGAAAATTATGCAGAGATGAAAAATATTTGACTCATTCAATGTCTTTAAATAAGATGTGGTATAGTTTTTCAGTTCACTGTGACATGCACATTTTATGGAGAAGTATGGCTTTTATTTAACAAATTGTCTCAAAAAAAGGGGCAAAAAAGGGTCTTGTTGAAGTCAGACATTTACCTAAATACAAAAGCACCAATGGTTTTGGTGTTACTGTAACAGGAGGGGATTTGTGGTGGTGTGGCCTGATTGTGCTACAGGAAAATCTGATCCTATCTTTAATGCTCCTATTTAGTGAACGCATGAAGTAATATTCTGAATATGCACCTAATGGCTTTTATAACCTTTTACAAACTAATTAGAAAATAAGCGCTACCTTGAATTAGGCAGTCATAACTAAGCTGGTAAAAGGCAGGTATGCATTAATTATAACCAGAAAATTGATGTGTTGTCTTCCAACACTGAGATTTTTCCTTCTGCTGCACTTTGGGCTTGTCTAGCCTGAGCAGCGCCAGCTATCAGCACCAATCCCACCTCGAGTGAGGGAACCCAACCTCCAAGCAGAAAAACTTCCAGTTTCCAAGCCACACCGGGGCCTTGATACATCACATCCCTCAGCCAATTCACAGGACTAAACACAACAGAGTGGAAATGGTCCTTAGCAGCAGAATAAAGCATATTCTATCTGCTCAAGAAACCTTGCACACTGCTTGCTATTGCCATCCAGAGAATCACCCCCAAGTTTGTCAAAGGGTAATTATTATTAAATCCTATTTATAATAATGATTATATTAATAATTACATATTATTAATTGCTACGCTCTAATTGCCTGATAATTAATCTAAATAATAGATATGAATTATTCTATATTATTTAAATAAATTATTGTATGGGATTTAAATGAGCAAGTGTCGAGAAAATATTTTAAAAACCTGGAAAGCAGCAGCCAGCTTCTGTCTGTCTGGCTTCATTGGCAGGACCTGGCCATCCAAAGGCCGTTTTCTTCCTGGGAATTGCTTGTGCATGGCTCAGTGGCCACAGTAACCCACGCTGGCTCAGCGGTGGGACTAGGGAGAAGCACTCGAGGGTTGCCTGTGCTGGGGAAACCTTTCTGCCAGCCTCTGCAAGTGTGGTGTCCACAGTGCTCCCTTTGCTCCCTCTACTGGACAAAGCGTCTGGAAATCCTCGCGGAGTCCAGACTTGGCCTCGCCGCCAAGAGTAAAAGCACACATTAAAACACCTTCCTCTAAATTCAAAGGGAAGTTTGCTGAAACGTTTCTAGTGAAGAGAGAGAAAATTGCCCGCTACCGGCAGACACACGGGTAAAGGAAAATGTTCTCGAGTTCTCAACTAGCAGGAAAGGGAGAGCCTGCAGGAACAGCTGCAGCTCAGATTCTGTTTCCACGACTCTGGGGGTAGCTTAAAGTATTTCTGCTATCCTCATTAGCAGGAGTATGCAAAATACAGCCTACTCTTTCTTTGCAGGGGATGTAAGAGAATTTAGGCAGAAAAGCTACCTGGAACGCTCGGAAAAAAAGGATGGACAGGGAAGTGGAGAAGGGTCCCTCTCTTCCCTGTCAAATTCCTTCCCAAACTGTAGCTAACAATAGGACTTGGAAATTTGTTTTTGAAAAGCACCGCTGTAACCTGCCTGGTAACATTAGAGACAAGGGTAAGACGATAAAGGTGATCTACCTTAAAAGTGAATTCAAGGGTAAGATATTAGGTAGGGAGCCACTTGAACCTTTCCCAGGTTGTTTTGATAGTAACGGTGCTCCTTAGAATAAAAATAATGCTTTAAATTGTCTCATAATCTGGTGTATGATTAACCTTTGCAGCATCCTTGCTAGACGGGAAGATGTTACCAGGTCTACAGAAGAGAAAACGGAGGCAGGAATATTGAGAAGTTGGTGCTGTGATTTGTGATTTCAGACATCCTCATCTGCTGCCACCTTTCAATAAAACCAGGTGATGGCTCATTGTGTCTCTATTTATGAGGGCTACAGTGTTTTCCAAAGTGCTAAGACCACATGGTAGTGAATGCCCTTTGTCCAGCAGTTTAGGACATGGCATTATTACAAAGACTCACTGCCCTTTAAAACAAGACAGCTAACAGGTAACACTAAAACAATGCCAACAGTTTTAAGTGGAAGTCAAAGTCTCACAGCCTCCCTGTAACCCATGTCCCTGCTGAAGCATTGCAGCCCATCTGTTCCACCAACCACATGTTAATGGGGGATGTACTGTGCCTGGGAAAACCAGGACACATTAAGGACAAGTTGACATTTCCAATTCAGAATTTCCTCTCTGATCTTTAAGACATCTTTGGTGCCCTTGGTAATCTTGAAATTAGACAGGGACTATCACAGATACTTTCCTCATTTTCCAATCCAATTTAACTACAAATATTGCAGTGTTTCATTTTGGGTCTGTAAGCTGTGGTGTGTACACATTCCACATCCTTCAGCAGGATGGGGAATGTGCCCAGGTGGGAGAATCCAGGAGAACTCACCTCTCTCCATCCCCTTGCACTTATCAGCCATCTCAGCCCTTCCCACCTCAGTGATAACTCTCATTTTGCTGTTGAGACTCACAGCATTTTTTTTGCTGTTCCTATTTCCACCCACTCTCCTGCCCCTACACCAGTTCTCCTCTTTAGTGTGTCCATTTCACTTTAGGCAGTGGTTTTGATTGCATCGTTTGAGTCTCCATTGTGGTTGTAGTAGAGACAAGAATATCTGTGTATCTTCTGTCTATAATCATTAAAGTAGGATCTGGGACTGACTCTGACTATATAAAGACAGCAGGGTGGATGTGAAGGGGCACAGCAGCAGAGCCAGAACTGGGTCCTATAGAAGTCTCAGCGGCCCCTCCCAGAGCCACCATCAGATTTGTCCCTCATCACCTCGTGGCTGTGCCTAGTCTGTCTGGCGGGTTTTACAGTCTTGCTGCAGGCTTTTCTGCAGGACAAAATCTACTTCAAAAGCAGGACTCAGTCCTAAGCTTTCCAGAAGAGGAGTAGGAGGCAGATGCCCACTCTCCCTCATGACTTGAAAATGCTGTTCTTTGAGTCCTCAGGGGCACAGGGAAGCTTCCTCTAAAGGCCTCTCCCTGGAACTGATCATGATATAGAACTGCTCTTCTTCATCGCTCTTCTCCCTTTTAACTGAACTTCCCTAATCTTGCCACACAAGGGAAAAAAGAAGTAATCTCTTTAATCATTGTGATGGTTGTGGCACAGTGTGATTATAAGGCAGGATATGGATGTCACAGATATTGTAGGAGACCTACATATATCTTGTGAACAAGATGACACCAATAAAATTTATAAGCATGAAAATCCTGTCTCTGAAAGCCTCACTCTCATCTTCCAATAATTCAGTGGAACTCCAGGCTGTGTGTGTAGCAGTGATTATGGAGTAAAGGCTTTGTACTACAAGAGTGGATGAAGACAGAAGCTGTACAGACAGTTAAACATGCCTGGACAATCTCCTCAACTGGAGAGATCCAGTTTGCGATTTAGTTGATTTACAAGAAACAGGAGACAGCCCATGGTAGTGATTTGCAAGATTTTTAGAAGATTGATAAAACTACAGTATTCTGGGCTATTGAACACAGCAGCAGTTTTTGTCTCAGACAGAGGATTACAAGTAGGTTTTAATGAGTTGTTTAAACATTTCAGTATTTTATTCTTTTTATGCACATAATTAAATGAGGAAATAAAAGACAAATACAAAGTGATATTAAAAATAAAGAAACAATATGAAAGGAAAAGTAAATTATAGAGAAAGAAATTATACAGCAAAAATAATGGCTAGAACAAAGCGATTCCCATACAACAGATAAATTATCTGGTGTGTTTCATCTCTTTGTACTTGCCGACTATCTGTGAGTAGATCGTGACTTCTTCAGAGCTAATAACACTTAGAGCTCCACTAATGAATTACTGATCGCTTTCTAAGCTTCATAACTTGACCTTTTTTTTCCTTTCTCTTTTTTTTTTTTTTTTNTGGAAAGTATTTGCTCTTTCAACTGTAACCCAAGAGAATCCCAAAACTCACTGCAACACAGTTTCCTGCATCCTGTAAGCATCTGCTGTAATGTCTATGGGCATGAAGTTTCCAAAGCCTTGCCTAATGCTTCTGCATCTGAGAGTACTCTGGCTTTGGTCCCCAAGAAAACACAGCTTGTAAATGGGGCTTTTCACACGCTCAGGTTGGTTTTGGTGGCTCCCTCCTGTGCTGTGGCTGTCATGACTGACAAAGTGTCACCTCATCCCCAAATCACCCTTATTGAGACGTTTCCAGTGAAACCAGTTACCTCCTTCCACAGGCCCTGTAGAAAATTAAAATTCTGTTACAGTCAGATTTGCTTAAGAGAGGTCAAAAAGGTCCAGAAATTTTGAGGAGAAAGAGAACACAGATGAACTGCATGACTGCCTAGTCTTTCTTTCTACAGGAATGTATAATCATAACGGAATTATCAAATTATCATTATCATTAACCACTTGCAAAGGACTACTTAAAAGGAAGTGCCTGAAACACAGGCATTGCATAAAAATGTTCTCTTCTCTCTGGCATGATAATCAAATAAAACTTCCCATAACTCCAGTGGAAGCAAGTTGGCAAGGCAGGCTGCATGTGTCCCTTGGTACAGCACAAGATGCAATTAGAGTATGCAGTAAAACTGGTAGAGATGAAAACCAAATATTTTCCTCACCCCAATATTAACTTGGGTACAAAAAGCTGTGGTGTATTTCTGTTCTCTAGATACAATAATTTAAGAAACTACTGCAAAACATTGTCAAAAAGACATTTTTTCCCCAGCTGATCCACTACAATATTGTAGAACTCTTATTTGGTGCCTTTCTACAAAGCCATGTGGATTTGTTTTCAGTGATTTATCTCTGTTGCCTAAGAAGACAACGCTTTAGCTCCCACTATCATAACAGTCTTGAGCTGTCTTTTTGCCTAATTGGCCACTGATCTTATAACAATTCTTGCTGCCAGTTGTGCTCTGCTCCATTGATTTCAATGCAGCTTTGCTAGGCTACAGAAGTATGGGTTAATAGCCCCAGCTGCAGGATTAGAGTTTATAGGGCTCTCATATGGAGGCAGTTGAAAAACACCAATTATTTTTCATAGGAATGTTTTTCATCTTAAAAAATGCCAGTGAAAACAGCCTTCTTTGTTACCAATGAAAAATGAAACTGGAAACAGAAAAGACTGACCAAAGCAATAAAAAAGTGCATTTCCCCCATCTTGTTTTTTTTAAGGTCTGTTTCCAAAAAACAGAGAAACAACAATGATGCCTTTCCAGTGAAAGCCCAATTCACACAGAAAGTCTTGTTTTGAGTGAAAAGTTGCCAGTTAGCTTCTCTCAATAAGGCCACAGGACAGCTGTAGGGCACAAAAGATCTGGACCATAGTTACATTCAGCAATGCAACCAGTAATCCCTTTAGCTCTGCACTTACTAAACCACACTGCAGTGCTACGACTATGGAAAGCCCTTGAGGAAAGCAATAGCTCCTAAAATACCTCTCTCATGTCATGTGAGTCTTTTTTTGGCAGCCTCTCATTAAGACCTGCCCAGGCCCTTTCTTGCTTGGTTTGCAGGTTTGGGAGAGATCATAGTCAATACTTGCTGCAATTTGATTGGAAGACTATCTGGCTCAAAGTAATTCTTTCAGTGACACTCTCAAACCTTTGAGATCAAAGGTGCTGACTGAAGTTGGTTTTCACATCGAGATTACAACATTATTTGATTTCATAGCAGTGTAGTCCCCAGAGAAGACATGAGTTGATTATGCAGTAGTTCTGGGAGTGCCTCAAATCTCCCAGGGAGAGATGAATTCCATAAAACCAATTTTGAAGAAAGAACAATTGACCCTAGTGGCATTTTTTTTGTTGGTGGCGTGTTGTTTTTTTTTTTTTAGGAAAACTGCAAGTCCTATTAAGATGCTGTGCAAATAATTGAGCCTGACAGCCCGTGGCTTCAATAAGCTCTCTGCTGGGGGTGGGGGGATGTCTGGAAGCCAGCTGAGGGCAAGGCTGTGGATCACAGACCCCACACTCTCATTTGAAAGGTACACTGCTAAAATACAGGCAGCTTATGAGACTCCAGGGAACACCCTACAGAATTTTGCTGCAAGTGCACAGACAAGTTCATGCCTCTTCATACGGTGTAGGACAGAGGTGCAAGTTTATGAGTGGAGACAGCAAAGAGGGGGCTTGGAGTTGTTTAATAACAACATCACAGCTTAGAATGCCATGTACAGACAGTGTTATGTCAAGTTAAAGACCAGCAAAGGATACAATCTAGCAATGGAGGCTTCCAACTGCTATGTGGCAAAAATTACTGATATATACTTTCTACTGTGAGATTTTCTGTACCAGAGGAATGAAAATAACATTTCCCCAACCTACTATTGTGCCATCCTGTGGGCACAACTTTTTCTGCAGAAAAAGGTGTGTGAGACAGAAAGAACATGTAGCCCACACTAGAATTTGTTTATGAGTCTATAGATCTCTTCTTGGGGCAGATAGTCATGGAACAATACTTCACATTAGCAGAGGCATTGCTGTTTAGAAATCTTTATTCTAGGTTCTAGTTTTAAATTGCATTTAGAAATCTTTGTTTAAAAGCAAGTATGTAATAAATTTCTTCATTATTTCTGCAATTGTTTTGATCATGTATTTTCAGAATATGAAGACAGATAGACATCTGCCCTGGGGGAGTAAAATGGCACAAACAACTTCTTGAAATTAAAAAAAGGCATGGTAAAATGTCTAAGGAGGAAAAAAGCACCAAATTCATTGGTCATTGTTATTCAAGGTATAAGTGTTGTGTAACTATTCACAGTAATTAATGTTTAAAGAAAAAAAAGGGAACAAACTTTAAGTCTTTCTTAGATGCTGGGTCTAAAACTAAGCCATCAGCAGAGACTGCATGGTGGAATCCCAGGTCACTTGGACTTCGTGTGCGAAGAAATGACCAACTTTCTCATTCCAGCTCATAAACAGAAAAGAGATCTGTTTGCTCAAAAGATGGCCACCAAAACGCTTCTTTCCCCAAGCAACGCACGAGAGACCTAACATCTGAATATTAGAAAAGAAGCTAACTGAATGCTGCTCAGCAAATCCACATATCCAGCATCTCAAGTTTTTGTAGAAATAATTACAAAATGTGAATTTGTGAATCGCAGAAATTACACATTATACTATCTTTGAATTCCTTCTGAGAAACAAATACTTAGAAAGAAAGGAATTGAAGCCTCTGAAGGAGTATAAAAATCATCAGGTGTTTTTGCATTTTAATGTGCTAAAAGCTTGTCTTTTTTTCAAAAAGCAAGATCACTTTGAGAACCTGGTCATTGAGTTAAAACCAAAAAGAGTTTGAGGAGCCGAGTGACTGAGGTGGCATCACTCTCAGGTACAGGCAGCCAATATCCAGCTGGACTTGGACACCTTCACTGTACCATCCAATTCTGCAGAATTAATTGTGGATATAAAAGCTGGAAAATAACTCCTTTTTCTTTTCTTTTTTTTTTTTCCCAAAGACAAAACACAAAACAGATTTGAACTGTTTCTTTGGTAGCAGTTGCCAAAATATGTTGCCAGCAGGACAATCCAGTATGTGAGACCCAAGGCAGGAGAAGACAGCAGACAGACAGTTCCTTTGGAAATCAAGACAGTAATGAAGCAGCAGAAGAAACAGAAAGAAATAGAAAGTATTTTCTTACTTTATATTGCTGAGAAGTCTGTCTTTTGCACATAGCTTTGGAAAATTTAAGAATTCCCTAATGAGAATGCACTTAAACTGAGTAGGTCTACAGACATGTGAAATCACCACTAAAGACGCCGCCCCCACCATGTCATTAAAGAGAAGATGTGGTCTCCTACAAACGTCTTGGCTGGAGCAGCACTGGCTACGCAACAGTTTGGAGAAAGCACAAAGTGATGAGCCTGGGAGTACAGAGCAAAAATGTAGTTGCATTTATAGCAGTCTTACAAACTGCTCTTCTCATAGCCAAAAGGGATTTTTTTTTGTCCATTTATTTGTTTTTAAAAACAAACGAGCCCTCTCCTGTTATTACCCAGCATGTGGCATGTGAAACAATCATTAAAAAGAGTATTTAAAAATAAGCATTTTGAATAGTACACATACTTTATTAAACCAAAAGTGGCACTCTGTCAATGTGTTGATTTTAAGCCAGCAATGGGCAGCACCAAAGCACTCGGGATGTGTCTTCAGAAGCAGCTCAACCAAGAAGAAACTAGGAGGTTTGTAGTGGTTATTTTACCTCTGCCCCACCACCTACTACTGCTTATATTTACTGTCTTCAGGCTTTAGATGAGCTCCCTGTTTACTCTTCAGACACCAAGGTCTGCCTTTCTCCTCAAAATAATTCAAAATTGGAGACACATTATTTTCTTGCTAATTTTTTTGTGGTGCTGCAGAAATCTATTGGGATGAATATTAAGAAATTCTGATTTCCTTTCAGGAAAAAAGGGATAAAATTTGACCTTGTCTGTCTTATTAAATTGTACTCTGGTATCTCACCACTTCCTAACCTTGTTTCTCCCTGGCTGCCCACCTTCATGTGGCTTTTCCCTGGAGATGGTATTGTGCAACCAGAGCTCTGGATAGTTCACTACCTCAGAAATTTCTGCAGCCAAGTTTTGAGAAAGGCTGGTTTGGTGACATATACAGTGGAATGAAAATCACATATTACTGATGAGGATCTTTTTTTACCTGGTGGCAGCAGGAGATGTTTGCAGAGACTGACAGTGTCTGAATACTTATCTTTTACTGCAGGTATGCCTTGAAAAGTCTTGATTTTGTGTCAGCTTTGATTAAGCATGGCTTGTCTCTCTTACATGAGACTTTGTGACAGGTTCTCTGTCTTCCCAGCATGCTTGTTGTAGGTGTTCTCAAAAGTTGGTGGCTCTGATCATCTCTTCCTTTATTCTTACCGGCAACATGGATGAAAACATCCCTCTTTAATTTTGTAAGGCACTAAGGAAAACGCTCATATTCTGCTTAATGATTATAGGTGGAAACATCATATCCTACAGGGAAGAAATCTAAGTCCCTCCCTTCCAACATGTTTTCTTGCTATGTTCCCATATCACTCTTTTCTCCTGTTCAGGAAAGAGAAGTGCTAAGGACAAAGTGTCCAATCAGCTTGTTTATAACAGAGCCCACAAAGTTAAACCCATCAAAGCAATTTCCCAGAAAAGTGCCAACAAAACAGAATGATGACCTACACGTGGGATCGTGATAGCAATAGTCACAATTCAATAGTTTACTGTACATTAATATTTTTCATATTTGCCCTTCCCTTCAATAAAACTTTAGGAAAGAGGATGAGTAGAAGAAGGTATAAAAGTTTAGCCAGAATTTAGTTTAGCTGTATAATTCTGATGAGCCTCTGTGACAATCTCAGCAAGGAGATGGAACCCTAAGGGGCATTTTGCCTGACAGCTTGGGGAAAGGCAATGTGATGTTGTCTCTTCAGTAATGCCTTCCTGAACAGCAGCTTTCCACAGATCCACAGCACCAGAGCATGGTGGATTGAACAAATGTGGCCCTCTTGGACCTCATGCCTTCAGTCTGGCTTGCCCAGACATCATGAAGAATGCTTGCATGGGTGACCTCTTGGCTGCCTACAAGGTGGCCAGGGTGTGCATGAACTGCAGATGTCCTGTGCTCAAACACCCAGGAGGACAATACTTGCTGGAGCTGCACACACAGTGAGCAAGAGCATTGCTGCAGCAGCTGCTCAGCTTCAGATGGCACCCTTGTTTTTCCCCAGTTTTGGCAGACACTTTCCATGCTTTCCAGGCTGGGAAGTACTGGGAGGATGGTAAGGAGCCCAGCCTCCAAGAATTCAAATAGCTGCCAGAACTGGTCCCCAATGATGCCTTAGAGATATGAGTTGAGCAAGGATGCTTCCAAGAAACCCAGCCCTTTCCTCCTGCATTTCAACTTTAGGTTTTGCACAGTTTAAGGAGTAGGCATCAGCCCCCACTCAACAGCAATCTGCATTGTTTTACTGGCTGCATTGGAGCTCAGGTATAGACCCAGGATTTAGCCCTGGCTTTTCCATCACTGTATCAGCTGATTCCGAATATTGCCTTTAGTAGCTGAAGAACAGATTGATACACATCTGTCTCCCTACTGCAAATCAAAAGAGCAAACTGATTTTGCACCCTGCAAAAGCACAGCCTTCTCCTGCTGAAGCCAATGCACAGAAAACACTGCATCAAATACATTAAGGAGGCTGACAAAAAAACCCATTTTGTACAGATGAAAGGTGGGTCTACCAGTCTGTCTTTGATCTTAACTCAAAGCATGCATTTAAATTGAAAAATCACATTTTCCTTTGGGCTTACACCTTAATATTTTCTGCCTTACAAAAAAATGAATGGAATTAATAAACATGGCAATATAGGGAATTCAGATTTTGATGCTTTTCTCTGCAAGAAATATAGACATGTGACAAAGCACAAATAGAGGCACAAGTTAAACCTTGGAGAGGTGATACCAGCCTGCTTCCTGCTCCTGATAACTGGGATGCAGGAAGGAACTGCTTCCTTACACAGGCTTCAGCTTTCAGGGACTTTCAGCCTGTACTCTGGTTGCTTGCTGGGAATAGACTTGCCAACATTTTGCTTCACTTTGTAGTGGATATGGACTGGTGACTTTCAGGACATGATGCAAAATGCAGTTGCTATTTCCTCAGGCTACTAGAGATCAGGAAAGATAGAGTGATGACTGTTGTTGGATATGATTAGACATCTCCTGTTTATCTTTCTGGCTACTTTTTTTTTCTGATTATGAAGAGAGCAGAAAAATTGTTAATTTAAATGTGCATCTGGAGCAGCTAGAGGCAAGGGCTTTCCCCAGTGGTGTGTCAATACAGGCAAAGAAATGAAAAAATATCAGGACTATGATGCATCACACAAATGCATCAAAAAATAAAAGCCATTTGATGTGCTGCAGGTCTGATAGTTCAATCTAGACTTTCAGCTTTACCTACAGACACCTTTGTTTGACTGTTGAAGTCACCATTCCAGAAATTAAATGGGTGAGAGGGCTGATAATTGACTTTAACTCTCTTCCTCCATGAGCTGCCCAGAGTGGCCTGGTGGCCAAATTGCTTGTAAGCTCGTGTAGTTGTGAGAGCTGTCCCAGTAGGTTGCAAGACTTTAATTTAATCTCAGTCCTAGCCAGATAACTAATGGGAAGTGATCAACCAGTTAAGGATGTTTAATCATATGGAATACCGTGAAGTTATTTACAGCTATGTGGCACTGAGCTTCCCACCCTGGCATTTAGCTCTCCAAACCTGTGCATTGTCCAAATCACCCGACTGCAGCAGATGGGTAAAACTGCCCTGTGCCCACCAATGACTCTGAAAAGCAACCTAATCAAAGCCATCTGCTTTTGATCATTTTGGTTAGGGGTGGGTTACTAAAATACTCTTGCTAAGTTGCTTCGGAATTATGTGAGGCAGAATATATGTGTGGTGGCACTTACTCCATAATAAAAAATATTCTGCACTAACCCTCAAAACAGCTCCAGGGGTGCAAGCAAGTGCACATGCATATGCAAATACATTATAGGGAACTGCTCTGCAAGTGATCCATGGCAGCCTGCCTCTTCCTCTTTCCACTGCCCCCATTTTGGTAGGTATTTAGCTGCTGAACATTACCTTGAGATTTTGCTCCTGAAACAGAAACACCTTCCCTCTGATATTGCTGTTCCAGTCCCCATCCAGCATGAAACAATGCAGATACAGCAGTTCCTCTACCTCCCTAAAAGACGGATAGAAGGTTTCTTTTGTTCAGAGAGGCACTACTAATATTTCCTTGTATCACACAGCACAAGCCCTACACCAAATCTGCACAACGGTGGACACAATTTTAAACCATCTCTCTGTTTTCTAACGTGCTGTCAGTCAGCTGTTCAGCAGCACAGAGATTTGCACCAGGTTCAGAGGTGTTAGCTCTCCCCGGTATAATTGTGGTGACATGGCACCCTTTTCTGCTTTCTCGAAATCAGTTCTTCAGAAAACACACGGATGACTCAATGAGAACACCAAGCCACAATCTGACACTATTTGACCTGGTAATTAGTAAGCACCTCTGTGAGGAATGATAGAAATACTTGTTCTTAAGAGCAAGGGATAAACCTCCATGCTGGTTAGTGAATAAAAAGGAAGTTGACAAATAAGATGGTATTAAGAAAAGGTTAAAGTGAGCTCTTCCTTTGGAGAGTTGAGTTAGGAGCAAGCCTGAGACTTGAACAGAAAATGATGTGAGAAAAGAGAAAGTAACCTACAGAGAAGATTTTTTTTTTATTATTTTTTGTGTTTTAAATTCCTTCCATGCATGGAAAAAGGTGGAGACATCTTTCCAAGGGGAAAGAGGCTACACCCAGGAACAATCAACAAAGAACAATACCTAAGGAATTATCAGTGCAAATATATAAAAGGCCAAGTCAAAAGGAAAAACCAAACTTGTCCATGTGAAGTCCTTATGGATTTAAAATACAAGATTGCAGAAAACATTTCGGTACCACTTATGGAATGGTATCTTCATCTTCAAATGCCCTTCTTCCCCATCCACAAATTTCACAAAGTACCTGCCTGCACTTTTTGCTAAACTCTCTTAAAAAACACAGCACAGCCTCTTCCAAGTCCCACAGAAAAATTCCAAATATTGTAGAGCAGCTGAATGCAGAGCTTCCATTTAACTCTGCATTGTGGACTCCTCATCCCCCATGGAGAGTTTAATATATGGTTTCAATTCCAAACCAGCATCACTTTAGGGACGTCTTCTGCCTTTATTAATGCAGCCCAAGAGATGATACCCCTATCTACTGAAAGCAGCTTTAATAAAAAAAAGAGTATTTTCAATACAAAATGAAACAATTAATTGGACACATTTGAGAGCAGGTATATTGTACCCTCATCAGAGGGTGGTAGCCCATTGTTTTGAAATGGATAAATAGGGTGTCCTTGTATTCTTTAACCATCCTCCAGGGAAAGCAGTTTGTAAAGTGTAAAATTGCTCAGGCACAAATATTTATCACAGATCCAATAAGATTTTATGTGCCTTGTAACTACAATATTACATGTTTTATGCTCCTTCAATCTTTGCTTTAGACTACATCCAGTTTCTTCAGTAAAGATAATTTCACAACCAGTGGAGATCTGTAAACAATATTTTGTTACAGCCCCATGAATACTAGCTGCCATTATTTCCCCTGTAGCTTCAGTGAATCTTTATCCTTCTTGAACACACATTGTTCATGTTCAAAAAATTATACAGAAGGCATAATTATCTTCATTTTATGGGATTTGTCAGGTTTACACATTTTTCAGTCCATTAGAGGTTAGCCACCATTATAATTTTAAGTACCTGGCTAGTTCATATTGTTCAGTAGGCACTGCTTTGTAGAACAGAACATCTTGTCCTTCTTTAAAAATATAGCAGTGTCACAAAACCAAGGCACGCATAAAGATAGGCTCCTTCCTGCCCCTTTGATATAAAGGCAGTTAATGGAGGTATTAAATATTGCAGCTTTAGATACACAGCTGATTTACTCCATGCAAATCAGTGCAAATCACTTGTTGTCTGGGAAGCATGGCTTGAGTACTTCTGTAGCTGTTGGATTCACAGATCCCGGCTGTCGCAGTTACGACACTCAACCGTCACGTTGAGAGTGAGGAAAGAAGCACTTTATTTTGGGAATTTCAACTTACATAGTTTTTGGCATTTGGTCAAGGATTGGGAGATGAGAGGAACACCCCTCTGACCCCAGTGGTCAAACTAGCAGTCCATCACAGAGAGGGATGAGAAAACAATCTACTTTGCTTATGTTAAATGCATGAGAAACTCTAGTAGAAATATGTAAACAAGATCAGAAGGCTGAAACTCAGGGCAACATCAGGCTTCAGTCCTGGCTGGGGCAGAGGAGATTTACATTCATCATGCTGAAGCTATGGATATCTGAAAGGAGCAGTGTGGCACTAAGCAACCACTACTGGACCACTCCTTTCTCTCTGCAGTGTCAGCATGAAGAAGGAGCTGGAAATAGGAATTAATTTGATCACAAAATGAAACCAGTGTAGTCAGTGCAGTGGGGTAGGGGAATGAAGCAAGTCCTGAAGTAGTCATGCTCCTTCAGCATAGACAAACATGGACACATTCACCACCCTAACAAGGAAACTGCTACATCCCTTTGAGCACAGTGGGTAGGGAAATGGTTGTTTGTGTTGCTGCATGAGAGAAGGCTGATGCTGGACATTGCCCAATTGCCATTTTTTTCCACACTTTCTCCTTAGAGTTTTATGCCTTTGTCAAGGCTGTATTTCTCATTTTGAATCCTTGGACCTGCTATCTCTTTTTCTCATCTTACATATAATTTAGCTCATGGGCTTTATCATATCTTAATGGCAATTAGTGAAATCAGGCAAGGTCACACAGCTGCGCTGCTCCACATGGAGCCTTGGGTAAGCCAGCTGAAACCTAGATTGAAGGTTGGGGAGGCTGCTTGTTTTATCCATGCAAACTCAGTCAACATCATCTGTGCTCTGGCAATAGCTGTGTTAGCTTCCAGCTTCTGCTCCCTTCCCCACTCCCACGGCTCCTGTGCTGCTTCAGCAGCCAGCTAAACAGAGCTCCCCCCACTCTCGTTAGGAACAGAGGTATTTTCAGTTCAAATGACCTTTGTTTTATAACAAGGCAATAGCAAGTAGCATTTGCTTAGGTGAAGGTATCTTAACTGCCTCTGACAGGCTGTGCTGAGCAGATCATAAATAGCCTGTAGGCAAAGGCACCATCTCTGTCTGACAAAGAGGCAGGGCACAAACCAAGCCAAGGCTGAGGCAGGCGAGGTATTACTCTGCTGTTGATGGAAGCAAAGCATGAGCAGGGCCTTGGTGGGTGTACAGAGCTTGCTACAGAACTGCAGAGCATCTCTGCTCTGGTAGTGCACATGGCAGCTTCGGGGTCCTGCTCCCAGCTCCACAGCAAGAGATGTTTCCTTAATGTGTGTTTGACTTTCTGAGGAGCAAGTGTGGCTTTGGAACAGTGGTCAGGGTGCCCTGACACAGCAATCTGCAACTTATTTAAACATCCTACAGAGATGTTCTGCATTATTATTTAAAAAGATGGCATATTCAGGATATTTCTAAAATAATTTAGAGACATTAATTCCCTTGCAGAACATCCATTAACTGCAGGCTATTATAATAAATAAGTGGTGTAATTATCGGACTAATTGTCCAGAAAGCTAAGACAGTCATTTTAATGAATATTTCTGCTGCTGTCTTAGCCATCACGCTCTGTCTGGAAGCCCAGCAGCACCACAGCTCCCTGGCAGAGAAGACTCCCACAGTTCCTTTTGCTTTGGGCTTTTTCCCAGGCCTCCCTTCTCAACACACTTTTCCCCTTTCCACCTTTCTCCATGTCTGTCCTATGTGTTTCAAAAGCACTTGTCCACCGTCAATAACTCAGCAGCAGCAGCAGCTGCAGCAAGCGCATTTTTTTCTGGTGGCCTTCTGCTTTCCACATGCCACAGTCTGTTCTCCCTGGCTCTGTCTTCCTCAGCAGAGGGAAGAGGCAGGCATTTCAAGCCAAAGAAAACTCATGGTGTGGCTGTCCTGTAATCTGAGATTGGTAGAAGGAGCAAACAATATTTCTCACCTTCTTTTATGGCCATGGTCACCAGGCACTTCAGTTGCTAGCTTGGTGTATGTTACTCAAAGAACATGTATTGAATGACTCAGGGGATAGTGACTTTTTATTGTAGGGTGATCCAGCGCTACAACAAACTAAGCACTTCCATCTTCTGTGGTATTTGAGTTCAGCTTCTTCCAAGTGGGCCCAACAGGGCCATATTGACTTGTAAAGGAGAGATGGTAAGACTTTCAAATTTACAGGGAATTGGACAACTCAGTGGGAGAGGAAAGGAACAGAGGGAAAAAACAAAATGTGGAAGTGTCCTGCTGAAAGGCTTGGCAACCTGCCACAGGAAAGTAGAGGAGATGAGGAAGAGGAACAGGCTTTAAATTGGAAGGGTCACAAAGCTGCAGATATCCTGGATTTTTCATAAGATGCTGTCACTTGGTAAAGAAGATTGATGCTCCTAAGATAAATGTTGTTTGAGGAGAAAGTGAGTGAGAGGTTATACTGGATAACCTCAAGAGGTCCCTTCCACTTTGCACTTCAGTGGTTCAAGGAGCTGGATCACAAAGGACCAGAGACCTTTAGTCATACACAGGTATTTCAGTGAAGGATGAGGACAGAAGTGGCACAGGTTGGAGAACAAACAAGAAAGTGATGGATAGTTTTTCCAAGCAAAATCTAAAAGTAAAAACAGAGCACCCATGGAAACTTTTTGCAACTTTCCTCTTTCTTCCTGTTTTCAGAGGCAAGTCCAGAGGTGACCTTTTATGTTATTTATTTAAAGATAGCAATATACTCTTGAATTGTCAGCAGATGAGCAATTGTGGAGGTATTCAGCTTCCTGTCTGTTGTCAGGTGGCAAAGATTGCTCACCTTCCCCCTCCCTACTAAAATTAGTCATGAAGCTCCTGGTGACTTCTCTGAAAAACAGTCTCAGCTTCCAGACACTTGAAAGTCTCCATCCTTCAATACGCTGGTAAAGTTAAGGTATAAGGAGGCCCAAAAATTACAGGAAGGAACTTTTTGAGTTTAAAGTGTGAGGTGTTTTTCAAAGAAAATATATCAAAAAAAAAAGATAATTTCTTTCCTATTGGGAAAAAAAAAAACCCCAAACTTAAAACTCCATCTGTCCATCCACTGCTTTTTCTTCTTGTCTTAAAAGCATCATTCCCTACCATCCAGATACACATAGAATGAGAACTTTATGTGAATATTGGCTCAGGATCCAATGGACAAATCCACATGAAAACAGCAGTTTTCTGTTGGATATGTTCTGTGAGAAATTTTGGTATTTTCTGAACACTTTAGTGAGACAGGAAGAAAACACCAAAAGACTGCCCCAGCAGCCTTCATCTATGCTATCTAGTCCACCTGTGCCAGCTACAGAGGTGACTCCACAGTTGACAGGTCAGGGACATTTTAGACCACTGATGCTTCTAGTGGGGCAAAAGCAAATGGGATTGGAAAAGCAGATGAGATTACTGATCCATCAAATTAAATTCCCTGCAAATCTGAGGAGCTGAGCCTTGATAGCTCCTGTGTATGACGCCTTCTTCAGACCTGAAGTAGGCTAGACACATCCTACACACACTGACTGGCATGAAAGCAAATGGAGATCATATTATGGCAGTGGTTTTGAAGGGAAGGAAAAATGCAGTGCTGATTTCCATTTCTCTTCATCTCTGATGTTCCAGAACATACACATTCATATAGCCAAGTCCTTCAGTCTATCACTGGGCAAAACCCCAAGATTGAGAGGTTTTGCAAAACCTGTTTTCACAATTAAGTTCCTCCTTCAACACAGACATGAATATGGCCAAATTGAAACTGAAGACTTCAGAGGTATTCCCAGGTCTGAAGAGTTGAATATATGTATTAAAACAAAAGCCCATCATGAGTATTATTCAAATAGGCCTCCTCAAAGAAAAACAAAACTGAAATCATATTAACCCTTAAAATAATGTTTTTCTGTGACTTAGAGAGAAGGAATGTATTTGTACATTTTCTACTAAAAAACACTTGCTAAAACACAGTATAAAACTTTAGTTAACACATTGACTGTTGTCACTGGTGGTATCTGCAGCTTGGTATAGAAATCTTCACTCTGTGCTATCTCAACTAAGGTTTCTTAACATTTCCCAGTAAAATAACTGGATTTCTTTTAGAACTTGTTCTCCTCAACAGGGTTGGTTTCTGTTTATATTTTTGAAAAAAACACATATTTTCAATCAGATAAAGGGTTTCAGCAGCAACAGAGGCACTGAACTAGCAGGCAAGATCACTGCCTGCCCTGCTTGTATTTTTAGCAGGTTAGATTTGGTCTGACAGCACATAATGTTGTTGTTCCCAGCTCCTTGGCTGATTGCTTGACCTGGTTTCTAACCCAAGTAACCTTCCTGTGTCTCCCTCAAGCTGAACAGCAAGGACAGTATGCTCTGTGCCATCTATGCACACCGCCTAATCCATTTTGTCAAGCTAATAAATAAATATTTAGTGCAGAGATTTAACAAGGGGCTGCTCATATTTTTTCCATATTGACCAGTCTTAAGACTTCTTACTCAGAGATGTTATGAATACCACATCCATAATTTTTGTGCCATTGGGGATAAACTATCTGCTGTCACTTTTGCTAGAGGCTTGTGATACTGGTGGATTTGCTAGTGATTCATCAAGTGGTATTTGGCTGCATTTGCCAGCTATTTTGCATTGAATTTTTCATCATCTTTGTTCTTCAGAGGCAGAGACTTAAATCAATGTTCTTCCTGGACTGGACACGTGAGCATCCTTGAACGAGCACAGCTTGTACATAAGACCCCAAGCAGCCTCCTATCTCTGCATGTTGGGAGCACAGGGAGCTCTAATATTTTCCCCAAACTCTGGGGATTTTTTTAGGCTGCTTTTGGTATTTTTTTTCCTCCTTTTTCCCTTCCCCCATTTTACTGGAAGTTAGGATATTGTGGGAAAGGCTAGGGATGGAGGCTGAAGCCAAGAGGACAAATAGCATTGAGTTGGGGTAGATGAGAGGAGTGACTGGCAAGGCAGAGGATTGCTGTATCTTTCATAGAAAAGGCAAATAGGAGCACCAACAAAACTGTTAAGCTGCACATAATTCATTTTTATATGCTGCTAGTAGTTATATTGAGCCCTTCTCATCACCTTCCATATTTTTAATATCTTCTGGTAATGTGATAGCTCCTGATCACTCCCTTAACCTCTGTAGACCAGAAAAAACAATATTCAGAATATGAAACTGTTGCACAGTTTTCAATAGGCATTGATTAAAAAAAAAAAGAGAGACAGACATTCAGTTGTTCCTGTAATTTTTTTCCAAAGAAAGCAGAATTCCTTTAACAGGAGGAAGAATTTCCATTTTATAAACTCTCTGAGCCTGAAAGAAGTTCACTGCAGCATTCGATATTGTAAACTCAGATCTCTCAGCCTAAGCAAATAAATGGCAATATTGAATAGACCCATCAAAGAATCATAGCTCTCAGGGAAACATCTAGTGTCTCAGGTAATGAATCACAGGGAAAATATTTAAAATAAATAAGGTAAATATTGAACCTTTACTGTTCTGCTTCCTTGCGATCATAAGAAAATGAGGAGGAAGTTATCCCTTGTGCAGTTCTGAAAACTAGTTTGGGGCAGCAATGGCACCCATAGTTTAATTAGCCATGTACTCCATGGAGCATTGCAGAAGTGGCTGCTACAATACCCAAGTTTTTGCTGAGATGATTCACTGTTGCATTACTGCATTTTTATCCTGGGTATCCAACTGATTTCAGCATAAAACTGGAATACTTCAAGGATGACTCAGACCCACTACTCTGGTTTCAGAGAAGATGGCATGGAGACATCTAGGAACAGCATAAATTCACAATTTAAACTCTTCCTGTCCTTGGAGCAAACCATTGATTAAAAAATAAGGCTCTTTCTGTAGAGCTCTGATCAGAGAGTAGAGGTTAATGGCTAAAAAACATACCTTCAGAAAGCAGGTTAAATGCAGCCTTTAGAAAGAAGTGTGCCATTTCCTCCAGACATGATGCCAGGTCACAAACACAGCAAGATGATTGCAGGAACTTGACATTTTAAGTGTCAAAATAGGGGTGGCTTTGAAGATGAACTTGGCATTAAGAGGTTCTGAAGTTTCAACATTTTATGATCTCCAAGAAGTTGCTGAAAGGGGATTTGAGAACATGTGTTTCACTTCACTCTTGCCCTTCATTACATTGCATTAATTCATTCCAATAGTCATTTTCAGAAGTACCAAGAGAAAGATATTTTCTATTTTACGCCTAGAAAATAATTCTTCTCTGAGAACAGCTCAGAAAAGCCCATTTCTTACTTCTGCCCCTCTCTAGTGCTCTGTGTACACTAGTTCACAGGGCAGCAGAGCAACTTCTCTTAATTCCTGCCATCTCATGAACCCAAAGAAACTAATGATCTCTCTTATCTTGTCTTGTTAGAATTGTTTTGAACAGAATTAAGGCAGAGTAACTAAAGGTCTTATATTTCTTAGAGGGTTTTGCCCTGTGTGGAATGAGCTATTGCAGACTGCCTGAAACAAACATTAATGTATAAAGCCTAGAAACACAGGCATCAAACTGCATGAAAGCACAGGCAGCAAGAAACTGCTTTGAAGCTCCAGCAGCTTGACAGCAGAAAAAAAAAAGTTTTTGAAGTGACATTCCTGTTCCCTGGTGTGGCTTGCAGAGGAGAGGCATTGAAGAATTCTTGGCATTAGCACCACCTGTGTGGTCTTACTGATATGAGGAGTTTTATCCTGATTCAAGGAAGGAAGAATTACAATAGAGCTGCATCTAGCAGAAGTAGGTGCCTTTCAGTTTTGGTTAAAAAGTCAGCATAGAAATTTCACCAGCAGCATGACCTGCCTGCTTCACTGAGCACTATTTTGCCATGTTTGGCAAAGATATATCACCTTGTCAACAGGAGATGAAAAGGGGAAGAGGAGGAAGGAACTACAGCAGGAGTCATATCATGAACTGGCTCATGGTACCTTCATAAGCTGCATTGTCTGCATCATGTGGCTGAGGCCTGACACAGCAAACACACAGTGAGCTCGGATGGGAAGCCACACACCTCTGCAAGAACCTGGTGAGATTAAGCAGGATGGTTATGCCCAAGGAATCACTTGAGGCTTATTGCAAAACCAGTTTATTCTCCTGACTATTCCCAGCCAGTTTCTCCCTGAGGAAAAAGCACTTAAGGAACATATTTTAGGCACCAGAGCCATTACAAATTTGCAAGGGATGGTCCATAAAAATCCTGAACATTTTGTCAAAAGCCTGAATTGGGGAGCCAGGCTCTATTTCTTGAAGAAGGACAAAGCAGCCTTTTGCTCCCACAGTTACCCAAGTAACGCAATCAAAACCCTAGAGCTGAAATGAACCCTCATTTGTCAGTGACCTAAAAGTCCAGATATAAACAACTCAAATCCCTCAGGTAGTTGTTTCTCTAACAGCAAGCTACAAGTGATGAGAAATTGGTAATAAACGCACACGTTTTCACTTCTACTTGGAAAATAGCTCAGCAGAGGAAGACCAACACCAACTGTCTATGTGAAACCTGTGCTCTGAGCATGGCAGGAAGCCATGAGGGTGGAAAAGCAATAAATGACACAGAGTCCTCTCCATCACTCTATCTCCTTATCACACCTGCTGGGATAATTCAGGGGTCTGTCTGACTTGCTGTAGGGGCTTCATGGCAGACTTCTCTGAGCTGACAGCTTAGTCCATGCATAGACTGTGCTGAAGGAAATCATACAGGGCTAATGATCATTGGCAAGAACAAATATGAGCTAACGTCTTATCTGTGTGGGCTGCTGATTCATTACTAGCTCATACACCAAATATTTCAGGCCCAGGGAAAAGGTTGATAGAAACACCTTGATAGAGCTGAGCTTGATTTTGCTGTATGCAGTGCCCTCCATGCTGGACATGGTCATTTGGAAAGGTCAAGACATCCCATAGTTTAACATACAATGTGTACTCAGCTCTAGGATGCCCTGATCAGAGAAAACACAGGATGCTGCACACCTGCTCTTTAAAGTAATTGATACCTTTATACAGTAATTCAATATGTGTGGCTCTGTCCTCTGGTGACTGACCAGCTTGAGACTTTCCCTTCAGAGGTAAACAGCCTGAGGGCTTAGTAAAGGTATTACGGTCCCAAGATGTGGTCCAAAACAAGTCAGAAAATGTTTCAGCCAGCTATCAACATAACCAACATAAAATAGAGGTTGCTTTAGGGTGCCAAAAATCAAACTTTAGTCCTTAATCATCCATCAGCTCCATTCCTTGCCCTCTTTTCCTGCAGCTCTGAAACAAATGCTATTTAACTTCATTAATACCGGAATGATGGACATTTACTGCATTTACACCTACCTCCACTGCAAACAAAGGAGGACAGAGATTTAAAAGCATTCCTGTCTGATCAGTTGTGGGGTCTATGGTCCCTGTTGCAACTCATAAATTTTAAAACAGCAGTTCTCATCTCAGAAAGCCCCATAGTTAAAAAAAAAGAAGAAAAAACTCCAGTACTCTGAGGACACAATTAAGAATGCAGCAACGAAATTGTGTTACGTAGTTAATGCTCCAAAGTGTACACTGCTTGGATTTTGACCTTTTAAAACTCCATTAAGCTATGTAAATACAGTATCAAGGAATGTGCACTGCTCACAGGCAGTTTGTAGCATGGGTTGGATGCCATACTGCCAGTGGGCTGACACTGATGAAGCCTCTTTATTGATCAGCACAGAACAGACCCACCGTGGAAATTGTGCTATGGCCCCCCTTCCCCCTTTATTATAATATCTCTTTGACTTCAGCCTGTGGGTCAGCCACACAACAGTGCAAAACCTCTTCCCAAATAGCTAACTTGGAAACTGAATTAACACATTTGCTATTAAGGCTTGGCTTGTTCCCACAGCCAGGAGAAGGACAAAGGAACAAAGGGATGCTTATGTACATCTCCCATGACATCGCAGCTTTTCCATGTTTAAATTATCTGCCTTCTGCTCTACTGTAGCAGCTCTTTATTTTGTTTCTTCACATAAGCATTTATCTGATGCATTAGGAAGAATGAATAGTTTGGCAATCAAAGGACCAGATGTAGAAGTGGTTTTACGAAGCAGCTGAATTATTTCCTACAGATAAATCACCTGGGCCATGACCTTTTCTACCATCATTCACCCACCTAACTTCTATTGAAAATACTCACTGTTCCCAAATATTTACCAGATAATTGATGGCAAGGAAATAAACCAACAATTCTCTCAGATTACTATCCTACCCCTGATGCAACACAACAGCCTTAGAGTGATCAATTTATGTGTGCAGATTTTTAAAAGGGAACAAAAAATTCTCTTCAAGCTCAGCTATACAAAAACACTGTCAGGAAGCCAAAGGGCCCAGGCTACAGAGATTTCTTCACTCATCATACTCTAAAATTGGTTTCTTCTCTGGTCTTTTTGGTAATAGTTTAAGTTTCAACATCCTTCCTGGGACAATAAACAAGTGAGTAATCTAAGCATCAAATATAAAAAATTGGATTTCCAGACCAATAGTTCTATGGAAAAATTTGACCCACAGGACTAAAAAATGAATCTCTAATTAAGGAAAAAAATATAAACCAAAACCAACCCTCTCTGAAAGCATCCTCACAAGCATAATAAGGCTGACAAATTTTTTTAACAAAAAATTTTGAGAAATTTTCTTTGCTTTAGGCAACATGCTTTGATGAAGCCAGAGAGGATATGGACCACATTTAGGCAGACTTGTGTAGAAACACACTTAGTGTGCAATGGGTGCACAGTTAGACAAACTAAAGCTCCAACAAGAATATGCTTGCACATAGATGAACTAAGCCTTTTTTCAACTCTTCCCTGAGAATCCAGAACCAAGAAGTGTGAGAGTTGAACTGCTTTCTGTGGCCTTACATTCAGCTCAGAGCTGGCAGCATTAGGTGAAGCATAAATGATGCTGAATAGATGCTATCAGACCCTATCTGGCTAGGAGGAAATTGATGAGGACACAATCTACATAATCTACATTCATCCAGGTCTGTATATTAAGTGTGATTTTGGCTGATCTCTTCAGGATAGCAAACATGGTATGCAGCCTTTGCACCTGTAACATACCCAAGAGTCCCCCAGGACAACACCCCCCCCCCCCCACACCCTCTTTCTCTCTCTGACAGGTAGGAAAACATTGGCAGTATTATCCTAGAGGGGACCTGTCTTGGAACAGTTAGGGAGTGGAAGAAATAAAAGCCAAATACACACAGAAGGCAGTGGCCAAAACAAGGTGGTATCAAAAACTTGTACATGTCAGGAATAGCACAACCTGCCTGCAGCGAACACAGCTGGGAGGACACTTGAGTGGAAGGAGAGGGAAGCACTTCCAGTTTGGATGTGCTCCCAGGATTTTGAGTCATGACACATGCAGCTTGCCAAAAGTGTTCCTGCAAAGGCTAAAGAAGGGGAAGGTGAATAATTTTAGACATTTTCTCACATTATTTAAGCTCACAGCTGAATTTGGTTCAAGCTCTTGTGCCTGAAAGGCAGAAGCCACACTGCTGCTGCTGTAGCCATAAAAATCACCGAGCCCACTGTGGGCTCAAGTCTCAACTCAACTCAAGGTCCATCCAAACCCAGCTCAGTCATGTGGGGGCATTTACACAAGGCTTTGCTTTCTGACACTGCCAAAATATGACCCAAGCTACATCAGAGAGGCAAGAGCTGAGAAAGGCTTTATACAACCTTTTCTCACCTACACCATTCAAGTCTGTTAAGGCATTTCTACCAGTACTAAATCCCCGTGCTAGGGGCTTTGCAGAGCTCTTTGCTGACTACAAAAGCCAATGTAGTCTCAGGCACACCTTTAACTCATTTCAGAGTCACCCTAAACCAACAAAAGCACTTCATCCAGTCCATACAAAGCTCCCATAGCAAAGATCTAGCAGCTCTTCCTCCCCCTCCCACTGAGACTGAGATACAGCACACTCCATTACTACCACAGAGCAGATACCACCTAACTTTTCTGGGCATCCTTCTTCCATCTGCACAATCCTGTAGAGCCCACACCAGAAGTTGTCCTTGATTTAAGGACTATGTTTCTTCATCCTGCTAAAACCACTGTTTCACCTATGGTAATGCCCCACTACACCTCCCTAGTAATCATTTCGGGCAAGATTCTTCACTGATGCAAACCAGTGGAGCCACATTGATTTCAACAGGGCTCTGCTGGTTTTGTTAACTGAAGACATATTTCCTCTGGCTACACATTGCTCAGTGGCTCTCCCCTTTTATAGTGCCGAGTTACAGAGCACTGTTTGCAATTATGCATTTCTATCACAATGTACAGATAGGAAATTAGTCTTCCGAGGCTTTCCCTCAGTCCCCCTGCACTCCCTGCTCAGTCCTTGAAAAGGCCATTTGAGCATGCAATATTAATCATCTGCTGTGCAATAATCTTGGAAAAATGTAATATATTCTGGCAAATCACAGGGCCTCCAGAGGAACTGCCTGTCTCTGAACAAGCAGCTCTCATCCATTATCAGGCAGTGATGAACGCAGCTCCCCACTTATTTGCCCCATCAGCATGCAAACAGTGACTCAATTCAATTGTGAGAAATGGGAGGAAATGATCTGTATTAATAAATGGTGAGAGCAGGAGATCATCCGATTTCAGAAAATAAGATCAAAACCACTGAAGTCACTTCGTTGTCTCATCTGATACCATCCCCTCGCTGTTAATGCAGCACTGGGAGTAATTAAGCTTCTGAAAGAGGCTTCATAATGAAGTCACATCACTCAAAACAATTAAGACAAGCATTTTGTACACATTGTCATCTGCCTTCACTAGTGTTTAAAGGTCAAAGAAACATTTCATTAGGAAAAAAAAAAAAAGAAGGTAAAAATATAGGTAAACTGCAGTTCACTCCATGGGCTTGTTTGAGAACAATGAGTGCAAAGCATAAGGGTGCAAGCAAATGAACACACAGAATCCCACCCATCTGGATGGCAAATGCTGTGGAAATGGCTTACCACACTGATTGTGTCTGGAAACCTTAGTCAGAGGGTAGAACTTTCATATCCTACATGCTATAAGGCAGTGAGGAGATGTAGAAAATAAAAAGAGAGGTCCTAGAAGACTTCAGGAGTAGTAACCAGATGAGAATTAGCAAGAAAGGAACCTAGATACCTCCAAATCTGAAATGAAAAAGCTCTTCAAGTAGGGAAAAAAGTCACCAAAATGTAAACTTCAATTGAGCAAAAAATGCACTTAAAATCCTACCTGCTTCTCTGGTCCTCCCTCTCGTTACATTTCTTGCTGGGAAGAGTGGTAAAAATGCTATCATGTGAAACTTGTTCTCACCAGATTTTGTTTGTTTGGTCACTGGTTTCAGCATGGATAAAAGAACCAGTGGTGAAATCAAGCTTTAAAATAATTCCTCATCTGCTTTTATTGGCAGACTTTAAAGAATGTAATTAGACTTCAGCAATAATACCCTCTTAATTATAGCTACAAACCCCATCAGATGGGGAGGAAAGCACCTTCATCCTTACTGTCCCTGAAGTGCATTAACTGATGGGAAATAAGTGAATTTATGGAGCTCTTACCAATAACTGTCAGGTGCACTCCTACTTATTTTTATTCAGTTGAATTTGTTTCTCTGGATGAATTTAGGAGAAATTTGCTCTCAGGAGGAGCAAAGTAACCTTTTGTCTCAGTCAGTCAGCCTGGATATTTGATTAGATATAGTTATCACCTGTTAAGGAGCCAAGGGGAGGGGGGAAATCAGGCTGGTATAAGACATGGCTGGGGAAGAGTATTTGCAGGTGTGTAGCAGGCTGAACAAGCATCACATCAAAACATACATGTCTTTATCACTTTTTCTTAGGGTGCAAGATGCTTTTAAGTTAGGAAACAGAAAATGACCTTTCCATATCTTGGAAGCAACATGTTTTGGAGTGGATGTGATTCTGCTCACTAGTGCCAGGTATTTTCAGAGCAGTTAAAATGCTATCACCTGCAGTCATTTTAATGTACCATTGCATTATGCTCAGATCTCTTCTTGTGCCATTTGCAAAGGGCCTGCTGGGTGCACAGCCTGACCAGTCCAGATGTACCATTTTAAGAGTCACCTCTCCCAAGGACATCGCTACCATCTCAGCCTGCATCTCCAGATTGGAGAGGAGAGGCTGGGAACAAGTCATCGCCATCAGGACTCATCTCCATTTTCAAAGACAATGTAATCAATGCTCTGTTGCTTGTACTTGGCAATAAGAGCAGGCAGACTTTTTTTTGCAGAACACTTTTTCCTCAGCAGAGAATAACAGTTTTTAAAATCAAAACATTTCACGGGAGGATGTCAATTTTAGGAGTTGTATTTTTTGGGTGTTTTTGACAGGAAAATGTTTAAATGAACCATTTCTATTTTCTTCTTTGGTTTTGAAAAGGCATGAACATTTCATTTCAATAATGTGAATACATTTTGTTTCTACTTTTCCAGTTCTATTTGTTTCAAGTTGCACGGCATAATAAAATATGCATGATAATATTGAATTTACACACCTCCTTCATTGCTTGTATCCAGCATATAATTTTCCTAATGAATTATATAGTTCAGCTATTATTAAAATAAAATAATTTTTATTACTGAATGAGATGTTTCTGTACTACTTGAGGGAACAGAGTAGACCCGACCTAGATAAATAATGTCTGAAAGTTCTGAATTAATTTTTACCGGCATTTTTGTTTGTGACCTTTCTTTCACTAGCAACCTGTAAAAGCCACTATTACTGCCAGTAGAAGGTGGACTGTCTCTCTCAGGCTAGTTTGAACCCAACAGAATGTACCACTGCCTGGATTTTCCCCATCACTGATTGATTCCTAGGATTCCCTCAGCAGAGGATGTGCCTTCTCCCCCTCAGTGTGTAAATATGATCTATGAGATGCCAGCTGAAATTTAGGGTACACAAGCACAAATACAGAAAAGGGGTTGAACAAGGATCCATCCTGTATGTTGCTGCTCCTCCTGCTGTGTCTCTGCAAATCACAGCTTCTCTGACCTATTAAGTGGATTTGTAACATGGGAAAGCTTCCAGTCTGGGGGCATTAATTATTCAAAAATAATAAAGCGAAGAGAAATATATTCATTAGCTGACTGTTCAGTACAAAATGTAATGAAACACAATTTCTCTCCTCCCCAATAAAATTAAATCAGAAAAATATTTAAAATAGTGGTGTGAAATTCCACAGCTATATCAGCAGAAATGTACACAGAATGGGAAGAGGTATACAGCTCCTGGTGGATTGAATAAATTCTCTAACTTTAGTAACTTCAAATTGAGGGAACTTAGTATCCCATGCTTTGGAAAAGATGCTTAGTTTTACTGTTTTCAGTCTTCTTCACTAACTACGGCAAAAATAAAAGACCATTTCTCAGTAATATCGTGACCTTTTTCTTTATGACTGCATTTTGATTATGCACAATATTGTCCTGTAAAATTGCATTTCCTAATCAATAAGAACCACTAAAATAATTTCAAAGTATCATTTAAATCCAGCCCTAATTTGATTTCATCCAGCATCTGCTTAAGCATGCCACTTAGCATGCAATTTCATTCTGAAAATTTGATCTGACAAAATAGCATTCTGGAGGACTGTGTTTACTGTATTTTAGTAATCCTGCGTCACAAGTGCTCCTTTTACAAGTGAAAGGATTCCTTTCCCTCAGCTGCTTCCCTTGATAGCAGTCTGGTCCCGGTGAATAATTTGTTTGTTCCTTTTCACACATCAACATGAGTAATGAATTTCCAACAAGTCTCACAGACTGCTTCTAATTGCCTCGTGAATGCAATCACTGGCATGTTCTAGGATGCTGTTTTCCTCCACATAAGATCAGGAATACCCTGTGCGTTCCTCCACATTCCGGATTTTAACTTCCTTGATGTGATTTCCAGAGTTGGAAAGGGAGTCTATTGCCATGCACATCTCACTAGGGATGGGTGCAGCCGGTCCCATGGTTCAGGTCTGGCCTTCAGGAAGTTAATGCCATTGTCAGCAAATCTTCACTGAGGTACCAGCCACGAATGCTGTTTAATGAGTGTCCTGGTGTCTTGATTGACAGGACAGGATCAGAAGTCTCCATGGTCAAAATCAGAAGTTCTCCAGCTGCTTTGCAGTGTGCTCATTCAGTAACATACACACCAGAAGCATCCACTGCACTCTGCCACTGCTTTGTCCATGTTCTGGAGCTAATTGGAGCAGCAAAGCTTATGTCAAGGTCTGAAATAAGCCCCTGGGTTTAAATGATTTTGCACCAAGGACAGATAACCTGAGCCAGCTTCTCTTTCCTTGGTGTTTCAGGTGAAGCTAATGATTCCAAGCACCTCAATTTTCAGACATCAGACTTGATGCCATCCTCAAAGGGGGTGGAAAAGAGAAAGAGCAGAGCAAACACCTCCAAACATTAGACCTCTTTGAGGCATTTTGTTTTGTGTTTCAACAACCACTTCTCACTTTCAAAAGACTCAGCTATGTTTTTTGACAAAGTCATTTTTCAGTGTAGCACTGCATTAAAAAAGCAAAAGAAAAATATGAACATCTAGGATGTTCAGAAATCTTTTATCATGTCTAATAATAAACCAAGGATTAGTTTTCTTGTCATTCAGCTAAATACTTTGAATTGCAAAAATTTCTGGCTGAGTTTGTTTTCATGTAGCTTTAAAAGCACAACCCAGACACTTCTTTAGAATGCACAGGTGAGCAACTGACATTTTCTAACCTGATTGCAATTATTTTGGAACACATTTTATACTGTAATGATTTATAGCATGGGTCAAAACCAGGCACTCTAGAGCTCTAGAGAACCATCTCCACTATGCAAATGTAATTCTTTTACATTTCACTTTGTTTGTTTGTTTGGTTGGTTGGTTGGTTTTTGGTTTTTTTGGGT
>VZDJ01000084.1:4669315-4680317 GCA_008694505.1 Cyanoderma ruficeps
GGTTGGTTTGGTTCGGTTTGTTTCTCTCTTATTGCATTAAGCAACTTGGAAGAATGGTTAAATGCAAAAAAAACTTTTAAAAGGGATATATTCTTTCCAAATCTACAGAAAACGCTGTGCAGGTGAGGTGCACAGTTGGGTATGTAACAGTAATCTCATTAAAGAGGATTAGGAGTCAAAAAGCCCTCTCTTACTTTACCATGTAGGTGCAGTATCAGTGTGGGCGCTCCTCGTTTGTTTATGTGCAAAGAAAAACAGGTTAGCTTTTTTTAGCTTTGCTGCTGCAATACCTCTTCCTGAGGTGTTCCATTTACAAAATGGGTCCTTACATGACTTGACTTTCGGTGTCTAATTCTTGACCCTGCTTCCCATCACCTGCTGCATCAGCTTGCTCTGGGCATTCAACAGCAGTCATATCCAAAAGTCACCTCCACAACTTTGTGTATGGCTTTTTGCTGCCTGTCTTTGACAGAGGGCATAAAAATCAACGAACCACAAACTCACACTCACCGGGAATAATTCTGCACCATCCTAGGGCTATATTCCTTGACTCGTCATGGCACAACCTTTCTTCTCTGGGCAACCTGGTGCAGTGTTTCACTGTCCTTTGATTAGCACCTTTCTTCTTGAAAAGCCTGCAGAAGTTGGATATATTGTTTTCCCCTGTTTTGGTCTTTTTTTTTGATCCATTTGGTCTCTTGGACAGCTTCTTAAGCAGTTGGTTCATAATCTTTCAGTGTCATGGTGAAAATATGAGTAATTCTTTATCCCTCAATGCTCTTCTGCCCTCACCAGATATCTTTTTTAAAGTTTACCTTTGCACAGCTGGAAAATGTGAGCTTTGGGCAGAATTGGTTAGTCTGACCTACATGGGATAAAGGTGAGCCTAGAAGAATATGAGTAGCACCTTTCTTCATGGGAAGATTCACTATCGAAAAACCCCTGAATGCTGTGCAAATAAGCTCACTTCACACACAGTCTCCGAGAGGGGGAAAAAAAACTCCTCAAAATAGTAAATTTTTTCATTTTAATGTTGTCAAAGCCAAATGTTAGTTTTCATTTTGAAAAGCATTTCATGCTGCATTCTATAATACTTCCTTTATTTTTTAATGATATTGGTGAAGCAGACAAATTTCCACTATTTTGTTATCTTCTTTTTTTTGTCGTCCATTTTCCTGAGCTCAGACAAGCCTTTTCAGCATTTTCTGTCATGGAGAATTTTCAAGTAGTCAGCTTTAGGTCTTAAAAAAGGTGTATGTGGAAAACCTCAGAATCCTGTCCTTCTCAGAGGCCTAGAGCAATATATCACATTAGATGATTATTTGGTCTCTTGCCTTTAAAAGATTAATTATAGGTCAGCTCATCATTTCTCCTTTAGACTTTAGCTTCAGTTTAATTTACCTTCCTTTTTTCCTGTTATTTAGGTGATCCCTCTAAAATGGACTAAAGCCACATATATTTAATTTCCTCTCTCTTCTTTGCAAATATTTTTCCTTTTAATGTCTTTCTGTGACAGCACTCCATCCACTTGGAGCATTAGTTGTTTTCCAGAAGTCAGGGGCTACCCCATATTTTTCTTGCTGGACATCTATTTCAGGTGGACTTCAGACTAGCTCTTCTTTGCATTGTTACCTGCACCCTGTAACATTATCATGATCATCCTGGCAGAGAGCTGTTTGTTACCTTTACTACATATCTAGGAGATTAGGGAAGGTAGGATGCAGAAGTCTCACAAGGCAGCCATTGTAGGTGTCTCCCCTATAGCAGTCCTCTGAAATTATCAAAATATCAAAAGTTTATTCATATTTTCTTTGTCTCTTTTGCCCAGTGTTTTATGTACACTTTAAGTCATGAACAGTCTCTGTTTGCATTCACAAGAACCAGGTCTCAGTCCTGTACCAAAGCCAGCTGCAAGAGGGCTCATAGCTCAGCCGTAAGTGTAGTGTTACTGTTGATAGCTCCTCACAACTTACAGTTCTCTCAATAAATCAGACAAAAAAACCCCAGTCCATTCAAGATCTGAAAATATTTCATTGCACTGGTTGGTAGCACTGCAAGTCTACAGCTCTCATCTGTCAGATACTGCAACCTTGCCTTACCACAGCAAAGTATTGGCCATGAGCACTTTAAAACATTTGTGCAAACCAGCTGGTTTGCATATGGGAAGTTATATTATTATTCGGCAACACTGTGATTTTGCAGTGCCTGGGAGGACAACAGTGTGTTTAAACATTTCTGGTTGCACTGGTGGAGTTTCAGATCACTTAACTGTTGGTATAATCTTTACATAGCTTCACATAATCTGTTAGAACTAAATTATGCCATGTCTTTCTGGTCATATTATTTTACTTCTAATAATGTCATTCCCATTCATTTAGAATCTCTAGAGTCTGCAGCTGAGAACTCTAATTAGGTGTGTCTACAACTCTGGAAGTTAGGTCTTCCATCTTATTTTCATGTTTGGATTCAATTTACGATGTTGAAACAATTGCTTTGCTCTAGGATCTATCAATGTTTTCTCTTTCAGGGTAAGAGTGGAACTTAGATCAGTCACAAAAAGTAAATGACTGTGAGCATCTTGCATGAAACCTACAGTTTGCTTGGTGATTCTCGTGTTTGTTCAATGCACATGAAATCACACAGATCGATGCCATCAGATATCTTTTATGGGTCTATTTTTAGACATGGTTTTGTTGAGGATGTGAAGTATTTTGCACAGGAATTTACAAGCTCTTGCAGCACACACTCTGTAATTTCAAGGCCACCTAGGATTTCTTTTTTGTCTCTCTTTTTGGCACAATACACACATATGTTTAGATATCATCCTGCCTGTGTTAATATCAACTAGGAACATTAAGAACTTTAGTGGGTTTTTTTCTGGAAAAACAATACAGTGCTTTTTGCAGACACTAGGTTAATTTCCTTTTCCTTTCCCTGCCCTATTCTCATCATGGCTGGACAGGTGAAAGCAGAAGTGAGACTGAGGCAGCTCAAGGTTTAGAGCTTGAAAACCATCCCCAGCAGTGCTGATCATGGGAGGCTGATGTTTTCCTGCACACCAAAGTAACTTTAAATGTGGCAGTCAGGTTCATTTTTTTTTTTTTGCTGTACTGTCTGTGGTCAGTGTCAGGGAGAGCTGTTTGTTATGGATGTGTCCAAATGAAGGATGACTCCTGCTAGGCCTTTGACAGAGGCAAAAAAGCCTCATTTCCTGGCTAACCAGGAAATACAGAAGTTCTGAATACATTTATTGTTAAAACATGCTGTTACTTGGGTTTTGAGCTCATTTGTGCATGAACCGTCATTTAGTTTTGTAACTGTGCAGTGACTACGGAACTGACCTAAGAATGGGTTTCCATTGAAGGTGATACAATATGGAAACAAATAGTAATAACAGCCACTAATACTTTGGACTGCACATTTAGTCTCTGAGTGCCCCAGAATTACACTCTTAGCTAAATGGAGTTAATGCTTGCACATCTATGGAGAGTTCTTGGAAATGTTTGAAAGTCTATTTCCACAAGCAGCTTGCTTGATCAGGAAGCGTGTGAAAGCCTGGGGTAAGTTATGAAAATAACCTCCAAATATTCTCCATCCCTTTCTGAGCCCTAGCACTGCCAGGTGTTGTCACATGCTGGAAAGCAGATGCCATCAGTTCCTTTGTGTTTCTGCCTTTAACTGTTACAAGAAAATGATGCAACTCCGAAAATGTAAATATACCTAATCAGGGTTGTTGGTGCCCAGAGCATCATGAGGAACAACAAAATCCTCAGAGCCTAAAGTGGTCACACAGAGCATTCAGCACCTGCAACAACCTCCACCCCAGAGCACCTCCCATGGGAAAGCATCCCTCCCTTCCAATTACCCCACAGAGATGTCATCTGCAGCTTGGACATTGAAAATCTGTCAGCTACAAAAAACTTCCTTGGACACTTCAAACTGGGCCCAAAAATGAAAACATCACTTTTTTTTGTTGCCTTCAGCTGATACGAAATAAGTGCATGCGTTGGGAATCTGGCTGCTAAACTCTGATGTGAGACTCTGTACTGAGCACCTGCTTCTTCTTAAGTAGTACATCTTGACAAATTACATAACCAAGAGCAGAGTGATCCAGAATGAATCTCACAAAGATTGTCATGCTCTAGTACATCCAGCACAGAAAGCCCTTTAAGCACAAAGACTACAGCAAGCTGAAGTCTTGTACACTTAAATACTGACAGAATACATGCTTGAATCCTGCAGTTTGTGGTCTTGAGGCCACATGTTGGTATTTCCTGGTATTTTCTGCTTTTGCAGAGGATGAAGATTCTCATCTCCTGCTGCCTTAGTATGAGGTGACTGCAGGTCTGCACTCAGCAGATCTGGAGAGAAAACAGCAGGGCCTTCTGAGATTTCTGGGCCTGTAACCACATCTAAATCATCACAGTGCTCCCCCAAACTTGCTGAACCAGATTTTTCAACCCTTGCAGGAATCCAAGGGAAGAACTTTATGTGCATTTTACTAAGCAGTGAATAAAGGAAGAGTATGGCTCACTCTGTATCTCAGAAGGTGTGAATGCTCAGCCTGCCTGCTGGGTTAGCTGCTTGTTCATGCAGAGAGCAGTTTATATTCCCTCTGAATGCTTTTGTGAGATAAAAAAACCCAGAAAACAAAACATTGCCAGATATATGCAAAATGCTGTTCTCAAAGACTCCTAACTTGTCCAAATCTGAGCTCATTTTCACCAGGATCCCCGCAGGGTGTTCTCAGGGAGGCCTGCCTCCCTTGCCATGCTGGTTCTGCTGGCAACCAGCTCTTGCAAACTTGCTATAAAACCTCTTACAAATGGAAGATTAGTCTAAACACCAGGAGAAGTGCATTCTTTCCCCTCTAACACAGCATGTACTCACATTTGCAATATGAATTACATTTGCTCCGTGTTTGCTCTAGCTCTGCAGAAAAGTTCCAATTCAGGTGGAAATAACAATAGCGCTAATACAAAATGTATCATTCAAACACACTGGTGATCTTCACTGTAGGTGCCAGTAGCATTTAAACTGTGATAAATACAGTTGCATCTTTCTCTATCCACTGGATAAAATTGTTGAGGCAAGTGATCCAGCTGATTTGCAGTGACTAATATATCTTTCAAACATGTTTCCCTGTCCCGAACCACAAGGATAGTGCAAAACCATACCACTAGTGCCGCATACCTTTTACAATAACAGCTTAATTCCCCACCTTCCATGGGACTAGGACACTGTGATGCAGATATCCCTCCACCATCCCAAACTTGGGCCATGTGCCATGGCTTGCCCTCCGCTGGGGACCACAATTCTTCTGCTGCAGGGAGTCAGCCAGATTCCAGGAGAGGATACTCCACCTCACTGATTTCATGTTAAAGATGACACACAGTCAGGTAAGCACCCACATGTTTTCTTTGTCCGGATTTTAGATGAGCTGTTTCCATGGAAATAGGTTGTTTCTGTTTATTGATGCCTGTATTCTGCTGGATACCCTTGTTCCAACATCGTTTTTTGCCAAGAATGGCTGCAGTACACATCTTGAGGAGTCTTTGTCCTTAATTTTTACTTTTCCTCCTAATTTTACGTACAAAAAAGTTTAGAAGGTCAATCGCTCATCAAGAGAAATTATTTGCGATGCCTGTATGAGTTTAATGAAAAATAACACACAGCGTTAAAAACAGATGCTGCTGATTTTAATAGTAGCACATCAGCAAAGCAGGTTGAACATTTTTGTCTGCTTCTTGAATTTATCTGTTTATTTTAAGAATCCTCTTCAGAGAAAGTCCTTTTTAAGAAAAAATTAGCAAGTTAATAGGAAAAGGAGCATATTGTCAGAAATAGTTCAGGAATGTCTTAATATCATTTCAAAAAGCTACCTATTTCACTTGAAAAACGAAAAGAAAAATAGAAAGGGAAAGATTTGTTTTTTCTTTATTATTTCCTCCAAGGGGACAATAGCAATATTTAGCAAGTTGCTATAGGAGAGAGGGAAGAAATTCTATTGAAAAATATGGCAAGAAACAAGGTATTTTCAACCACATCTCTTCACTAGTAGTGTATCATGTCTCAGGACCGTAGCAGCAGGCGTGTTGCTACACANTAACAACAAATTTTTCTACTATAATATGGGGAATCTTATAAACAAAACTAGTGAGCTGGGTCTAATAATGCCTTTGGGAAGAAGACTGGTATTATTTTCATTTTACACATGATGAAAATGATAGATGAAGTGTTTAAATGATGCAAAGGGAAAAATCACTTTCCCTACCACTGAGGAGGCTTGGCATCAAATACCACAAACAAGGTAGTTTTGTAATACACGAGGGGGCATGTAATGCATTTGGGGTAGAAATATTACATCCTTGCAACACAGCCCCCATAGTTCTCCCTGGACCAGGTGAGTTAACAAACTAACTGAATTCATGAGTTTGGCTGAGCAGAGGAACGGATATGAAATGGATCCCAAGATAAACGCTGTGCTACAACCACAGGTATCCAAAAACACAGCTCCTTGACAGAGGAGATGGCGTGCAGGTTTTGTCACGAAACAAAGGGATTTGGGGATTTAAGTGCTTCTATTCAAATAAATGTATTTGTTCCAGAGGGACAGAGGTGGTGTGATGATACATTGTAGCAAAAAAGTACATTGCAATTACATTGTGATGCTCCCATCATAGTCATTAAGTACTCAGATTAGCTTCACTGTCTCTCTCAATTGCATCAATTAGAGCTCTACATTCAATTTTCTGGGGTAATTTTGTCTGTGTGGCATGATGAAATGGTGCTTTTACCTTCCATATGCTAATTTGCTTACTTGTATTTGTACCGCTCCCTTTTATTAGCCATAGTCATCCTCATCACTGTTGTCCAGACCTTGTCCATGTTATAGCCGTATTCATTTGCCTCCTTCCACTGTGCAATGAGCAAGCCCTTGATATCTGATGTTGCTGAAAAATCAAGTACAATTCAGCTATGATGTCTCTTTAATCTGTACTTCCTGGCCCCATCTACTCTTTCACTTTGTGGAGACTTCTTCAGCCTCATCTGAGCATTGCCAGAATAAAAGTGGAAATGTTTTGCTGAAAGCAGCTTTTGAATACATGCTGTGAATTTATCAGCTCTTCTGTGCCAAACCTCTTGAGGTAAAACTGATCCTGCATGTGCAGGATAAACATTCCCTGTTGACATGGTAAGCTAGAAAGCCTGCTGAGTTAGCCTGGGTTATTATCTTCCCTAGCACTAGAGGTGCATATCTGAGGTAGATGCATAGCACCACATTGTTAACCTCCACAAATTTGCCATTGGCCTGTGAAATATTCTGCTATTAAAACATGAAAAGCAAAAGGAAAAATACCCAAGAAATTCTACCTGGACAACTGTGTCTGGAGAGCAGAGGATGTGAAGTTTTGCATTTGTCAATGGCAAGCAGACAAACAGTTTTTTACATTTATAAATCAAAACAGCAATATTTGTAGCATCTGCTTGACTGTTTTAGCCATCATTATAACAAATGACCATTCAATCAATATGAAAGAGCAAGAACTGTCAGCTTGGCTGCAGAACCTCTTTCTATACCACAGATTAAAATGATTTGCTTTTCAATGACTCCTTTGTACTAAGGATTTGAGCTCTGCTAGGGAAGCTGTTTTGGAGTGTGGGGTTGCTGCAGAGCAGATGCTGGGAAGCTGAGCCCCAGCTCTGCTTTTAATTACGTGAGGACAGACTTTAGAGGTTACACAGCTCCTCCTGTCTTGGGTTGCTGCAGCTTGGCAGCATTCAGCAGCTGCAAACAGGACCTGTCCTTGCCACTGCTGAAATGAAACCACCCATCAGATGTCATGTGACAGCTCTTCGTGGAAACTTGAGTCCAGTGGAGGCACAAAAATGCAGCACACTCCCTGTGCTTAACCCAGTTGGCCGCTGGATGAAAAGGAAAGGGGACATGTTCTGAGAAATGCAGCCTTTTAAAATGCTGTCATTTGCAGAATTTTGTCTGTCCTTGCTGCACTTTCTGTTTGTGCTCTGATGAACTTCAAGCATGTTGAAGACAGAAAAGTATGTAGCAAACTGTCTTTGTTATAGGTGGAACCAATTTCCCAGTGGGAAGCTGTCTGCAGATCATTACTTGAAGTTCATGTTATGTATCTGAACTGCAACTTGTACTTCCAAACAAGTTGAAAACACACTGCCTTCTTTCTAAAATGTGTTTCTATTTTATTCATTCATTAATATTCCCAACAACTTTTAAAGTCAGAATATAAAAGGAAAAAATGAAAAGATTCTTCAACACTTCTTTGATTTTTTTTCATTGTGATATTCAGATTTAGTCAACATTAAAAGATTAAAGGTGTGAATGCTGTGAAAGAACAACATTGTGAAGATGCCTGACAGGATTTGGAAAGCAAGAACCCTTTTTTACCTTTCTTGCTCTCTGATTTATCTTCAGCATTGATATGTCAAAGTTGCCCAAGTCACCTTTTTTTTATTTTTTGTAGGGCAGACTGAGAGAAGGCTGTGTGCATTTTATTCTCTCCCTTAGGCTAAAACCAAAGACCTGCTAAGTCTTTATGGTAGTTAAGGACCATCTTGCCTTTGGTTTCAGTGAATTATTGGTATCAGTGTTAGATAATCCTGCTCCTAGGTATCAATGAGAGATGTAGGGGAGATCAGCCACTGGTTTGGTGCTTTCCCTCCATGGGTCTCTCCAACTTGTGAAGATATAAAGAGGGATATCCTGAACCAGGCGACCGGCTTAGCCTTTGTAGATGCTGGGTCAGGTTGTTGCCAGCCCCCAACATCCTATTTGCAAGTATTCTTTGAGCTTTCCTACATGCTGTGTACACTCTGCCCAGGACAAAGCAGAGTTTGTGTCTGATGCTAGAGATGACTTACTATGGGCTTCTCAGCAATCTGAGCAAACTGAAAATGGACCATGTAAAATGTTGCTCTTAGCAGATATTATTTACAGCTGGTCTGACAAGATGAATCCAAAGTATAAATCAAACTTTGGAGCACAAATCTCGTTAGTTGCCATGTTAGTAAATCAGCTCACCTAAATAATCTTGAGCTTTTGACAATGATGCAGCCTTCTGGATTGAAAATTCAGCTCCTGCTTGTACAGTGAACTTGATCTGCTGACATTTCAAAGGATTGAGATCCTATTTCTGATGGTTCAGTTTATTCTCAACTATAAACTATTTTGAGCAGCAGTGAGCTGAATACAAACAGTTGATGTTCAGGTCTGCCTCCTCTAAGTAGAGTAGGTTAGGGAAACTGCGTAATTTGGACATGTTTTCCAGAAGAAAACAAGAAGCAAACATGGTAATGTGGGGAGACAAATAACACAGCACATATAAAGAATGTTCCAGGGAACTGGTTTTTGTTTAACTTTTCCATTTGGAAGGAAAATCTGATGTTTTCAATCCATACCTCCAAGCTTATTCCCAGAATGAAAAGCCAGTATTAGAGAGATGTGATTTCTGCTTTTCACTGAAGGTCTGGTATTGTTTGACAATAAATTGTGTTCTATACAGCTTCAATTACTAACCCACTCAGATCTGATAGCCGTTAATTATCCGAGACATGATCTACTAAAACCTACATCTGGAAACCATGTCAGTTTTTGCTTTTGGCATTGGAAAGTCTGACTTAATGTTAAACACATATTCTTAAATGCAAAGCTTTGGGAGAAATTAGTACAGCTGAATACATTTCTGCAGATTAAATGTTAAAATAGATTGCACAGGCCTTTTATATAATAGTTACAATGTTTCACCACATTTCCATGTGCTGTATTCTCTCCATATATCTATTGGTTGATTTTGCATCTCCAATAGATCTGACGCTTGCTCTTACGGGATCCTGTCAGCATAGTTGTAATGGAGAAATACTCTCCAGGACTCAGAGCCTGGCTGTTTTGTCACTTCTGACTAGGCAGACTTCAGTTTCTGGTGGATTTGCCTCTTTTCCAAAGCTTGTCAAGTTGCTTACTCTTCAAGTAGCCATGAGGGGAGGAAAAGCATGTGTACTTTATGCATATAGCCAGGGATGTTGTAAAACTAGTACCCATTTTGTTTAGTGAATTAAGACTTGACCTCAGCAAATCTAAGGTACCAGCTAAACCATCAATTAATAGATTTTCTCATCAATACATTGAAATATCTCAAAGGTGGGTGCCAAGAGCATGATGCCAGACTCTTTCCAGAGGTGCTCAGTCAGAGAACAAGAAGTAATGGCCATAACACAAAACAAGTTCTGCCTCAATGTTGCCCTGAACTTTCTGTCTTTTTGCCTCTCTGTAGAACGTTCTCACGCAGCTTCATGTAAATAATGTCTATTCTTAGAATGTTTACATACTTCTCCTGTGAGAGAAGAAATGATTGATGGTGATGTCCACCATCCAGGTTGAAGGGGTGGCAAACTGTGTAGACAATCCCTTGACCTCTGTACATATCTATAAATACTGGAGTCAGATGAAATTAAATAGAGAGTTTTTGCAACAGCTGTGTCCTGAGCTTCATTCCAGTGTTCCTGAAATTGGGACACGCCCAGCTTCACCCCGCGACACCTCAACATGAGGAAGAATTGCTTTACATTGAGGGTGGCAAAGCACTGGAATGGCTGCCCAGGGAGGTAATGGAGTCTTCCTCTCTGAAGACATTTAAAACCCATTTGGATGCATTCCTGTGTCATCTGCTTTAGGTTANTCTGAGGTTTGTTTTTTTTTTCTGTAATAAGATGCTAAAAAACATTCCTGGACTATTCACCAATGACCTTGTTGGCCAAATTGGCAACTGCAGAAAGTCCCTTCAGATTGAGGTGGTTTTACCACCTACTTCAACTGATGAAAAATTCCAACAATCTCAGAAAATAAAATTTTCCTCACCTTAATTAGACTAACATTTTTAACAGCTTCTCAGTTTATGTTGATAATTATACTAATGATAACCGTTATGATGATGATGATAATCATCATAATAATTGTAATAATAATAAT
>VZDJ01000084.1:4680342-4699980 GCA_008694505.1 Cyanoderma ruficeps
TAATAATAACAACAGCAACAATAATGATAATAATGTGTTGCTTTGTTATGGACACACAGCTACTTGCTGTACTGATTAGACCATTTGCTGATAAGGGTTAGTTCAAACCCAAGTGGCCAATAGTACCTGGCAGTGCAGATACTGCTGCAGTGTGTAGAACAGCTATCATACAAATGAAAACCATCAAAACCTGGCACTGGATGCTCTGTCCAGCCTGTTGAAACCCAGTGAGCTTTACTGCTGAAATCCTTGCAACACTGGTTAGAAAACAATGCGGAAGTGGGAAAGGACGAGGCTCTGCTTGTGATGTAGTTACAGCAGACAACGTTTTTCTTGCTCCCACACATTCTCACTGAAACTCCTAAAAGCCTTTAAATATTTAAACAGGAGCAGAAACAGTTGAGAAAATATTTTTCTCAGGGACTACTTATAAAAGGTGTTTCTGAAGGTAAATCTATACAGTCTTTTCCATCATTATGAAGAGGTTGAAGGATATCCTGGAAGTGGTAGGAACATCAGTACTAAAAAAGCAAACATTCGAAATGTGTTTCTAGCTCCACAACAAATCTGCTATGAAGCAATGATTTGTTTTACTCCAATATTCCTTAAAGTTTGCAGGGAAAGTTCGTCAACCTGCCCTAGTCCCTGGGTAAAAGTGCTGCTTTGGTGGGATGTAGCACTACACCACCCGGATTCTGACCGTTCTTTGCTCCATCAGAGCAGACAGTGTACTGCTTACTGCTCCACATGTCTGCCCAAATGCTTTTTTCCTTCTTTTGGATTTATACATCTGGTTTTACACATCACATAAACCCACCAAAGTCAGAGAAGTCACACTGAAGGACAGAACCAAGCCACAAGGTTTTGTGCAGCAATTAAAACAACTTTATTGAAAAGTGTCAGCGGCTATCTTTGGTGACTGAAAGAACACAGAGCCACGTTATTTGTAATGTTCAAATTCTATTTTGCCTTAATACACACAGGCTGTTTTTCTAGTAGCAAACAAAAAAGACAGAAGTCAGTCCTAGTGAAAATGTGATTTAACTAAAAGGCAACTGATATATTTTGAAAAAAAAAAAATTAAAGATTATGTCTATCCTTATTTTCCATCAAGACGTGCTTGGTTCAAATTGGTCCTCATGGATGCATTTTAAGTGAAATATGTGATATTGATATAAAGCCATATGTTGACAGGAACTAAATTTTAAGGTAAAATCTCACATACCGCAGTGTAAGTGCAAAAAATGTCATCACTGTGTCAGAGAAAATATCTACCTAAGATCCAATATGCAAAGCATGTTTCTTTTGTAGCACTCAAGCACAAGTTTGATGGTATCCATGTTCCCCCACAAAAAGACAAACCAGGGCTGTGTCATGTTTCATGGCAGTTAATGCATTTTAATGGGGCATCAGGATTAAAATATCCAAGTGTCTTCAATTAACAGTGACAGTGTTATCTTCTATTGTTTAATATACTTTTTTATGAAGGACATGATTTCAAGTAAGATTTGGCACTTCCACAGAATTTCTTTCCCTCTTCTGAATCTTGGAAAACTGCTGATGTTGAATCTGTGTCATGCCTTTTGTTTTTGTAGCAAGGATTTCATGTCCTCGTTGTGGATTTGTGACTTCATTGCAGTGTCCAGCTGAAAGGAGGGTTGGTTGTTAAAGACCAGGTTTCTGAAACAACAGCAGCCAAACAGTTGAGGGAAAAAGACCTGAACTTCATTTAGACGCAAAATCTCTGTTCTTCTGAAGCTTATTTTAGTGAGATATAATTATTTACTTATTAAAGAAACAAAATAGCTAATTTGTATCTCATTAATAAAGAGCAAAATCAGCTAATGATCTCACTTGAAAACATCTGTGAACCTTTTTGTAAAGAGCTATATTTTCATGGTTCCTCCTTTGTTAATATCTTAAATTAGGGGAGGTCAGATTATTTTCTCTCTAGTCCCTAGCTAGCATCAGTGAAAATATTAAAAATATTTTGTCAAGTCCTGAAGCTATCTGGATTTTTTTTGACTGATCTAATTCCTTTCTGATTCTTCCAGGAGCTTCCTCACTTGCTAGTTATTTTTCTCCTCCCCTGTTTACATACAGCAAAATTATTCCTGCTTCCTCCCATCTCCCTGGTGAGCATAGATGTAAGCAAGTCATTGAGATTTCTGGTTCTGTATGGTGCCCTGTCTTTCAAAGGCTACAGTGTTCACTCAGCAAGATTACTGCTTAATATGACTGCAGAAGCTTTTATTTGTCTTCACAGCTTGTGCAGGCCTGGTTTCATTTTCACTGGTGGTTTGCGAAGGCTGTACCTGGTATCCCCTGATTGACACGAGGTTAGTGTTTCATCTACAAAGTTATTGTCTTCATACCCACTTATTTTCTCTATCAACTCCTGCATTTCCCTGATCACCTGTGTTTGTTGTTTACTATTCATAGTAAAAGCTTTTCCTTAATTTTTTTTTGCCATGCTGGATACTTGAAAAGCTGCTTTTGAGAGCTCAGCTCTGTTTTCGTGTGCCTTATTCCTCTTTTCTCTAGCAGCTGTTTTAAACCAGTACAAACTTTTCTGCTTTTCTGCCAGATTTTAATGGTTGAACTGGACACTGGCTTTCCATTTTGGAGATTATCCTGTTCTTTGCTTCTGACAAGCACAGGCTGACATGTGAAAACCGCATGGAGTTACGTAAGCGTTCAGTTCTACTGGTGCCTGATCCATAAAATATGATTCTGATTCCCTATTGCTCTTAGCTGTGTATCCATATTGAATTAAGTGGTTTCTGCAGACAAAAGTGAACAAAATATGGTGACAATTAAATAGAGAAGGCAGAGTGTGGTTTCCTGTCCTCCTGCCAGCTCTTTCCTCCCAGCTAATGGCAGTTCATGCTGAAAAGTGCCAGAGGCATTGCAAAGTCCAGCAAACATCCTGGGGTTAATCACCACAGTGAGTGGACAGGATTTTCCCTGTGTGTTTTGATATAGTTCAGCTTGAACCATGCGAGATGATCTACAGGGTGTCCTGGCTGTTGCACACATGCACTAAGGAAAGCTGTGGCTTGGCAGGGACTATGCAGCACAGATAAGGAATGCTTATACCATCTAATACCGAACACTGTAGAGAGGGGATTGATAGCAAAACACTTTTTTATCAGGTGCATCTCCAAAGGTAGAAAGAAGGCAAACTATCCCATGCTTAGGATAAGACAGTGGCCTCAGCCTTTTCCCTTCATAAGCTGGACATTCAGTTCATCATTTCTGTAACAGTGTAGAAGTTAGAGCTGTTGACAAAGATGCTCAGCAGAGTGGAGAAGGAGAGCTGTCCCTTTGGAAACTTCCCTAATCACTTGGCAAGAGGCTGCTTGAGCTGGAGTAGCTGAGCTGATGAAAATTTCCTTCTAGCAGAAAGGAATTCAAGTCCCAGGGAGTGGGTGTAGCAGGAGAGGAAGCAGAAAGGGTGGCATAGCAGGCAGAGCACCCAGGTAAGAAGTATTGTTTGTCTTCATGGAAACAATTCTGAGCTTTGTATGAAAGAGTTTCTGAAAAAACCCCAGAACACTGTTCCCAAAAACTAATTCTTAACAACAAACTTGTAAAGGTTTTCTTCTGCTTTCAGTTTTACACCTTTCTTCCTCCACTATTCAGGCAGCCTAAGTATAGCTTACAGCCTGGGAACCAAAATTCTTCCTGGGATGAATAGGGAAAGCCATCGGAGAACAAGATCCACCTTTGAATCTCCTGGATTTCATACTTCGTGTTCACACATAAAGAAAGCCATTGCACATGAAGGGTGAAAGATGGTTAAATACTTGTGATCAGCTTAGAGGTTAAAGGAGTCTTTATTGCAGATTGTCCTTTTTTTTCCCCTCAGAAAGTAAGGCAGTATTTCCAATGTCTTAATCTGTAAAAACAGAAAGAAAAAAATCAGCCATAGTGACTTGTAACTTGGGAGTACAGCAAATGTCCACATTCAGCTCACTCCTTATGTGATGGCTCATTTCTACAGCTTTGCCAAGTACCTGCTTTTAGCTGGAAAGAATATTTAAAATGGTGACTCCAATCTACAGCTGTAGGAATAAGCAGGCCATACACTTACACTAACTGTGTGAATAATCTGACCTAGGAAATAGAATCTTTTTTAAATTAGGTGGACTGAATGTTTAGCTTCTGGGCAGTTCATTTTTGATTTACTCTGAATCCACAAATTGATCTGTGAACAGTCATTGCTTTCACAGAGGGATTTGATTTGTGGAATTATGGACTAGGTTCATCATACTGATGACAGATAGATTTTCATACTTTGGATTTTATTAATGGCGTGTTCTTTGCTTGTTAACATTCAAAGGAGATCAATCACAAGGCATTCTGCTGCTATTGAGTTTCTATGGGAAAAGGACACCATATGTTGAGGCAGGAGTAGAGGTCAGTGTGTATCAGTCTCAGAGAAATACGATACCTCACTAACAGGAAATAATTGGAAATGGGTCCAAATTTCTGCCAATTCAAGAACGTCACTGTTCTCTTGGAAGAATCTATGTGGATTGAAAAGCATTGCTCTCAATGCTTTTTTGTTCACAATGCCTTTATTATCTCCCACACCCATCTAAGAGAAAAATTGTAAAATTTGTGCAAATATACCTTTACCAAGCACTCCTGTTGACCAGTCCTGTGCTCAGGTTACTAACCCCCCGTGCTTTTCTCCAGTTATGGACTTACACAAGGGAACTCCCCAGTCTTAAAAGCCAAGTATCCTACTTATTCTCTGGAAAAATCAGCTGCCACTCCTTTGAGCATGCATCATTTAACTCATTGAACCTGTGCCACAGTAGTCCGTACTATATGGGGAAATCGTATTACCTTTCAATAAACTTTTTATACAGCTTATGATATGCATTTTCAGTATTTCTGGAATTCAATACCGTGGTTTAAAAAGTTACATTCTCTATAAAAATAGGTGATCGAATGAACTGCATGGAGCTCTGTCCAGCTACAGATGAGCAAAGAACACTGAACTTCAGTGGGACTGTTTAGTGTAAGATCCCTGGAATAACTAAAGAATATTTTTCAATATTATTTACCTTGGGTGAACTCCCTATTACAAGAAGCCAAAACTTCTCTTCACTGGCCCAGCCAGCCCTGTTTTTGGGAGCTTGTGATGAGGTGAAATGTTTACTTTGCTGTTTGCAAACTCTTCAGAGCATGGAATCAGTTTATTAACTTCAACCTCCAGCCAATTCACGAGAGCACAGAAGGCACAGGATGCTGAGAGGTTGCCTTAACAAATGCAGGAGGCTGATTAATACCTTGTCCTGGCTTTAATGTTAGCAAGTTTCTTAGCAACAGAACTACTTCAGATGATCACATCCCTCATTTGGGAAGACTGGAGTATTTAGTTGTCCAAAGGACATTTAAAATAGATTATGGGTTTTTCTTCTGGAGGGTGGGGGGGAACAAGATGGCAAAAAACAAGTTGTCAAAGACTGGTCTAGTTCCTGTGCACAATGTTCTTTTAACTCTGCCATTGATTTCCCTTTTGGCCTTTTGAGAAACAGAGCCATCATTTTTCCCATCAGACCTTTTGCTCCTATTGAGACTGATGTCTTTTCCTTGCTCATTGATTCCCATTGAGCCAACAGTTTTCTGTCACATTACTTGGGAATTGCATGCATAATTTTGAAGGGAAAGCTGGAAGCAAAGAATAGCCTGGCACACAGAGAAAGTGTGGTGTATAATAGGTATTTTGTGCTTGATCAGAAGCCAAGGAACAGATTTTATTCCTCACAAGTTTTTCTGTACCTTAAAATTTATACTGTAATAAATTTTATTGGACATTATATTCTTATACAGCGATTAGAACTACCTTAGCAAGTGCTGTGAAAAAACAATGGAATCTTTGTTTTCAAAGATGTTAGGCTGTCAATTTGAAGGCATTAGTTATGGAAAATAGAAGTGCCTTGGGCCCTCTTTGAGAGTCACCTTTCCTGGAATCAGGAAAAAGCCTTGAGCTCCTTGAGCAGGGACCCTGAAAAGCTGTCTTGATGGGATTTAGCTGTGCAGACACATACAAATGAGTGTTTGACTTTGTAGGCCTGACTATCAATCAATTGAATACCCAGACAAATAGAAATTTGAAATATTATTTAATTTAGAAATATTGTATTTTAGAAGGTTTCTTTCCCGTTTTGGAAAATACAAGTCAGGCTTTTCTAAGGGTAAATTCCTGATCATTTTACAAAGGCTCTGAAACAACATATAGAACAAAAAATACAGGCAATTATTTTGTAAAAGCATGATTGCAAACAGCAGGATAGTGTTTTATAAACCCTCCAGTGCAGAGGCAGCTCTGATCCTTTCCAGAAATCTGATGTAAGAATTCTATTTTCCTCGGCAGGATCAGACCTGACCCTTGCTGGCTGTTTTCAAAATCCTAGCCTGGGAGTCTCTATTTCCTTTTCTCTATGGGAAAGAAAACAGAAATATGCAACAAGAAGCCAGTCACGCTTTCCACAGAAAACACAATTTTTCATGGATATATAGTAACTGTAAAGAATGCACCTTCCAAGGGTCAGGGGTTAAACTTAGAGTGCTGCAACATTTCAGGCTCAGTGAACTTCCATGAACTACCATTTATATGGTGGCATCCATAATTTCTCCAACCTTTTTTGTGCTAAACAATACCTTCACTGTTCATATTTCTCCTTAGAGATGTGCATTTTTATTAAAATATGAATCTGATTTAGCGTATGGTTCCAATAGAAGGTGCTATGTGTATTATTCTTATCTGCTACTATTGACACAAAATAAATTTACACTAGCAAAGACTTCCTTTCACTGGAGCCATGTGACTGCAGCCTCAGGAGTGCATCAGGTGGCAATGAGAATGCAGATCATCACAGTCTGAGGCCATCTCCCAAGTTCATATCAGCCTCTGCAGTCTGTAGTTCTGTGAGTGTATTGCAGGATTTGGGATGTGCTGAACATGACACGTACCTTACCTCGTAAGTTCTCTTTTGGCTTTTGGCCAAATGATACTGTAAGTGGAAAACACTCAATTAGATGAAGATACATCTTAATGAACTGCCTGCTGCACATCACCACTTGGAAAATTTGTATGCTAGACACTTGTTAAAAAATACAGCTTCACATATGGCAACTTAAGAGATGAGGGTTTTTTGCTCTGTAGTGAGGAAGGGCTGGGTTGTTACAGGCACTTGCTTTCTAGAGGATTAGCCACGTTGCAAAGGACAGATGTAAACAATCTGAGCATGAGATGAACACTCTGCAGTTTCCCAGGTTAGCCCTTGCTGTCCCTGTTGGTGCAGACCAGGAAAAGTGCAGACCAGGAAAAGTGCACACCAGGCTGTGGCAGACATATTCTTTGCTCCCAGCCCCAAGAGGTGCAAAGGAGGAGAGAGTCTCATGATGCTTCCAACCCCTTCAAAGTTCCTGAGTGCTTCCTGGAATCTGCAGAGGTGGATTGCATCACCCACCTCTCTGTAAATAGCAGTGCCTCTGTCAGTGTAGTCTGCAAGTACAGTGGGGTAAACAAATGTTTTATCTTTTTATCCAGTGTCCTCTAAGTTCAAATTACGTCAGCATGTGATTCATACAAAAGCAGACAGAAGAGAGAAATCCAGTAATAGAAATCCATCCCTCCTCCTCTGCTAAGGCACAGTGACCTTTATGAATATCATCTTTTACTACCTTTATTATGTGGGAGAAAGCTGCAGTCTTCTTTCATATCTTATTTTTGAAATTCTAAGGAAAGGGAAGATTAAGGATAAGCAGCAACCTCCAGAATTTATAGATCACAGGTCAGCTGTCTTCTTCCTCCTCAACAGAGACCGTGAGGACTATTGTTTTCATTTCTCGAATAGATTTGCATTCTTATTTGTTCCCTTCATTTCAAGGGATTAATTCTCCCACTGCTATCTTGGACCTTCTGCACAAAGCTTCTCATTACAGTTCAGGGGCTGCCTTGCCTGTTCCTGACCTCAATGATCCCTCTCTGGAGGGAAGGGCTGGTCTGATTCTCCTACAATTACGAGGAGGAAGAAGAGTGAGGAAGAGGAAGGACACTGAAGTTTTCAAGTGAGATTACCAATAGCTCTTTCAGTGTTTTTCACATTGCTCATCTCTAGCAGTATTTGAGTCACATCAGAGCCTGTGCCAGGTCTGCCAGGACAGCATATTCCTGATTTGTAAAATCCAAAAATCTCTGTGTCCTTCATGCCCTTCATCTTTAAGTGCTTTACATGCCCTCATCCATGTTTTCTCAGAAAAAGCATAGACTTTGTGGGCATTTGGGTTGTTTCTTCCTTCAGCATAAATGTTTGGGTTGTTTCTTCCTTCAGCAGACTGAGTGGTGCATATGTTTGTTAGGTTAACAGGTATAGGTCATCAATTCTCCTCCCTAAAAGGAGGTATTAAAGTGGAGACCATTAAATAAGAGAGTTACAGTGATGGTCTCACTGAGCTCCTTTAGATGTTTTAGGTGGTTGCTTTCATATGCTTCTGAGCACATTTTAATTCCAGTTTCTATCACTAGACTGAAAAATTATGGCTTGAAACTTGAAGGGATCTTGAATTTGTTCTTAGGATTTGCAACTAATACAAAGGCTCCTTTTATTTTCATTGTTTATTGGGTTTGCTTGATAAGTTTTTTGCAGTGGTGGGGCAGGGCTACAGGGATAGGTTCTCTGGGAATCTGCCAGCAGCTTTCTCCCAAGTCCAACAGATCTCCTTTTCCTGAGCCATGTATTTGAAGAGGGAGAGTGAAAGAGCAGCTTTGGTGGGTGCCTGATGTCCAACAAGGGTCAAACCACACAGCTCTGAAAGTGGCAAGTCGAGATTAAACTTGTTTGTCCAATTTTACGTAGCTTAAGTGTCTCAACTCTTGATTTAGTGCCTTGGTCTGACTGCCCAGATCCACATGAGTCTTCATGCCAACCCATTTAATCTGGGGACAGAAGAATCTACAGCAGCAATGGATTAACAATGCCCTTATCTTGTACTGTTACAACCCTCAGCAAAGCTTCCCTTTAGCGTTGCCAAACTTCTGCCGACACAAGCAGAAAATGGAGGCACACATGGGAATATGTAGGTATAATATTAGGTGTCTGAATTGTAGATTATTCAAATAATTAACTCAACCAGCTACTTGGTGATCTACCTTGAATTATTAAGTCTCTGGAGACGCATGCAGAATCAGATTTAAAATGACAGGTATGCCTAATTACAATAATTGCCAGCTGAGCATTTTATTACAGACTTTTGTGGACTATTAAATGAGTGGTTTAAGTGATAAACTAGTTAATCAGCAGAAGCCGCCTTTGGTGAAGTTGTGAAAATGACACTAGACTGGAAATGTTCTATAGTTTGAAGCCTGTGTCTTTGCCAATTGGACTTTCTGAGTGTATTGATGAAATGTACTCTATATATTGTCAAAAGAAATTGAAAGCAAGAAAGCAGAAAGGGCTTCTCCATGTATTCATGGGCCAGTGGTTGCAGTGATACTCGGAGTTTCTGATACCTGATATCTCTGAACACCTGCACAAGTAAGTTTTTGCTTATAAAGTTGTTTTCCAAACAAGATGCATAAAGGAGTAAGCCTCCTGTGATCATACAGCTGTTGAGACTCAAGAGACTTCTTGTGTGGTGAAGCAGACAAGGTGAGGTCAGTTTGGGGCTTAGGAATTCCAAGATTCTCTTACAATTGTGGTAGAACCTCTGAGGATCTTCTCAAGTGCCTCGCTGAAACCCCTTTCTGTGGTCTGGGTGTCCAATAGATGCTCCTGGAAATCTGAGTCATGTCAGACAATGAAAGCATTGAAATTAGTGTGTGCCACTAGATAAGTAACACCACAGCAGTATCAATTCATTGCAGGAAAAAGAAGTATGCCAATGAGAGGAGAAGGAAATGCGTTTGCATCAGGAACATAAGTACTGTCCACAGCATTGCTTCCTATGCAGGACATTGATCCTGCACAAATATTCTCATTAAAGCACAAATTAGGAGAGGTGTATGAAAGGCCTGAAAGACCTGGGAAGAGATACTAGGGCTTCTTATTGTCTAGCACATCTCCACTTTATCCAGATGCAGTCTATTTAGTAGGATTTAATAAGCTCAGTACATTGTAGTTCTCAGATTTAAATAATAGAATGAAATATACCCTGGAACAAAACAGAGATTTTAAGAGATTTCACACCCTTAACCTTGTAATCCTTGATTATTATAATGTGGATAATAAATTGGCTAATTTTGTCTACAATATGGTTTGTCAACATCTGCAAGAGAAATACATTTCAAATTAGAACATTCCAATCAATGTGTTCTTCATTTCTTTTTAGTCTCTTTTTCTTTTGGCAGAGTTATAAAATGTATTTATTTAAAGATTATTTTAATTATTTCATTAAGCTCTCAAACATCTCCATCTGATTTTTTCCTGTTTGGAAGGGAGAAAAAAGGTATTTCCTACATCAGAACTACCATGATAGGTCAAAGAGGATTCTCCTACATAACAAAATCGATGGCATGCAGAACTAGTCTGAAATGAGATAAATAATCTAGATTTTGAAGGTCAACAGCATGCCTGTGGGAGAGAAAAATGTGTGCAAGGAGTACCGTTCAAGTACCATGCATGTCCTGGAAGGTCTGGTTACGGATGTTATTCCCCAGTGAATTCCCAGAACAGGGAGCAGTGATGAGTTATGCCTCCCCAGATGACTCTAATTAATAACTTAATTGTGACCACAGAGGCAAGTCCAGTGGGGGGGCAGAGAGTGACAAATGTAGTCTTACAAGAACGCGGCTGCTGCAGCCAGACATGAGCTGTGATATGAGCTGGGAGGAAGCTGGGGGAGGAAGGGGACAGAGAGGAAATCAGTGCAAGGAATGTCTCCAGCCTGCCTCTGCAAGACAATATTGCTGAGTAAAATGCCCTAAATAAAGCTCATGGTCTAAGCTTGACTGTGGGGATTGATCAGCTTTTTTTCCTTGGTCAAAGGAATTGCTGCATTTTAATCCTGCCTGCAAACATCTTAAAATTATTAATGTTAGCATTAGCATATTTGACTTTCATATGTGAGTTGATAGACTTTGAAACTACTTTGTCCTGGTTGCAACATGAACACAGTGGAAATGAATGAAAAAAGAGAACAGAGAGTGAAATAATGTGGTGGTGGTGAAATAAAAAAGCAAATGTTGGTTTGGGCAGATAGAAAACAAAGTTTTATTAAACCAAAAATACGAAAGAAAAGAGTGGAGTGTATTCATAACATGTTGGCAAGCTTTAAAGTAAATGAGTTCTCCTAGGGCTTCAGATTGTTGATTTTTTTCCCCCATTTTGAATTATGAACAGCACTCCCAAGTAAAAAGTGGAAAACTCTGCTTTAGAAAACATTGAAGTACTTTGATGTTACAGCCTACAATTTTTTCCTCAAAACATTTTGTCAACTTCAGCCCAAAAATTCATGAAATCACATTTTTGAGCTTTTTATCTTCTGAAAAGAATTTGCCCAGCTGTATTTCCAGACTTTGGTGATGAAGAATACATCTACATCCTTCAAATCTCAATGCATGTTTTCTGAATCGATATCCTAAACATTATTAATGCACTGCAGTTGCAGCACGTTTCAGGCATACACCACACTGTTGTATTCCAGAAAGCACTTCTGGTTATAACAGTTTCTAGGGATAGCAATTCTCAAAGAGGCCCATCCAGAATTGGTTTTCCTCTGTCTCTGAGTTTCATTACATCCAGATTTTCCAGTGGAGACGTGGGTCACTGTTATATGAATTTGGTTTACTGAAAACCAGCTTATTTTAAACTGCCTTCTGCAAGGATGACAGAGACCATGGATTTCCCTATGGCTGCAGTACAGAGGGCAACTGAGCTAGGCAGAACAAGTCTGTGCTCCACTTTGACCAGCTGGGCTAAGTTGCAATTATATTTAAGCACAACATGTAGGAAAAATTGGAATGGAGACATCACCTCTAGCGTAAGGAAAGAAGATCAGTGTTTGTATCCCCAGCTTTACCATGCCCTGTGAGTGTGACCATGCCATTGCAAGACATACACACTGTTGAGGTAGCAGCAAACACACAGCCACTTTGATAGACAAGGTTATTGAAGCCTAACCCCTCTCCTGAGGCTGGCTGGAGCAGATTTAGATAGAACCAGAAAGACAGTGCAGGAGAATTCCACCTACTGTGTTCCATCATTGAAACACGAGCAGAGTATCTCCACTTTGCACATCTTCATAGGAATTTGAGAAATGAAGTGAGTGCCAGCACATTATACTTCTGAACAGTTGCCTTGCTGTGATTAAAAAAAAAAACAATCACCAAAATGCTCTTTGCTTTGCCTCCACCTTTGTGCTCTAAGATAACATCAGAGCCTGCTAATTTCTTCTAAACCTGTTCATACCCTTTCATTACCCTCAAAAACATCTTTATTTGCAAATTTTTAGAATGCATGAAATTATATACACTTGATTTCTGCTAATACTCCATACCTGTATTTTATCTGCCAATTACAGCAAATAGAAAATCTAGACAAGCATGAATGCAATAAGATAATGTCTTTTAGCAGTACCTAATTAAACCATAAAACAAAACATGTTCTATTTAAGGGATAATGCTCATGGCACTTGAACACATCAAGCGATAAGCTGTGTTTGTAGTTGATTAAATGTCAGAGTGAGTCTGAAACATCTGATAATTGCAAAAATAATTTCCTGCAATATACTAATAAGATGAAAAGATACAGTTTCACATTTTGTGAGGTACAGATGAGAACACCCTGGACTTACAAAAAGAAGGAAATGTTCGCTCCATAGGTCTGTTGGTGAGCTGTGTGGATGAGGACAAGCATTAGTTGAGTAAGGGGTGTTATGTACACCTGTGGCAGCATTCTTCTGTTCCTGTACAGTGCCAGGGCTTTCACAGGGCAAAAGGTCATACTACTTTCAGCATGGATGGCTTTGGTTTTGAGAAATAAGAGATTATATTAAACACTCCTGTCAGTTACTGAGACAAGGGCACAAAGCACATTATGATGGTGTATGGCCAGGTCAAGCTAATAGCTCTCTGCATCTTAAATTTCTTCTCATGATTATAGTCTGATTAATTAGGCTTTGAGTCTTCCCGTCTCAGTCTCAAGTGCTGCTGAGAAGGTCCACCACAGAAAGCTGAATTTTAATCCCAAGATAAAACAGAAAAGTCCTTATTGCACGGCATTAGTTTACAAAGGCTTGTAGGATGTTCATTCTTAAGTATAATTATTGTCAAAGATTGTGCGTGGAAAGGAGACACTTCGTTTACTTTTCCTTTGCAGAACTATAAACAGCGTAGTGATTTATTATAAACTTGCTGTCCTTGCTTGAGTCACAGATCTCAAGTTTCCGTGTATAAATATTAATGGCAGTGATCTGTTTGGTGTAACATGTAAGCTGTTTGATCACACAGGCCCGTATTTTCTGGACCCAACCTCACTTGCTCACACTTGAGATTCCACACCCTGTTGCATTGCCGATACATGTCAGAATCCTTTTAAAGGGAATGTTGTGCACTCTGGGGCTCACGATTGGCTCTCATCCTTCTCCTGTCATCATGCAACTCTTATAAAGCGTCTTGAAATGGGAGAAATCTGACTAACAATATCTCAATGCCAGATAATTATCAGATGGTAACTACCCACGCTGATTACCACTCAAATTAGAGAGGGAGTTTAAAGATGAATTTGTGTGTTTATGTGGGGGTTGAGCTTGTGGCTCATCTCTGCCCAGACTCTTCAGCAGTAGGAAGTGCAGGTATTATATTTCCTCTAGCAAGAATGCTAGCTGAGAATTCCTAGCTAGAGCACGGAAAAAGAATATGGGCCTCAGTCCAAACTGAGGAAAAAACCCCAACATGTTTCCTAACTTGGCTTTAGTTCATGCTTAACATCAAGGGAAGCTATTGATGCTGGAGGCTCTGCACTGAAAGTTGGTGAATTCATGCAAGTTGCATCGTCTACCTTCTGTAGCCTCTTGGCCAAGTGGTGTTTCATTTGTGGGCTTGTAGCAGTTCCATATACATTACTGGAGGGGAGGTCAGGTCACAGAACCCAGCCTGGAATTTTTTGCTCACTTAATGAGTAAATGTTCTGACTACAGACTGGAGGAAAGAAATGGGAGATAAAGTCAGAGAGTCAGGTAGGAAAAAAACCAGCCAAGTCACCGTTTAGCCCTTTAAGGATTTCCAGCTGCTCAGTGCTTTATTTTATAGAAGAAACATCAAAGAGCATTGACTATCTTTGTAGTTGAACTCCTCAAAAGTATGGATGACTATATTTTTAAGTTATCCTTCTGATATAGGGCACAAATTTTTACCAGAGACTTCAACCGATGTTTTACCAAGCTGCTGCATCTATCAGGGGAAATCAGAATATTAACGACAAAGGTGTCAATCCAACACCACAGATTCTTAACTAGATGAACCTGTATTCAAACTGGATTCTTCCAATCAAAGCAACAAGGGGATCTGTGGACAGAAGATATGTGCCACCACTGTACATTGGCCCCATTACAAGGGAATTATTTTACAGTTTCTACTATTACAAGAGCATCAAAGTCTCATTCCAAAACATACCTGCAGTAGACGTATCCATTTACAGACCTCAGAGATGTTGTTGGTCTCAAGGTCGTTGGAAACTTCGCGGTTTTTATATTAGCAAACAGAGGAATTAATCCTCATTGGCTACAGAATTCTCAGTTTCTATTGTTTGAATAATTCCCTTACTTCTAATGTTAGTTAATCCTGTGCTGAGTCTTTCTCTTCTTTTGAGTGGGTGGGTTTCTTGTGTTGAGTCCACGAGTCTGTTCTCCTCCTGTTGGAATTAGCTGCTTTCAGCACATTCGCTGAGTTGTCTTTCCTTGAGGATTCTTTGAATCCATTATTAGTGTTCCCCCAGCTTTGTTTACCTCCTCCTAGGTCTGAGATAACACTCAGGCAATAGTACCACCTTTATCTTATCTCTTATCTCAAGCTCCCATCAGATGGCCTAACTTGCAGTAAGTGTTCCAGGAATCCATGGAGGCATATTTGGGAAAGGAAAGGAGGGGGAACAGGAGACGCAGCTTTGGTGGTCTCAGATATCTGCCACATCTGTCCCATAACTTGGGGTGGCCTTTGCTTGACACACTTTGCCACAGTGAGACTTTGTGTTATTAAGAATGTTTGAGACAGGCAATTGTGATGTCCTTACACTGGGGAGAGTGGTAAAAAGTACAAAAAATAGTTTTGTGGTGGATCAAGGTGACTGCCTAAATAAACACAACATTAATGATCATTTTAGTTGGAAATATGAGACTGGGGAGTCACAGGCCCAATCTGCCTTAGCGTAGTTGAAACATGGATGCAGTACAAGTTACTGTTCTGGTGATTTCTGTATCAGTATTAAAGAAATCCAACAGACACTGTTTAATTGAATACCATGTTGGCAAAACTGGATCAGGACCATTTTTATTACCTTTACATGCAGTTATTTGCATGTTCACCATTTAAGATGGTTAAAGCCATTACATCCCATTTGAAGGTGTATGATGGTCATATGATGGTCAAGACACAGGTCCAGTTTCTCAGCTGACTTTAGATGACATTCCCATCTCTGCTAATTATAAGCTTACAACATTTCCCCTGATGTAGCAGTCAAAAATTGGAGAATTCTTCAGTTTATGAATTTAAGATTTAAAAAATTATTTTATTAGGAACTTCTGCTGGCTTAATTGAGTTTATTGCCCTATTAGCTTGGGTTACTAAAGTGTTACACGAAATAACAGTAGCATTCAGGCAGATTTCTGAGGTGCAGAGCCATAAATTTTGACAGCATTTTATTTGATGAAAGTAAATAGTGTCATTTTCCACTTTACGAACTCCATTTGACATACACTCTGATCTTAAAAAATTTATCGCATTTGAGAATGGAGAAGATGGGCTGCTCAAATTCTCCATGACCAATAATTTATCAAATCTGTCTCCAGTTTTCTCTACACATACAAAAACCCGTTCTGCTAATGTCCTCTAGTGTTTAAAGCAAATGGGTTATATTTGCGGTATTCTATTATCTAAGATATGTGATAAATATTAAGAATTAAAGATGTCTCCTGAAAGGGCAACAGGATTTATTATTAATCAAAAGAATAAATCAGTTTTTCCTCTGCTATGTCAATCCTTGTCTATTTAAAAAGGTTGCCAATGTTGCAGTTTTCTCATCTTGTTGTTAGTGGAGTTCCAGATGTTTCTGTTCCTGAGGGGTTTTAGGGAGTTTCAGGACTTCTAACTCCCTGGAAAAGGGGCAGATGCCTTCTCTGGTTCAGGGTTCAATGCTGCATGTTGTTAACATAATAATGCTAACGTAGAGCACAGCCTCCTCTGCAGTTCCCAGTGCTCCATCTGCTGATTTTCTCCTCTTAACATGATGATAGCATGCAGATTCCTCTGTACCCATCATAAGCAGAGGCAGCCCTAATTCCACGAATTCACTATCTCTGGATGGGCAGAACATGAGGCTTATTAGTTACAAGGTGGGTCTCTCTTGCAAATCACACAAAAAAACTTCCAGGAGTAAGAAGGATGTGGTCCATATAAATGTGACTGCTGGGAAACACTACTGGAGGCAGTGAAAGATTTCCAGCTGGAAAGACTTAGTGGCTGTTGTTTCTGGAAAGCAAGTTGAAAATATTGCTTTTCCACGCAATGTGCTTGTCCCTAAGCATCCAGGGAGAGGATACAAGACCTGATGGATCTTTTCTAGAGGCAACACCTTTGTGAAGAAACACTCCTTTGTGTTGATGATACTTTGGAAAAAAAACAGCAGTGTTAGGTGAGGGGGAGAGCTTGAAAGTCAGGTTTCCAATTGGTACTTATTTTTTTTCCCCCCCTCAAAATATAACTGTACTCAGTGCTCCCAGCTGGCTTTTCTCCCTCAGGGGAGAAGACCCTCACATTGCAACATGCTCCCTAGCCAGGGTTAAGCTGAAATTCTCAAACAGGAGGAAAACAAATTTCTCTCTTCAATACTGGTCTGTTCACAGATCAGCATTCAAAGAGATATTGTCCCATCATCCACCTTCAACACCCCACTGCAGGAGATGCCTACTTCTTTGACACCTGAAATTCTCACTTGAGTGGATTTAGATATTCTGCTCTAGCTGGAGCCACTCACGTCATACAGGGATTTTAATCCTCATTGCTACCCATGGGTTGAAGTCTATTTACGTCTGTATTGCTAAACTAAAATAGCATGAGGAAGGGTAGAAAATTAGAGGAAGAAAACAATGGGAGCATCTTAAATATAGCCTCAAGTCTGATGCAAAGACCTCGTTGTGGAGATAAAACACTTTTGCAGTTTTGCTGTGTATTTTAGGAGAGAATAATGTCTTAATTCTGGGCCTGTAAACATTTGCCTTTGAAATGTTTAGAAACCTTGGTCTCTGCCACAACATAATTATACAGAACAGAATAATTATTTTACAGTCAATTAAGTACACTAAATGTGCATATTTAAGAAACCTGATTTAAACGTCATCTGTACCATGCTGCATCTCTACCATACCACAGTTCTTCCATCTGAACCAGAGACCAATTACTTTGCTAATTAAGCTCAGGGGTTCAGCCAACTTCTGAGGGAGTGATTGAAACTTTTGTTTTGTCATGGAAATTATGCCAGACACCATAACAGGGCTTGGCTCTTGGTTTCTGCTGATTACATAAAGCCAAAGAGGAAATTCTTCTATAAAGTTCTCTTTTATTAGCACTACAGCTCAAGCTCCAAATAGGAACGCTGAACCCTAAAGTTTTCTTATGCAAAGAATTACATTTTTCAATCCTGTAGTCTATCAGTCAATAAAACCCAACATTTTTGCAGCAGACAAAATTCATGGCATGCACAGGTATTCAGTTTTTGTTAATGGCTTAGTGATGGTTTATGAAAGCTCTTATTAAGAAAAATAACATATTCACTTAGAAGTCATCCAGTGTTATGGGAATTTCTCCAAATATTATTATAATATTAGAAGGATGATTAATATTATGGCACACATAAAATTCTTTCATCTTTTCTGGGACACAATTTCTTTTCTGTGTATGACTGACTGTGAAGAGGAGAAAGATATCACTGCAGGAAGGAAAGTGGGTTTTGCTGGTTACCCTCCAAGCATTTTGACTGCACTACTTACACAGAGAATGTCTGATTTGGTATTAGACTAAGAAAGAGGTACAACTGACTTCAAACCAAAGCAGAACAAGAACAAACCAAAAGGCTGAAATATTGTTAGTGCTATGACTATTACAACTACTATTAGTAAAAAAAAAAAAAAAAAATTAGGCTGAATCTTTTAAATAAATGTCAGACATTACTTGAACCAAGTCCCAAACTGTCTTGTCACATAGAATCTAGTTTTTCAGCACTCCCCCTAAAGACATTTAATTTAAAAAATCTTTTAATGAAGCACCTTTCCCCCTCCCACCCCCCCTTCACATTATATGCTTAATAGTTACTAGGTATTTACCCTTATCACTTAGAGTAGGCAAACACAGACATGAACAATGCAACACAAAAGGCCATCAACCACTTGGGGCTGTTATATTTAGCAAGGCAGATGCTGCCTTAGTAGCACTTGACTCCACTTAACATTGAAAATACAGCTGTATTACGGGAAAGGAGTAGGAAAATTTGTAATATTACAAGTCTCCCACCCTGTTCTGTGATCAGTCCCAGTAAATCTCTCTCTGAAAATCTCTGTCACACTAGATGTTTGTGAAAATATAGGTATCACTTTGTCAGGCATGTCAACAACAGATAACAAGGATGATCTTTTTCGATTTCTCTGGGATGCTCTCAGCTTGCATAACCAAAGACTGGTAACTTCTTTCAGAGTGTCTGGAATGTTCCCTCACTTGTTAGCTCCTCAAACAAAACATCCTTTTCTTCATTCAAGAAACAAATGGATTTAAGACATTTTCCTGAAGCACCCTGGGCTGTCCCTGTTTTTCATCAGGAGCTTAGCAGCGCAGTAGAATGAGTATTCAGTGTGATGAATTGGGTGTGGGGTGAAGGAAAAAGATGAATGAGCACAGACACTGTCAAGGCTTCTCTGGTAGAAAATGTTAACGATGTGCTTGGAGTTTCCTGATAAGTCTGTCATATGGCCCATTACTGGAAAAAATCTTCCCTTCTGACACCATGCTGATGTGATTGTGGAGGCAGAAATGGGAAGTAGTGGCACTTATGAAATACAAATTGCAGGTGGTTTTTCTGTCTGGGGTTCAGATAAAGCACTGAAACAAAAGTTTCTCTGCTTTCACTCTCAGAAATGCAGCCACTGTACCGAGGCAGGAACAAGGTGGACGGGATTGTGCGGCGATTCAGACTGATTTGCAGGAATACGAAATCAGAGGGTTGTGCTCCTGCCTGTACAAATAGAGCTTTATTTAGCTTCTCTATGAGGGAAATAAGATCAGGAGCCAACCCATTGGACTTGCTGAAAGCACTTTATAATTAGTCGCATTTTTTTAAATATAAGTTAAATATTAAGAGAAGCTTTGGATCCAGCTGCTCAGAGCAAACATCTTCCAAAGCTGAGAAAAAAAAAAAA
>VZDJ01000084.1:4700020-4738166 GCA_008694505.1 Cyanoderma ruficeps
TGAAATTATTTCTACATTCTTTTAATTTCAGGCAAAAGATTAGCAATATCTGTCACAGATTGCTGAGGACTCTCCATTAACTCCAGAGGCCAAAGCACTTTTGCCTTGAGTGGATATGCTATTTCTGCTCTGTAACATTAATTCTCTACTCAAAAGCAATAAAATTCCTCTAGTTAACCTTGAAATAAAACCAGATTGATTATTTCTGACATGTGGTATTGAAATCAACACCCTGCTGTGGAAGAGGTGTTGAAGAAAGGCCTCTATCTTAAATGAAATTTTGTTTCCCTTGTGTAAGGAAGAGATTAAAATCCCAGAAATGCAAACTCTGGCAATCTGATAATCAAGAAAAAGAGATAGTAGGGGCTTGACCTTTCAGCCAAGCACATCTTTTCTAGCAGTTGTATTTGTTGAAATGCTGCCAATTACTAAAGACTAGCCATTGCTTTCATCCAGCTGCCTGCCTGCCATCGTTCAGCAGAGGCAGTGTAAATACTGGCTGGAGAGGGAGGAGCTGAAGTGAAGATGGATGACTGCTCCAAGCCCCAGTCCACGCTGAAGGAGAATTGTTCCTGGTATGGAGGAGCCCTTTTGCCTTTGCATGAACGCAGCTCAGCTGCAGCTCTTGGCTGGAGCCAGTTTCCAGGCAGGAGTCTCGCAGCACTGTGTTGCAGGGTGAAAACAGGTGCTGTCCATTCAGATAAAGGAGCACAGCATTCCCATTCCAGCTCAAGAGTGAGTATCAGCCACAGGAAACCCCAGACACCTGCCTGTGTAAGTGTAGGAACAGTTCTGGAGGGCTGAGTAGCTCCAGACCATGCTTTAATTTTCTCTCTCAAAGTTGTTTTGGTAGCATATGACAATCTTTGCAGCTCTGTCTACATGGTATCCCTTATAAAAGACTTTGTCCTGGGAAAGGAGTCAGAATAGTCCACATGTGACCTGTTCAAAGGGCATTTTTAAAGTGTAAGGCCTCAATGTCAGTGTACATTTTATAGAGTCACTGAACCTTTTCCAACTGCTAGAGCATGGTCCAAGCTGCATCAAAATGATGCTTTTTCTCATGGGCATGTGAAAGAAACTGTCAGAGAAGGAGTTTGAATATAAACATCCCAATTCCAAATCTGAACAGTTGATATTCACCCAAAAACTCACTGGATAAAACTTTGCAAAGCAAGTGCCCTACAGAAAATCAAAACTGAAATAAAACTTGGAGAGTATTTGGCAGCTACAGTTTCACACAGACACAAAACATGCAAAAGATTGAGAAGTTTTCAGAATCAAGAAAAGGGAGCTGGTAAATGCTAGAAACACAAGGATCTTGGAATTTATTCTCCTCCCCAGTAAGTATGATTTTTAACAAAACAATTATACGCTGTGGTGTTTTTTTTTCCCCAAGGGACACCAGAGTCCTCCAAAGCAGAGGAGGGATAATGTCTGTGGATGGATCGGGCTTGTGGAGTGAAGGAGTCTGTTGTTTGTGGGTTTGCCTTCTTCAATTTGATTAAAACCTTGCCAAAGAAATTCTGGCATCTCTGTACTTTTTAAAAATTGCTCCACCAGATGGTTATTATTCAGCTTGTGGGGGAGGCACTGGGGGAGTTGTTTAGGAATCCAGAACTTTTATGCGCACATGTCACCAAATTAATAAGGACTGCTTCTCTCAAAGCAGAGCTTGATTGGTACAGTGTAGGGGCTGGAAATAGCAGTGCAGCGCCGGTGTCTGCTGTAGTTACCTTGTTTTGGCCGTGTTCCATCAGGAGCGTGGGATGTGCCACACAGGCATCTGGCAAGAGGCGAGGATGTGGGACACAGAAACTGCACTAAGGATGTAGGACATAAAAACTGCACCAGTGATTCAGCTAGACCAGGACACCTGTAGGTGTTGACTGGGGACTCTTGCAGGGATCCCTGAGATTCCCTCACTTGTTGACGATCCCCTGCTACTGGATGAAAGTGAAAATGGAAATATTTCCAAACTTGCTTTGACAGAAGGAGAGCTCAAACACATTTCTGGAGTTGGGCCAAAGGTCCAACTGTTCCACCAGAGCCCAAAGAGGAACATCAAAGTGCAAGTGTGTTATCCGGCAGATGGGGCATATAAGCTAGGAACTGGCTTCTCTAAGCTTAGATTTACAAAACCACCCTTTCTGCTGAGAAATTCCCCAGAGTCAGGTTTTGTATTTCTTTCTTTTTCTTTTGTAACACACTCAGACTTCCATTTTAGCATTTTTCTTCTTCAGAATTTTTCTTTTTTTGATTGGAGGAGGACAGGGAGAAGAAGTTAAAGATTAGAATTTTCATACTAAGGTTTGAAAAGATCGAACATCTCTGTGCATAGGGGAGAATTTGCAGGTATTCCCTTGCTCTGAGACTGTTATTTAGGTGGAGTTTCTAGTGAATGAGTTTCTAACGAGCCAGACTAGTTTCTTTTAGAAGTTCAAATATTGCATGGTCTGTGTGCAGTCTCTAATGAAGAAAATTTTCTTAGCTAAAATAAAAATTAATCGAGAAATAAAAGCATTCTAAAACAAGTGGTCAATGATATCTTGGGAATATGCAGAGTATTATTTTTAATGGCTTGTGATGAGAGCGGAGTTTTTTTCCTCATATTTCTGTGACAAAGACATGCAATAATTCTGTACCACTGCACACAAAAACAGTGACCAAAGATTCATATAGATACACTGTCATGTATTTACATCTTTATTCATTTCCTCAGGTAGCTGCACCAGAGCCCTGTTTTAGTTTGGCTCAGTGAACAGGAGCCAGCAGGTGTTGAGTTTGACAGATTTGTTTCCAGCCAGGCTTTGTCTGTTTTGGAGTCATGCACTGTCTTTTTTCTGGGTCCAGTTCTGAGCCACTGAAGCCAGGAGCTATATCTTATCTTTGATCATGGCTCAGGTAGAACCTGTAGGATGTTGTGTCAGAAAGGGATATAGGTACTCCAGTAGCACTAACAATTATTATTAAAGATAATTGAACAAATAGACTACATTCTGTAAAGAAGCTGGTCCCAACTGTGGGTGCTGAGTGCTTCTGCTATGTGCATCTTCAGTTTAACCCTGCACAATAAATTTGAAAAATATGTGTGTGTGGGGGGGTCTTTGAAAGTGCTCATCACTGTCATTAGTCTTCTGGCAGTGATGTCAGGAGCAAACTCCCTCTGGAATTCAGATAGCTGATCCAGGCCAATCCTAAGTGCTTCTGAAAATCCTGGCCTTGCAACACATTTATTTACATGAATCCATTTCCTTGGAAAATTGAAAACTAAACAGGAATTTTAAAGGCATAATGCTACTGTCCTCACAAATCTTGCACACTCACCTAACATCTTTCAACCTAAACAGTATAAATATGCTCAGGCTATACATAGAGTGCTTGGATATCCTGATTAACAAGTGAATGCATCAGGGCATTCTGCTTGGCAGAAATGTGTTGGCATCTCTGACATGCATCAGTTGCTGAGTTACTGGACAGAGTCTGCAGCTGAGCCTTTGAGCAAGAACATTAAGATGAATCCCCATTCTTCGGTATTATCTCAAGAGAAGTCTGATATTCACACAAAGAAGCCAGCATCACTTTTTAAACTCTTATCTGGCAGATCCCAAATCACTGTTTACCTACTTTTGCAGAATAAAGATACCCTGCCAGGATAGGTAGGACAGATAGTTAGGGATTTTAGGGACTAGTAAACATTCATCTCCAAACCTCCTAGGGCATACATTTTCCTCTCTCAACAGTGGAAGAAAATTGAGATTTTATATGCAAGGAAGGATAGAGAACTGTTATCATTGTGCCCTCATAAACTTTTATTCTTATAGCACAAGACAAATGACCAATGTAGACAGGAATGAAACCACACACTAAAGGAGCAAGAACTACAGTAGCACTGACTCTGAAAAACATGTGATTCCTCCATATTATGTGTTACAGACATTGCCCTATATCTGTTTTGCAGTGCATTGCACAGGCTCCTGAACTCAAGCAGTAGCTGGAGAAAAAAAGCTGTCAAAGCAAGAGATATCCACCAGGGGAAAGAGAGAAGGTTGCCAGTGGATAGCTGCAGGTGTTTGTCTGAAACTGGAGAAGGAGCAGGAGGAAAAAATCAGGAAAGGAAAGGAGAGAGATTCATATGCTGTGACCTACCAGAGTAGAGAGGCAAGCAAAAAGTTACCTAAAATGCGGAAAAGGGAAATACATTTGGTGAGTGGAAAATAGCTGCCAGCTGCAGACTTTCAGAGTGAGTTTTAAATATTGCTGAGAGTACATTGCTCAGAAGTTAACTGAATCTTCTGGGCATAAAATTTCATTTAGCACGTTGCATTACAGTGCTGCAGCTTTCTGCAAGAGTGACAAAGTTTTTTACACAGGCTTGTGTGTTACACCCTCTGTGATATCTGGCAAATTTCTGCATAAAGGAATTTGACATGCATCTCCCAGATTATTCCTCCTTCACAACCACATGTGCATAATCAATGGCTATACTTTATATTCTCTTGGCTTTTATTTCTTTTGTACTTTCCTTATTAGATTAGAAAATTAGAAATATCTAGGAAGTAATGTTTTTCCTCTGTAAACTCTCAACCAAAAGCAGTTTGTTTTCGTAGCAAATTGCAACTGATATATATATATATTGCCATAAACCTGATGTGCTTTAATTAAAAATATAATTAATGCAAGTTTCCATTTAATTTAAAAGCTATTTTAAATAGGAAAAGGTTTTCTCACACAATTTCTTAACCAAATTGAAGAAAAATTAGGTTCTCACTACAATACAGATTTGCCACAGCACTTGTCACTGTGATGGACTTCAGACTTAGAAGACAGACCTTACTGGGAAGTAGCTTGGAAAACAGTATAACAAAGGCAGTGGATGGGTTCAGGTCATAAATATAATCCTTCAAGTGATGTAAAAGAAGATATTTAAATACAAGGATATTACTTTAGTTGGAACCTCAACCTTGGCACAGGCCCGTATCTTACCTGAAGGTGGTTTCTAACTGTTTAACATGCCACAATTCTCCTGAGTAGTCAGCAAATAGGTGCAAAATGAGCATTGTATGAGGGCTGTTTCCCTGTCATACAGAAATGTTCCGAGTCTTTTTAACTTTCCCTTTAAATGTATATCAAAGAGTTAAATATCAATGAAATGCCTTTCAGAAAGTAAGAATGGATAAAAAACCAAGACCTGTTTGGATCTGAATTTTAAATGCATGGTAAAACACTGATGGATGTTTTATTAGGGTTTTGGAGATTTTTTATTAATATTATTTGTGGGTTTTTTTGTAACTGAAAAAATCTGACAAGAATTTTAGCTGGGAAGTTTTCGGAGGCCTGTTAATTTACTGCTCAGTTTATCCGTGCCTTCTGTGTGCAGCTGCAGAGCAATATTGTGTCAAATGTATTAAAATGAGGCACTGATTTAGTTAGAGAAACTCTGCAGGAACTGATGAAAGCAATCTCTTGAAAAACCAGGGAAATATGCTTCTCTAGAGCTCTTAAAAGGGACATTTTGACAATGCATCAGACAATTTGGAAACGCAAATGAAAACCCACAAAGCTGGTGGTTGGAACTGCCTAGGTTGTTACCCCTCTGTAATGTCATAACATCATAATTCAATACTCTCATCTCATTCCGAATCCATTCACATGTGTTTAACCCGATGTCTGTCTGAGTTTAGGCCCTGCTGATTTCACCAGGAGTTAAATCCACACCCAAGTTCACAGCAACATGAGAAATACAAACACCATTTTGAGATGCAGCAGATATGGAAGGGGCTGTATGCTGTGAGGATGCCTATTGGGATTGACAATATCCTTGCACTATAGGAAACCTGGCACCTTTGATCCTAACAGTGTCTCTGGGAATTAGATATTTAAATAACTCTTGACAACCAAAACAACATAGTGCTAAGGTATTTAGGCAGCTAATGGTGCAATCCAGCTGCCTGGCAGAATTTCTAGGCTTGGTAATGTACTTAGTTTCAGCTGGTTTAAAAAAATACCCAAACATTGCAGTTCAGTAAGTCACATACCTTCTAGCAGCAATAATGTTGTTTCCTTATGAATGCTTCCTTATTAAAGGTGTCCCATTCAAATAAGTATTATATGATTTGTGTAATAACATGTTGCACATTGGTTCAATGTAGCTTCATTTGGATTAAGGGAATGTGAGACATTGTGCAATACTTTCATTATCTTTTCTCATGGTTTTGTGATCTGAGAAAGCTGCAAAGCATTTGAAAAGAAGATAATCAAGGTGTCTAGTCTTCACACCGTGTAGAGAACTGTAGTAGTGCTCTAGCTGAGCACACATGATCATTCCTTGAGGAAGGAGCAGGGAGGGACAGCACTGCAGTGAGCAGCTGTCCAGCTTTTGCAAGCAAGCACCTCATGTCCAGTGCATTTTGGTGCATGCCTATTAAATATTGCTGGAGGTTTGGTGTTTTAGGAAGAATTCACATGGATCTTACATGTTGTTCAGACCACAATCAAAATCTGACAAATGCCAGAGTGCCCTCTTCTCTCCTCTTCCTTCCTCACCAAAAACTACAGATGTGAAGATTGCCCTAACAGGCACTCTGCCATCTCTGAAGTTCCAAGGAAGGAGAATTCCCCTTAGCTTCGTGCATCCTGATGCCTCCCTGCAAGCCCCTACCCACAGCTTCCTGCTGTCTGAAGGGTTAAAGTCCCTTACACTCTTTACTTTTCTTCATGTAGGTGCAAAAGTTTTACTTGTCAATATAAATAACTCAACCCTCTTAAAATCCTGTTAAATTCTTTTCCTCAACAATTTCCTGTGACATTGAATTCCGTGGACAGATAATGTGCTACTTTAAAGTACTTTCCCTTCTGTTCATTTCACATTTTCTGCCTGTCAATTTAATCAAGCTGTCTCTTGTAATTGCATTACGTGGCTGGGACTGGCTATGGAGGAATACCAGATCTCTTTCTCCTAAACTATTCATTATTTTGAGTGGCCATTCTTATACTCTTCCTTTCTAAATAGCCTTGGTCGTTTTAATTGTTCTCAATACTTAATCTCTCTTCCACTCTCTTATCCCCTGTCCACACAAAACTTTACCATCTGTGGCACACAGGAGTTTGGGTTTGAGACAGACTACCCTGTGCACAGTATTAAGGGCGGGAAAAATATCATCAAATCATAAAACGCTAGTCTCTTCCAGTATTTCTTTCAGCAATCCTTGCAATTTTTATAATTTTGCCCAATCACTTCCTTGTTCTGAAATCTCAGCAGCACGCCAGCCTGCTAACGGTAAGTGCTAGATCTGCTCCTGAAATACTCTAGGTAATTTAGGTCTCTAGGTAATTTAGATCCCAGCAGTGTGTGAAAAATAATTAGGCTTTTTCTCGCACTCCATATCACTTCACATTTATCTAATTTAAATTGTAGCTGCTACCCAACTGCATTGCTGATAGGTTTATTCAGTCCTGTCTGAGTGTAGATACCAGCTATCCTAGTTGCTCTTGTTTTGTTAACACTAAATTAGCAGAGCTTTTCTTTAGTCCCCAGAGGGAAAGATAAAGGGATGATAGGGTTAGTTTCAGGTCCTAAAAGATGAGGTGTTAGATAATTATTTGACCTGTAATTTGCTCATATAGGACATCTGAGAAGTGTGCAATCCTTACTTGTCACACCAGTGTTACTATCAGTGTATCTAGGGAACAATGTGTGAAGTTTTTTTTATTTGGGGTTTTTTTTTTACATTTCCAATTTATTTATTTTTTGCTAGTAGAACAGTCACAGGACAGTTCTTAGGTCTCCATGAGCTGTTTGACCTGTTTTTGGAATCATGTCTTCTTTCACACTCACTTATCAAAACTTCTGGTGAGGTTTCTTTGAAGCTGTAAAAAAGTTGTGTTTGGGTTAGAGGAAAAGCAGATGAGAGTGACTGAGAGATAGCGCACAGACCAGCAGTGTGTGCATCGTTTCTGTATTAACTGAGTGAAACATGTATGTTTTAACTAGGCTTTTTTTCAGATTTTGAATCCATTGAATTCATTTAATCTAAAACATCCACTGGCAGGTGCATATGAATTTAAAGTAAATGTAATGGTCAAATGAAGTAAAGTGTTGTAAAACTACCTCAGTGTTTTTCACATTGTCTGTTACCATAGCATCTAAACAGTTATGGCATAGCAGCACTGGCAGCTGGTGCTAGCTTTGAGAATACTTCTAAATTCTTTAATAAGAAACTTCTGGATTTGATATTAACAGGCTTTCAAGCCATTCTTATTAGCACCCACCTACCTTTTTTTGCTCGTGTTCAGCAAATTTTTGCACAGACCTGACAGGATTTTGTAACCAAAAAAAAGAGAAGCACCAAAGATACAGCCGGTTTTCAGTCTGGGTTCATCGGCACTGCTGCATGGACTGCATGAAATGCATATTCACAGGGATGTCCAAAGTGCAGCAAGTACCCTAATGCAGTGCAGTGCTTGCTTTAATTGCCAGAAGTATCTATTAGTATTGTATTCACTGTTAATGAAGCAAAGTGCCTTGCTATGTTAGCACTTTGATCACTGATGGTGAGGCAAACTGGCAAAATTTGTTTGTGGTTAGCAGTATTTAGTAAGCATTTGATGCAGATTAGGTTGAATGAGGTTACTTTTATATTTCTACCTTCAGAGCATCTCAGGTTTTTAAAGAAATGGTCATTAGAAAGAAATTATGATCTGCTGAGATGGATTGTTATAAGCTGTAGGTCATTCAGAAGCCTTGCAGTTCCTAAGGTTACATGTCTTTCTTCAACTCACCTTCCCCTGAAAGCTAAACAGACAGGTTTTTGTCTTATTTTATCCAGGAAATCTAAACCATGTAATTTAAGCATATTAGGTACTGCCTGGAAATCTGAAAATCTGCAGAAAATCTGAAATGGCCGAAGTGGGCTGCTGGGCAATGCAGTCAGTCAGATTGTACCGGCGGGACAAGAGGGCAGAGCTGGACAGCGTGTGGTGCCTGTACCTCGTAGGAATAAGACTGCCATAATCTGTCATGGATAACAGTGTGGTGAGTTGAGCTGCTTGTGCTTAGCTACCCATTCCTTTTGCCCTGTCCCAAGAGACCATCAGAAGAGGAAGCTCTTGGCTGGGAAGCTGCTGAAACAGGGATAGTTGAGCCAAGGCTGCAAAGAAGCGGAATAGAGAGCCTGGATGTAAAAATGAGCAGGAAACTTTTATTGTCCTATTTTGACTCTAGCTGATGTAAACTAAGAGAAATTCAACAGTCCTGGTCCAGTGATTAAAGCAAGACCATCTGGATAGAGACTGACTCCCAAACACCAGTGCCAGCTCACACATCTTTAGTAAATATTTGTGGATGAATTGTCCAACTCATCCAAGATCTATCTTGGAAGCATTCACTCTTCTGGAACTATAGGAACTGCTGAGCTCAAGTAATTTACTCCTGCATTTTTTTGTGTCTATTTTTTCCTCAGTCCTCCTTCTGGTGGACTTTTGAGAGTTGAGAGCTCTTTCTTTTTGTTTTATCAGAAATTATTGAAGAATTTCCTTTTCTTGTGAAATTCCTTGGAGCTTGTAGGAATACCACCATTAAACATTTTCATGGCAATAGGCTGAAAAAAGGAACTTGCAGATCTCACCCTGTGAAGAAACAACAGTTCATTTATTTTGTGAAGAAGCTGACTAGAAAGGGAATGTTTGCTAAGAAAACTGAGTCCTTGTATTAACTATAGGCAACCATGGGGGTACCATGGACATCTTCAAATGGTACTTCCCACCTGCCTTACCAAATGGCATGGTCTGCCTCTGCAGGGAATTGTCTCCATAGTCTAAAGAAGCAGCCTCATTGACAAGCTTAGCCAAAATCCTGCATAGGGCTGTTGAATAACTGCTTTAGGATAAGAATTACTGCTGAAATATTCAGCATAAAAATGTGGTATCACAGCCTCTTTCTGAAAACCACCCTTAACAGTGCTTCAAACACAGTCCTTACATTGTAATTAAGTTAACAGACAAAGGTCTATAACGTCTTGACCCACAAATTGAACATTGAACAGGGTGATGGAACTTGAAGGAGATGCTGCATCTCCTGCCTGCAGGACAGAGAAGACTTCCTTCATAAACCACACAACCTAGGCCAACTTCACCAGGACCAGCCTAGTTTTGACATATGTTACCTGTTCACATACCAGCACCTCACATCATGGAAGTCTCCAAGGCTAACCTGAAGTGTGTACAACACAGAGTAGTCCTCAGAAATCCAATCCAGTCAACTTATTTTCATTTTCACACATAACTTCACTTTCCCTGTAAGACAGTGAGGGCACAACTGCCTCATGCAGAGGATTTGGCAGTATGTTAGTCTTTCAATGAGCCACCCCACCTTGGTAAAGATATTTTAAATATCCATTCCATCATGCTCCTGCTTATACAAATGCTGTATCTCAGATTATATAAATGACACCTTTATCATCTGGAGTCTTCCCCTGAAGTCCACCACAAATGCATTATGAATCCCTATCTCCTTCAACAGCCCTCCAGCCCTCTGTGTGGATCTTTAGTAAACACTACAGCAGCACTCTGATGGACAAACACGTGTAAACAGATGCATAACACAAGAACATCACGTGTAAGCACTGCCTACACGTGTCCACTCTTACAATGCCTTGTCCTCCACTGGATCATTACAAGACCTGAAGCTTACATTTCCCATGCGTGATATTCTTTAGCAAGCATGTTGAACATCCACAAGGATATTGTATGTGTGAAACCAACCAATCAACAAGCACCAGAATGAGTGAATAACTGATGGAAAACACTCATGTTCAAAGATCTGAGAAACAGTATTTCTTACAAACCCTTTGTTGAATTTTTCCTATTCAGTTCTTATCTTCAAGGGAGACCTGAGAAATGCCTCAAAATAAGTACCTGGGAACTAAAACTCCTAATACTATTGGAAACAAAGAATTGATTAGAGAAATACTACTTTCATAGCACATTTCATAGCACTTTTTGTTTCCATGACTGCTAATTCTCTCAAGTTCAATTGATGATCAATCACCCCCCTCCTTTTCTCACAGGAGATACATCCCTTATCATCTGTTTTGTTGCAGGTGTTTCTGAGGTACCTGCTGCATTTTCTGTGAAATGATCTAGCTGATTAACAAATTCAAAGGGGTTGTTCTCAGCCTCCATGAAACTCGAAAGACCTCTGCTTTCCTTTCAAGCTTGAAGAAGAGCCTGTATACTTGAAAGCTTGTCTGTTTTGACTATACCAGTAATTAAAAAAAAACCACCCAAACCCCAAATCTCCTTCTAGTTCAAATCTTGCCTGGCTTAGGAATACTCTTTTAGGGTCAATTATATAAGATGCAATTTAACACATGCAGGTCACAGGATCACAGAACAGTTAAGATTGGAAGGGACCTGTGAAGATCATCCAATCCAAGCCACAATCTTTTAAACACTCAAATGTATGTAAAAAGTACTCTGTAAAAGTTACACAGTGTTTATTCATCACACCATTCAAACAGATTTTAATCACCAGCAATTAGACTTGTTTCCTTTGCAAATATTTCTGAACATGAAAACAATTTGTTAAATTGGATAAAGCTCCTCGTAGCCTATGCTTTCAAATAGAGTAAAAATATACATTCATTTTTCAGTGGTTGCACTTATTTGCTCGGTTCTGATTCATCTTACTCTTTCTTCTCTGTGGTTTGTTTAGTGACCGAGAAAAAGCCCAGTATGGTCGACTTGATGCTGTTGTAATGGGTTGGGTAAACTGTATTTTGATTTTTTGTATATTTTGTGGCTGTTAGATGTGCACAACGTTTATCTGAAGCAGCTGTGGGTACAAAGGTGGGTCTATCTGTTAGTTGCTGTTTACTAGAGGATATTGGTGATGGCCTTGGTGGTAACACTGGTTCCGGGCTTTGAGATTTGAGGCTTGGCAGACAAGTGTCTTCTTGTCTCTGGGGAACAGAGAAAGTGTGGGAATAGGCTCCATAGTGGGAAGGCCCTGTCTTGTGCCTTCATAAAAATGCTTTTCCTGCCTGTGTTTCTCTCTGCCGAGCTATTTGTTCGAATGATTTGTTGGTACTTAAAGAGCAGGCCAGTGTATAATGCTGTCTAATGTCATCAATTTTCTACATTTCAAACACACTTGGATAAACCTTTCAGGGAATAAATATAACACCAAAGCCCAGCAGTTGCAGCTTAAATCACTTGTACACAATGTGGTCTATTTTTTTCTTAATCTATCTGCACTTGCTGTGGGGGAATTGGGCTAAATTTGCAACAGAGAAAGTACGCTGCATTACATTTACAGGTTTCACAGCCTTGGGCATAGGAGAATTGGAATTGAAGTACTTTTTTCCCCTTCCCATCTCCTGCATTGACTGGTCGTCTGAAAGAAAAAAGAATATCATTAATTCAGACAGTGATGAGTGTTGTTAGTTGGCACATCCAAGTCCAGAATATCAAAAAGATGAGCAACATATAAATCCTCCTGCCCTTAAATATGGTAAAACTTAAAACATCCCTGAACTGTGCACTGTACCAGCTGATGGCTGGGATGAATCAGAGCAACCATATGGCAGGGAGGGAGTTGAATGATGAAGCAGGAGGCTTAATTTTCTAAGCTTAAGAAGGAATGTCAAATAGTCACCAAAATAAATAAATAAATAAGTAGATAAATTGATATTGGAAACTGTCTGAGTTCAAGAGAACAGTGTTTTGAATTGGCTGCATACACAGGCTTATCACACAAACACACCCAGTGTTTTTTGGATGCTGTGTTCATCTGCTCTTTTGAGCAGCCTGTCGAACACATTGGATATATAAATATCCTGCTCTGTGAAACAGTCTGTCTGCTGCTTATGATTCCAGCAATGATAACATGTGATGGTTTTTGTGGCAGGGTCACCTCAGGTGCAGTGGTAAAGCAAGGGGATTTTGTGGCACGTTTGGGATTTTTGTGCATAGGGAGGAATTGCTGATGTTGTTTCATTGAGACACTAGAGTAGAATATTACTGTGCCCCTTAATTCAGACACAGCCTTTGTTGGTTTGAGATTACAGTGTCCCTTTCAGAGTCCTTTACTGATGCAGCAATTTCTGGGGTGCTCTGTGGTCAGCTATCTATTAAAAATGTTAGGTAAGGCCCATGACATTTTGTCAGCAAGTAAGAGACAGACATTTCCAGCACGTGAGAGTAAGCAGGAAGAAGAGATTAGTCTTTTGATGGTTTAGAGCTACCTGATTTGAACTTTAAAAGAATCCTGTCCATTCAATATCTATTTAAAGAAATAGCACTGGATGTACCTATAATTTTGTGAGGACTTATAGTCCTTCCTATTAGCTATTTCACTTTATAGAAAAAGCCTAGATGTACCTCTTTGCAATTTCCCTGAGTCCTTCTAATATACCTTGTGCAAAACTGAATCGATCACACTGATGTTGCTGAAAGGGAGTGGGGTGGCTTCTTTTCCTTATTTCCCCAATCGGGGAACATACTCCCTGAGTCTGCAAAGCATCTCCAAAACCACTCCTCTTCTTGCTAGTCTCACAAGTCGTGATGAGGAAGAGCACACTTCCCACTTTCTCCCTGAAACTAAGAACAACATGTTGTGTGATGTAAAAATATTTCCAGACATCCATAACATTGTAATCGCAGATCATTGCTTCTTTTCTCAAACCAAAACCAAATTCCTAGTGTTTGGGTTTTTTTTCCCCAAAGCTGTTGCATGAGCCAAAAATTTTGTATTAAAAGTAGTACACTAAAAAAAACCCCCAGATTTCTGGTATGTTTTAATTGTCAAAATGTCCCCTGTTAATGTGGGCTTACGTATACTGTGGACCTCTTGAGCTGCAGGAAACAATTTATTGGAATTAATTTGGGGGCTTTGTGGCGTTTTGAGGAACTCTTGTGATCCGAAGACTCATTTTTAAATTTCTGCACAGCATGTGCATGGCGTTTGCTACCATAAAGAGGTGAAATTAAGTCAGTGACTGTGTGGGGGAGACTTGCTGACACCAGCAGTCGCAAAACAACTTCCCCTGTTCTTGGTCCGCTGCCCTCACAGAACTAACCCGTACAAAGAAGAGGCAGACTGGTTTGTTCTTCTCTCAGAGAGCCATTGAACATGAAACGAACTCCTAGTGCCACGCAAAAGTCACAGACAGCACAACTGTTATTAGGGGATAATGGTCTTTTTGTAGTCAGCAATGGGCTCGGTGCTGTTTGTGCTGACTGTGAGCCCCGCAGTGTAAGGCGCGGTAAGCCTATAGCGCTGTCCGCAGCCTGCCAACAGAGGAGTGAACCTATGACCCTCCCTCCCCGCACTGCTGCAGAAAAACCACCTTTCTCATGTAAATGCGCCTCTTTTGTTTCCCGGTGTCAGCAGCAATGATGTCATATATTCAACCATCTCTTACTTTCCGAAGTGTATAAAGCACTCGTGAATGAAGGGTACGCAGCGGTTTGAAAAGAAAACCATGACAGCCGGTCAGAATTAGAGTCCAGCGTTACTAAATATTTTGTGTCTTGCTCACGCTACCTTCAAATGCACCCTTTTGGGTAATTGTTAGAATGTGTGAAGGCAGAAAAATTGTCACCTCCAGAGCACTGGGATCTCTAAAAGTTTTTTTTTAATTATTATTTTTCATTTTTGGGCTGTGTGATTCAATGTTAACTAAATTTTCTCAACCAAGATATAATGTACTTCTTGTCAATATCAGTTAAAATCATGTGGTTTCAATAGCAGAGACTAATTGCAAGTGTTTTCTTTTGGCACCCAGCTGTATTTTTTGATTTATTGAGACAGAATTGCTTGCCAGTTACCACTGTTAGAAAGACCAGATCCTAAAAGAATTTACAAAAACCTGGAAAGCAAAACCTGTGGTGTTCAATTAAATAACCTTCTTTTCCTTTAAAGGAAAAAATCATCCAGGAAATTGAGGAAATATACAGAAGTATTTTGGAAAGCAATTTAGTTTTAAATTGAAGCTTAATGGCTAATTAACCATTGGTTAAAATTCTGCTGTGGTAGGTTGACTTTGTTGTCTTGCTCTTCAAGAGGGAATAAGAATCTGAAAGCGGAGCACGAAGAAAAAACTGGTAACATTTCTGTAATACAACAGGGGATTTTACAACGCATTCCCTTGTTCTATATGCCAGGATCCAGCCAGAATTAGCATGTTCTAAAAATAATAAAAAAATCTGTTAATTATTTATGTCTTCTTACTTGACTATTCATTAGGATGTGTTTGTTGTCACTGCAGAGACAAAATTCAAAAAACCTCTGCTACCAAACCTGTTCCGGTATTTTAGTTTGTTACAGCAAAAAATGGACCAGGGTAGGCACAAGCTGTAGGGGAACATCTTTTTCAGCATGCAGAGGAGAGTGTGGAAAACAAATAGAGGGCAGCCAAAGATGTAATAAACAGAATTTATGAACCAATACATGTACATCAGTTGTATTTGTTAGGGCTCTGAGCCTTCAAAGATTTATGCCAGGGGACTACTTGGAGTACATAAAGTCTTTTAGTATCACTGCCTATGTTATCTCTGGGTGTTGAATTTGGATGTTTAGGTGTCAGTCGCAGAAATGAAAGAACTTATCAGTGTACAGATAGGTAACAAACAGTTTTATTATTTTTTTGTTAAAAGAGTGCCTCCTGTCAACTTACACTTCTTACAGGTAGGTCAGGTCCTCAGCTGGCACAAAGCAGTAGAGCTCAGCTGAGGTAAATGAGTCTTTCAGTGTGTACAGAGTGAGCTTTTACTTCTCAACGAAGGCCTTCAAGGCAATGGAGAATACAGCATTTGAAATTCCTGAGCCAGGAAATACCAATCACTGTGGAAAAAAAAGTAAGGAGCCAGCACTCTGGAGAGGACTAAATCAGGAGGGGATAATAATCACATAGAAAGTGAAGATGGATTTGTTCAAATGGGGCATCTATCTTGTCACAATCAAACCTGGCCATGAAATCAGTACTCATCTGTGAGTTCCCCAAAGATTCACATGAGGAGGCATACCAGGGAGCCCCCTAAAACATGAGAGAATCAGATGCCTGTGGAGTGTGTACAGGATCCCACAGACTGCAGAAGATGCAGACGAATATTAAAATTTTATCACCCAACAGAGCTGCATACCCATCAGCTTGTCTGCTTTTCAGAAAGGTGCTGCTCCACATTAAAGGACATTTTCCATTCCTTTTTTTTTTTTTTTTNTTTTTTTTTTTTTTTGTCTTGGGTTTGTTTTGGGGTTTTTTTCCCCACTTTACGCAGCAAAGCCTGTAAGACTCTTTTGGCCAGACGAAAGAAACTGAAAACAGATGTGGCCTTCTCTTATAATGATTCGGGTGGTTGTCCTGGATAGCTAATGCTGAGTGATGTACCGCAGTTGGGGAACGGGCGCAGGCTTTCTAAGTAAGGATGTTCTCTTTTTTACATTAAGCAATCACAGCATAATACCATGAAAGTGAAAGTTTAAGAGCTTATGAAGTGCACTAGCTTGCATGATTTCATGTAATGATTCATTCAGGAAGCGGAGCATTTTGTTAAGTGTAATGTTTAATCTGTTGATTACTAGAAAATATTCAGGTTACAGAAAATATTAATGAATTAATGCTCTTTTAAAAATCTTGCTTAATGTTTACTCTTCAAGCAGTTGCACTTTGAGTGTTTTACATGATGCTGAGCTTTAGACTTTGGGTTGTGTTGTTCAATTTCATTTTTTTATCCACTCCAGTGCACCCATTTGGACAATAGGGTCTTAACTTGCCCCCTTAATCGTGGGCAAGTGACAGTTTGAGCTCTAGATCATATTTAAGTTCATCTAGTTGTTGGAAATAACAATTTAAAAAAACCAAAAACAAAGCAAATCCCACCCCATGTAACATGCCTTTTCCTTCCAATCTGACTATCCATTTGTCACCATTTCTGATGTTTGATATCCAAAAAAATCATGGTAGAAAACAATCAAAAGACATCCTTGCAAATGCTGAATACTCATCTGAAATATTCTGTTCCATTTATCTAGTCATGATCACTGGTAACAAAAGAAACTGTGTCCTCTTAGAACTTAACTTTCTGATAGTATGTTCTGGGGATGACTATGCATTATGATAAGGCATTTGCCACTGGAAGAAATGAATTCCAGAACTTCTGATATCTTCTGACCAAATGGACAAGGCCTGTTATTAATTGTAACTGTGTTCCCTTGATGCCAGAAATCCTTTAATTATCATATTGAGTGTAAAATGAAAGGCTGAGAGATAACTACAGTTCAGAAAGCAGAGGGTGGAAAACAGAGTAGATGGAGGAATAGCTGTCAGCAGGACCTCTAAAATGCTAAACTCTAAGGGCTGAATGCTGCAAAGCCTCCTGTCTGTAAGGCTAGACCTACAAAGTTACATTTTAGTAAGGTCCAGTACCAAAACAAGCTAACAGCATCTGCCCTTTGTCTTGTAGTTCATAGAATCTATTTTTCCACATTTTTGTGCTGTAATTTAATTCGATTGTATGTAGTTGTTTCAAAACCATGTATATTTTGTTACATATCCTCTGCTATCTAAAGCTATAGTGTAGGGGAAACAAAGGGAAAATAACTGACACCTAACAGCTTCCCGAGAAAACAGTCAGGGTTTTTACAAGAAGGAAAGGGAAGACAGAGACATAAAACAGAAAACAAAGATTTTTATGGTGGGCTTTAAAATAAGAATCATAAAAGTGATGATGGTAGCAAAGAAGTCAAAAAAGTTGAACCTGAAAGAGAAAACAATATTTAGGAATGAAAACAGAGAAGAAAATATGCCAAGGTCATATGAAAAGGATAAACAGAGAAAGACAAGGAGACAGGAAGAGTCTGTTTGAGCACAGCAATTTCTATCACAATTCAGGCAGATATGCAAAGAATAAGGAAGAAATGCAAGAACAAAACAAACAAATACAGTAACTGGAAAAGCACAGATGTGCACAGTTGTTTTATCTCTGCTGAAACTACAAAGCAAAAAAAGGGCTTTTGAAGAACAGCTTTTTTAAAAAAGAACAACAGAAACCTGCCTGGCAATTCATCTGACTTGCAGAAAGTTTAGAAAGGATAGTAAAATAAACTGTGAATGTGTTTCTGACCAATCTTGATCTCTGGCAAGAATGTATGCCTGCTTTTGCTTGAAAATGTTGTCTGGTTAAATCCTTATGCAGTAATAATTTTCTATATGTGAGCATAGAAGACTGAAAATCCTGATATACAAAAGGAAGCTTGGTATTGTTTATCAGTTGCTCTAGCAAAAGAGAAATATTTCATGTTATATGCAGTACAAGCAAGGATGCTACATAAATCTCTATGTACTTCCAGAATAAAGGAAGTAGGTTCCAAAACTTTAAGGATACACTACCACATATTTGGAGCTTGTGATCACATTATAAGGATGTAATTTCCAGGCTACTTCTCACATTATGACACAAAAAGAAAGTTTTTCCCTTTTCTTTAAGAGTGAAATTTATGCCGATCCCCCAAATAACTTTGGACAATTGCCTTTGAATAATCTCTAATGTAGTGCCTAGCACAATGCTGATTTTACATCTATTGGAATAACACAAAGAATACATAATAGGCTTTCTAAGTGAAAAGATAGCTTCGGTCATCTGGAAATTGTTGCAAGGTTTATATTTGCACTTCTGATTTTCCTAAAGTATTCCTATCAAGCATTCAGTGCAAAACTTCAGAGTACAAGAATAACCCATGTACACTTACTTGTCTGTGTGACATGTCCAGAAACTTATACTTTTTTTCTTTGGTTGGTTTGGTTTGTTTGTTTTTTTGGTGGTTTTTTTTTTCTTCTCCCAAGGAGAAAGCATTTTGAGTCCTGTAGCAGTGACAGGCATACTAAATAGTCTGTCTCTGCTCCAGCACAGCCCATCTCTTTAGCACTTCATATGAAAAGTTTCATCCAAGTGCTGTTTCATCTGGGTGCTGTGTCATATCCTGAAACATCACTCAGCAGCCACTGCTTCTACCTGAACAATTCCCCAGACTTGTTGTAGCAAAGACTTTATCTTCAGATTTTGAGTTCCCATTTAAACAATGCATAATGCTTATTTCTGTTTCAGTGAGATCATTTCACTTTGGGCAAAAACCTGGCCATATGCATGGGCCCTAAAATATTAATTATCTTCTGTCCAAGCAGTACTGATCTTCCCTCTTCCAAAACTGTTGGTGAGATTATTGTTTCCTCCTGAACAGTCTAAAGTCCAGCGTAGACAGGACACTCCTCTAGGAAGTAGAAGACAGGTATGAAAGGACCTCATCCCAGGCCGGAGTAGAAAACAGCATTTGTTTCCTGGGTAGAGCCATGATGGTTGTGTTTATTGAATGAAGCAATTTGTGGCTGAGAATTTTTCAAAATTCCAAAATTTTGTTTACAATGTGTCATTGTTTCTTCCCTTAGTGGCAAAGTTCACACTGATGTTTCTTCTGCTGGATAGTTGTCCAACAGAATGCTTGAGAATGCTTCTGGAGTGCTGAACTTATGACTGTCTGTCTTCAGTTGACCTGATTAATTGACCCATACCTATTTTAAACAAAGATTATTTTGTAAAGGATGGGTAGGCAATGTCAACCTAGCCTCAGACATGCAATCCACGTGCTTCTGTCATCAGCACAGTTGTTTTTTCCCCTTTGAAAATACCTCCCTGGAAGTCAGATGTGGGTCGCATTTGCTGGGCTACACCATACAGTATCGAATCTGAATTTCCTGTACCCTTGCTCTTTGAATTAGCAATCCTAACAATGAAGTTACCCAGAGCACCCGAGGGGACGGGCAGGGATAAAAAGCCTCATTGAGAAGGAGCTATCAATTAGCAGACACACATTTACTATTCAAGCTGCATTATAAGGTAATTAAATGTAAGCAGTCCTTCATTCAAAGCTTCAGGGGCAAGTAAATAAACTTAGTGGAAGCCACAGCTATTAAATGAAGACATGGCATGGGCAGTCAACAGCAGTAAAAGACTTACAGAAAATAAACTCTTTCATATTAGGCTCGGGGAGGGGGCATTGCAGTGGACTCTGAGTGCAGAAACCTTGCTCTAGACTTTGGAGGCTCTTGCTCATGGCATCGTGCAGTTGAGTTTTGTTCTTAACAAAGGGCTGGGGTTATAAAACCACAGTGAAACCTCTGCAAGCTGACAAGACTTATTATCTGGGCACAGGGTCAATTTTTCAAGGCATTACAAGTAAATGATTAGTTTACATGTTCCAATGAATTAAACGAGACTACTTAAAAGACAGGGAAGTTTCATGGTGTGGGCATGCATAATTAGAGCAGCCATGCAAGATAATTTCTCTTTGCTGATGCCAGTGGATGACAGGGAAATAAACCATGGTGTCCTTACCAAAGTGATTTGGTTTCATGTGGGCCAAAGGTATTCAAATGCTCTTGTTGAAATGACAGTGGTATTGCATGATATTCCAAAGGGACAAGTTAAAATTTCATTTGTGCCAAGAGTATGCACTGCCAAGTCTTGGTGTGTTTGAGTTTTCTCACGTTTAACGCTGAATTTCCTGGGCTTATTCATTGTGCATGATAACCAAGGAGCCTCATGTGTTGCTACACTTATTCCAGAGCACATAAAACTAGTTGGAGCTCTAACAACTACTGGCTCAAATGAGAATCTTTCAAGCCCTTAATGGGGGAATTATTTTACACTTACCCCTTGCAGTGAGAGCTAGTACAGAAATATTTTTCATGCAATAATCACTCTTGGGTACATCTGAAGAAACTTGGGTTCATTCCCATACTGCTGTGGTCAGAAACCTCTGCCAATGCTGTTTGATACTCTGGCTCCCTACATGAGATTTGAACCTTCAAAACTCTTCATGGGATTGATTCTAGCTTATTTTACTCATCTTCATGTTATATACACAACCCAAGACTTCCTCTAGGCTCCCTTTGTTGTCAAAGAAGTTTGGTAGGTGCCTCTCTTCACAGGACTAGGACTGACTGTGTATTAATCCATTTTATTTCAGCCTGGACAACTTATTTTTGAGCAAGCAGAGACTGGGCTAGAGGAAATACACCCTTGTTCTTCATCTCCCTTGTCCACTCTATTGGAAAAAGCTGAAGGCGTTTCTTGTTCTTTCTGAAGTCCATCCCTTCTTCAGGGTGCTGCTTCTACAAAGAAGGCAAATCTCCAGGAGAAACACCTGTATTCACACTTAGGTTTCACTTCAGATGCTGGGAGAACATTTCAGGATCCTTATGCAACATGCACACATCTGGCAATATTGGGTCATGGATCCTATATTCTTTTCAGTGCAGTTATATGTACATAGTCTTATTGTGTTCTTTACTCTCCCTTTTCTCCAGATTACAAAACTTTAGTAATGCTGAAAATATTTATTTTAGGACTTTTCCCTATGGCATTTGCATATATACTGGGAAATTGCCATATCTTTATTATTTTCAGACTGACAATTAGTTTAGCTTTTGTCTGATATATTTTTTTAATGTGGATTCCTGTCCTTATACAGTACATTTTATCTCTATGCAGCCTGATTTCAGGTGCATTTTCACCCTCTTCTATCTATATTCTACAGAAGCAAAAACTTTTGCTTTTTTCAATATGTGTTTTCAGCTCTGTCTTAAGATTTGGATGCTACTTTTCTTTGTGATCAATGCATGAAGCAAAAAAAATCCCACACGCTCTTTACTCTAGTCCAGTACTGGCTGAATTTTTAAGGCTTCTCATGCCCTCTCAGTTTTGCTTTCACTGTGTGATATGTGATCTGGTAATCTAGTCCATTGAGCACTGAGCTTTGTTTCCAACATGTTGAGACTGACCTATCTCTTCTCAGACAGATACCACTTTACTTTTTTTCTTCTAAGCTTCAGTCAAGGACATCTAGTAATATTTTCTGTATGACTCCTCAGAAGTCCTTGGGAAACTAAGGTTAAATTATGAGTGCTGCAAACTCTCCCTCTTATAATAACATGTCTTGCGTAAATGTAAAGTCCCTAAACTTTTGTAAAGGCTTTGGTTTCATGTACAAAATGTAGGTCTCAAAGCTGGGATTCTTTCTGGTCATGCGGGAAATTTTGGGACCCACACCTAATAAACAGAATTTTTCTTTCTTACCTCAGCTAGGCTACTAAACAATCCAGTGGAACTGCCTTAATAATGCTGAATTTAACAAATCCTCTTTTCTCTCAAACATTAATTTTCATACCCAAACAACCACTATTTCTACCACTACGCTGGAGCTTCTCCTCACCTCTTTCACCCTGGTGCTTCTCTTTCTCATGATTAGGCAGTGGTTTTGTGGCAAGCTTTAGGGTTTCATCACACAATAAAAATGAGTCCTCATCAGAGCAGCAGATTCATTAATATAAAAACCAACAAAAGAAATGTGAAGGGTAAGAATGTGGCTCTGTCTCCTAGTTACTCTAATTAAAGCTGATGCTGTTGTTAGTGGATTCTGGGAATAAATTTCCTGTGAAAAAGAAAGAGGAAGGTATTGTGGGAGGTTTCTGGCCTATCCATGTAACTTACTAGCACACCAGATGGTCTTTGACCTTCATACTTCTACATGAATTTGGGTTAAAAACCTCTAGGTGGTTCAGCTTTCCAGAGCCCCATTGTACAGCAGCCCCCAGCACTGAGTGCGTTCAGCAGCCACATAGTGTCACAACAAAATCAGGGAGCCCACAAAGCTAAAGCAAAGAAAATCCTACTTCGCTGTCACTTGGTAGAGGTGACTACCAGGAGTTACTGATACCTTTTGACTCAACCCTGCTGTCATCATCAATGTTCATAGGAAAACAAAAGTAGTGAAAAAAACCCCAAAGCACACACGTTAAGTCAAAACAATGCTATTAAAAAGCTGATAGCAATTACAATCTTAACATTGCAGCCATAACTGTGCAGATAGCTCCACCTTAAACAGAAATCACAGGCACTATTAAAGCTCAGGTATAAATATCAAATTCCCCGTGTTTTTTTATATCATTTTTTTTAGGATTCAAACAATTCTTTCTTTTTATCTGAAATCCTCCAGGTCTAAGATGCCTTAAAATGCTTAATATATTTGACATGACATGTTATTCTATGTCACTCTCTGTTGCACAGGCTGCTTCTTCAACTAGTACGAAAAATTGTCAGAAGGGGAGAGGCATCAAGAGGAAAGGAAATATGGATTTTAATTTCACAAGGGTAGTCAGGATGTGAAGCTAAGGCAGGTGCATTGTATGTGTGACATCCTGCAAAAGTAAAGTCCTTTTACCTGATAGAGAAATGGACAATCTGGGGGTGGTTTTTCCACAATCTGGGACATCTGGGCTTTAGCTATACCCAGGACCAGAGTCTCTAAAATTAATATTCTCTCCAATAAGGTCCCAAATTTTTAGGTGTGCTTAGTGCAGATAAGTGGAAAATTTTAAGAGGCAAACTGGCTGAAAATGCAGACATGCAGAATGCCTTTGAAAGTGGAGCATCTTTTTCCCTTTTTTTTTTATTTTATTGAAATCATGCATGTATAGTAGGGCAAGGCAGGTAGATGGGGTGATGAGGGTGCCCTGTAATAAAGTATAAATCAGGAGTCCAGTGCATCTGGATGGGTGGTAGTGTCTGTTCCATGAAATCACTGGCAACAGGGTGGCATAGAGGGAGTATGAAACAGGAAATCATCAGCAGGTTTTGCTCTGTGATTTGCCTCAGCGATACCATGACAATATTGGCTGCATTCCCACAGGGCACAAATAAAGCAGCAGTTCAGGAAGCCTGACGTTAGTTCACAGAAATCTGATGATACCCATCAAATTTCCCACTGCTGTGATAATGCAGCTCCAGCCAGCTGCTAAATTTCCTTCTTGTAAATCCTTTCCAAAGTATGAGGGGAAAAAAGTCCACAGTGAGCAGAGTCCAAACCAGACCAGTCTCTTTCATTCTTCAACCTGTAACATATCCAGCTGGGCTGTGGAGGTGAGACTGAAGAAATTACGATTTGTCCTAAATTTAGTATTCCTTTGTCAACCACTTTTAAGCACCTTTTGTGCTTTTATGCTTCCAAGAGCTTTCAGAGGCAGATATAGACTGGAGAAAGGGTGGTGCTGCCTCTATTCGAGAGAGCATTTGGATAAGCTCTTCCATATCACCCAGCAGTATACCTCATATCCCTTGCCAGGAGTTTGGGGGAAACTTAGGAGGAAATCAGACAGTTAAAGGAGCACTCTTACATAGTCTGAATAGAGTTGGATTTATCTTTCTGATCTCTGGACAAGTTGGTACATTTTTCTTCTTTTTTCTTTTTTTTTCATCCAGTTGTTTTTTTCCTCACTTTACCATATATATTTCCATGACTTGACTCAAAGCTTACAAGAATGATGGTGACTTAGAAGGAGAGTTGTTAAATAATACAAACTCATGAATTTTGGATACGGAACATTCAGATATTTCTAAATGACATAGCTAGGTTTTATTTCCAGCTGAATTTTTTGTCCATTTGGAAGGAGAGATGTGGGCACATGGGCTGGTATTGCTGGCATTCCATCAACTTGCCAGATCGGCAGAGCTCTGCCTTAACTCTGGTTGTGGAGAAATGCCAGTCAAATGGTAACTGCATTATAATCCATAAATCTGACTTTTGGGATTTCCTGTGAAGGTAGTGCTCTCCCACAGCAAATCAGATATTTCACAAAGCACTGAATTCAAAAGGATAAAACATAAGAACATATTTCTAGCCAGAAAACACTGGAAGAATATGTGTGTCTGCTCTACAACTTTACTAAACTCTAGGATCACTATCAGTGTGCGTTTTAAATGCAGCAATTCTGTTATCTTTGGAAACGCACAGAAATATCCAGGCAAGTTACTGAAACAGAGAGATTATAAAATTGTTGTGCTTTTTAGCAGGTCTGAATGCAGGACTGTGTTTGCAGATGGCAGGATCACTGTTCAGAGTAGGCTGTTACCAACCATATGTCTAAAAAGAGCCCTAAGTCCCTTATCAGGCCTTAAATTATTCACTAATTTGGCCCTAAAATTTGCATTTTCTCTTTGTGAAGAGCACATACTCAATACATGCACATTTGCTACCTTTTCTCACTGGTATAGCAACCTATATATCAAGCTTTGTAAAAATATTTTTTTTTTATTTATGAAAGGTAATGATTGCTACTTCAGCTTTAAAGTAAAACTATTGCAGCAAGAATGATTTTTTTTCAAACTGGCTCTTAAATCTGGGTTTAAACCCCCTATTCTCACTTGAAATGGGCACACAAAATTCCCAGGCAAAATGAAAACAATCAAAAGTCAGAAGAAATGGGCTATTTTTGAATGATGCAACTAAAACCGGAACAAGTGTGCCAGTGTCAGGCTTCATTGTGAAAAACAGAAAATATAATTTGACAAGGGAGTGGCCCATCATATTGCTTTATTACTTGTTTTTGGTTGGGGTTTTTTTTTTAATTTAGCAAGTTAGCTTTCCATTTTTAACATTCAGAAAGCTATTTCTGAGGGAGCACAGTAATGTCATAAAGATTGTTTTGTTGGTCTACTCTCACCAAAATGTATAGCCAGAAAGAGCTACTTCATACTGATGGTTCAAACACTATTTGTGACATTCTCTCCATCTGTCAAATGAAAGCAACTCAGAATGAAATAGATTAGAATGTAAATAGTTTTAAATATGCACATGCATACATTCTTCCATACTCCTGTAACTGTGCTGATTATCCAGAGGAAATCTATTCGTGTTGTAAACTGTTGTTTTTTTTAATCAACTTAATATCTCGTATTTTCCAGGTGGGACATTTTGAGATGGACTTTGAATTAATTCTAGAATGACAGATGTGCAGAAGACAGGCCTTAGATTAGATGTGGAGACCAAGAGCTGATTGTGTTTCAAATCAACTTAGATTGTCACGTGACAGTAGTGTACTCTGTGTCTTGACAAACTTAAAAACAAGGTGGGCATCATATATACAGCTGGACATTTTACCCCTGAAATCATTAGCAACTCCCTCAAAAGACCACAAATGACTCCAGTTCAACCCCTTAATTAATTTAAATATAAACTCTGCATTCTGAAAACAGCCACTTCATCCCGAGGTGACGGTTCTGAAAATGTGAAGTAACTGAAGTTAAAGTGTAAAGTAACAGATGGTTAAAATCCAGGCAAAATTTATTGCCATAAATCCAGAATAATCCCAAATATCCTTTCTCAGACTTTGCAGAAGTGTCCTTATTCATTTTCAGCACAATTGGTACAATTTTCAGTCCAAGATTTTCCAATACAAATGGAAGAAAATTATTGGATAAAGTTAAAATAGGCTTTAATGACCATGAAAGCAGCCTACAACTACACTGTAGAAGAACAATTTGCTATTTCTTCAAAATACATACCAGTCTGTCTATCTGTCAACTCCCTCAACATAGAATATATATAAATTTGTGTATTAAAAAGAAGTACCTAAGAGTTTGCTTCTGACAGGTGCTGAATGCCTGACAGAAGAAGCTCAGAAACTGTCAGGATCCTACTCAAAATAGATGATTTTCACAGACAGCAGAATAACTGTGAAAGAACATTCCTAACCTCAAATAAATACCAGTTTACCAACTTATCTTTCTGATCTGAATTGAAACAACACAGCATTGTTTATACATAAGAGATATCCTATAGTTTTTCTAATTTTTTTTGTATTTAATCTTTAAATTTACAGGCAAAAATTTGTTAAAGTTTAAGTAAAATTGTTGTTTGCTTATTTGCTTTTATGTGCAGTTTCCCATAAGTGAAACTAGGGGAACTGAAAATTTCTCATGAAATGCTTATTAATTTGCATCTTGTCCCAGAGTTAGGATTTGACTGAGGTGTGCTTCTTTTGACATCAAAGTGGTTCAGAGGAACTGAATAACCAGGTAGGAAAGTGTCTCCAAACTTGTGCTGACCCTTTATAGTTTGAACTAGAATCAGATATTAAGTTATGAAACAGATATTAAGATATTAAACAGCATGGATACCAGTGCAGACCCCTGAAGGATGGCCTTCATTACTGGTGTCCCTCTGGACACTGAGGTGTTGGCTGCTCTCCAGGTGCAAACATCTATCCAACTCTTTATCCATCATAGAGCCCACCCACCAAAACCATAGATCTACAGTTTAGAGAGGAGGATGTCATGCAGGACAGTATCAAAGGCCTTAAGGAAGTCTGGAGTCCCTTGTCCAGTGATGGAGCCACTCCATCACAGAAGGCCATGGGGTTGGTCAGGTAGGACTTGCCCTTGCTGAAGCCATGCTGGGTGTCTCAAATCAACTCCCCATCCTCTATGTGCCTCGGCACGATCTGTTCCATTTAATTGCTTTAAAGTTGTCTTTGTAGTCATTTTGCATGTTTACCAAGTCAATTCTGAAATTCAAAATAGTTCTGTGTGTGCCTGTTTGCTTGTTTTTTGTTTGACTATTTTTGCAAACTGTTGGAAATAAACTTCAGATTGCACTGACATGTACATTTTATGCAGAGAAAAGTATTCAAACCTTCTTTCTTTTCTTCAGATGAGATATGTGTTTATTACAAAATCTTGAACTGTCTGTGTGTGAGACAAAGTAAAAAAGAAAATTCACGTAGCTTAACACATTCTCTACTAGATCTTAGTGCTTAATTTTATGGACATTAGCATATAAAAGCAGATAAATGTAACAAGACACATCATTCCTGAAGGCTACAAACATTTCTGCATACATGAGAAAATTAACTGGCACCACAATAACTTCGTTGAGGAGCTATGCCCAAGTAACTCCCTGCATATTTGATTCTGAAATAAAAGTGACTTTATTCTAGAATGATTATTCCCTTCTGGAAACAGAGTCATTATTCTGGAATAAAATTTCTTTTATTCTGGAGCTGAATGTCTGCACTGGGGAGTTATTCCAGAATAGTTAAATTATACCAAAATAGCAATAATGGAAGTTATTACAGAACAGCTCTGCTGGTTAATTTCCCCCGAGTAGAGCAGACCAAAGGTTGAGTTTCACCAGAATGTATCGTAGATAATTATGTGAGTGATTGCTGTAGAGTAAGACAGATTTTAAAGGGAATTACTCCCTTTTAAGACAACTTTTCGTACTCCTCTTCCGTCTCTCTCTTCCCCCCCTGCCCCAAAAAAAATCCCAGTTAATTAAGCCCTGCAGCTAAGAAAGTTTCAAATTAAAAAAAAAAAAAGAGCAAGTTCCAGGGCAGGACAGTAAATTATTGTAGCCAATCCCATCCAAACTAGAGGAAACATCTATGGTTGGCACTACGCTGTTTACTGTCTCAAACATGTGTCATTCATACTGGGTTGTCCTCCTTTCCATTCACAGTGACAGCTATCATCATCCAGAAACAAAACCCTCTTGTGTCTGTTCTTACTAAGCTGTGGTTGTTTCAGTAGACTTCGCTTTGTGTCCTGCAAAGTGCCAAGCCCCAGAGTACACAGTGTGAATCTGCCTTTCTGAAGCAAGTCTTGCACTTGGTGCCTCATCCTTAGCTAATGAGAAGTGGAGGAGGGAGGAAAGTGGAACTTCTAGCACTTAAAAACAGGTACTTCAAAGTAATATAGTGGAATAAACTAAAGGTCTGTAGATATGATAAACCTAGCTTTGTAGGGAGGCAACATGATAATGATAAACTTGTGGCTTTTGTCAAGCCTCTATCTCCTGTCAAGCTTTTCTTAGCCTTTCATTCCTGGGACTGGATAGTTAGGTGAAGTCCAGGATTTGGACTTCATTAAAACTAAGACTGTTCCACACAGTTAGGGATGTGCACTGGTTCTTAAAGTAAGAAACAACGCCTCGCACTCTGTTCTGCTGTGGTTTACACTGGATGTAGATCAGGCCCTTGACTCCTCAGGGGTGTTAAATGAGCAGCAGTCAGGGGCACAGTCCCGCTCTGTGGAGTTCTTGCCTGGCTCTGGAAGCCTCTGAAAGATTTATTTTAAAGCAACAGCCAGGAAAGCAAAGCAAGAGGCTTCTTGCTAGGCATTCTTCGACTATTACCCTTCTATCCATAAGCCACAGGTCTGAGGACTTTTGGGTTCTGCCCTTTAATAGCTTCTCAGTTAGCAAGAACAGATTTAAGTAGGACAACTCTCTTCCCAGGACAGATTTTGACGGATACTGGCACGTTAAATGTCAAACAGAAGAGAAATTTTCTTGCTGGGGTAATTTGATATTGTACTGTATTGCGCAATGCAACAGCTTATCTCGGGTTACAGAGGTTATTTGCTGCGGGGAAGGCTGAGAATGTCATTAGAGCACCGTGCCCTGAGATAACCTGCAGCATATCATTAAACCATCTAATGACTCTATGGCCCATTGACCTCCATCACTCATTTGCTAACAATGTTTGTTATTTACAGGCACTAGGGAAATTACTCTTGAGTTATTTCTCAACCTTCCCTTGCTGCTGCCATCACAATACCTGGTGATATGCAACAGGAAAACACAGAAAGCCAGTAAATTTGCTTTAAAGATATGATCTGGTGTGCATATGAATTAAGTCTGTAGATGCATCTATTGAGTCCCCCCCTCCTGTCATCACCCCCACTCCACCCCACTCCTGTCACTGAAATAATATTTTCACTAAGCCATGCCTTGCCATCCAGCTTTGGATTCCACTGACTGAAATTTTCTCTTAAAAGCATGTTATGTGACAATATGGAGTGGAGATAAATCCAGTGATGGAAGAAGCTGAATACTTCATAAGATAATAGGTACTTTTACAGAAAATGTCACTTAGCCCCCAGATTCTTAAAGTAAAGCAATTCGGAATCTTAAATTACTGTCTTTTCCTGCAGATGTGAGGTATTTGCAACCTCTCATATTAAAACATTTCTTCCATTAAACAGGGTACTTTCAAAGGCACTTAAGGCTATTAAACAGCTAAACCTTACTGGAGCTAAAAGGTACTGGCTTGGATTTTTGTTTGGTTGTGAGATTTTGGAAGATAAGTGAAGGTAGTTATTTAAACTATTTTGCAGTTAATATGCAAAAAACAAAACTGATGATGTTTTCAGAAAATGTTAAGCTTTCCAAAAGTCTATCCAGCAAGTTAAATTAACCTGATGTTTTTCCCAAGTATGAGCAATTGAACTTTCTTTTGCGGTAAATGAGGGCTAATGAAGAACGTGAAATACAGACGGAATAATATTCCAATCACGTGCCTGTTTGCAACCTCACAGAGAGGGGTATAGCTTTCATTGCCTTCAGTGAATTATGACAGTACAGAACAAGGCATTGTGTACTGCTAGAATTAATTAGCATTACTGGCTCCATTTGAGGGTGACCAGATGTCCACAGCCAAAGCAGGACACCTATCTCTGGTTGCCAGGATTTCAAAAGGACAGCAACGTGCAAATCAAGCCAAATTATGTTTGTACTGCAAAAATTACTCCAGCTTTTGGGATTTTCCTTTGCAAAACAAGTGGTGTTTGTGCTTGAGAGAGTCTGATTGTGTTATCACACCAAATGCAGTTTTCCTTTTTAAAGCAGGAGTGAGTTTGCAGTGTTCTTCGAAGTTTCACTCATTATCGCTTCTTCAATATCACTTCTTCACCACCTGTAAAATAGGGTTAATAAGTAATAATATTGTATGTGTAACAGTGTGAAATACAAAGGAGTATGTCTGGGGTTCAGATCCAGCAAGAATAAATGATCAGACCAGCTAAGGATATTCAGGGCATTAGCTCAAATCAGTCTATAGAATACCACAGTTTAAGGATAGTATTAACAAGGCATTGTATTAAGTGACCAAATAGCATTTTACAAAGCTGAATAAAGATGCAAACAGAAGGTCAGTTTTTGCCATCTAATAACACAAAACTGATCATAATCCAGGCTACACCCGCAGCCGGGAAAAGCTTAGCATGATGATAGACAAATGAATTACTGCAGCTTAATGACATCAGCAGAGCTACAGGAACTGACTGGAGCAGCGTCCTTTGCCACCAGCAAATGCTATCTAAAATGCATTAGACTAATGCGTTAATCTAAACCACAATGAACTTGCTACACTGCAGTAACTCCGTTCAATTTTGTGTCACAACCCCTCCAACTTTTCGCTAGGTTTTATTTAAGCCAATGCAGGTTTAGTCACTGACTTCAAAACTCCAGATCCTCAACACTGGCATTCAGTGGAGACACTCAATTCAATGTTGCCTTTATCAGATTCCAGAATAAAGACCCTCACATTCAAATCCATCTTGAAGAAATGCTGACCCAACACCAGTCCCTTCACTCATTTTCACTCTACTCAGCCGTTTAGTAGAAAAGCTCTCTATGGGTGTCTCTATTTTACTGTTGATCTTCTTCAAGATGTATCATCATGTGCAAGTACCAAGTTCCTCCGAAATATTTTTTGCAGTGAAACTCCCACCATACCCCTCCATAAAGTAAAGGTACCGTTTTTAAGATAGGAAATATTCTGATAATCAGTCCCCCCTACTTTTGAGTACAAGCCTGAGAAGAGGATCCAACAGAGATATTTTAGGACTTGCAAGTTTATCATGAAGATTTCAAAAGGTATAGAATCATGGCCCCAGCTAAGTCACTTAAAGGATTAAGTTTTCTTCCTGTATAAAGTGCTCCTTTTAATCTGGGATAGTCTTGCTTCATCTCTCAGCCATAGGAGTTCATTAAGTCTCCTCCTGATCTGTTAATAAGCCACCTATTCAGATCTCTTTATGCTTCCAAGTGTGAAACTGCAAACTCATTTTGGATGGAACACTGGCTACTTTCTCTGTTATCTTTTACATCTGCGGTCAGTGAAGTCTTATCAAGAGTGGACATGTAATTAACACAAAGAATAATGGAGTAAATGACCTTCATCCAAGCAGAAGCCCTGTGGAGCAGTGAGATGGTAACAGCACAGACCTTCCCTGCGAGGGACCAGCGCAAGAATTTCTTTGTAAATAGGTGCTTGGGGTAGCACCTTAAAAATAAAATGGCAAAGATGTGATAAGGGGCCATCTTCTGGGAAGGAAAGTGAGGCATGCTTTTGTTGCAAGTGGATCTAACTCAGGTAGTGAGCAAGACAGGAAGTGGGCTTCCTGGTGCAAAAAAGGAGCTATGCCAAAGCAAATGATCCTAGGCCCCTTCTATCTTCAGAAAGTGGACAGGAATGATGAAGTAACAGCACTGGGGAAACAGGACAACACAGCATAGAGGTTATAGATAGATCTCAGATCAGCCACGTATAGAATCACTTCTGTGCACTCTGTGCCTGTCTGTTTTTAACTGCCAGATGTCCTTTGAGGGTCAATTTATAAATCTGGAGAACCTGCAAGATATGGGAGGTGAAAAAGGTGTGCTCAAATCACTAGACCATCAGGGTGCAACAGCCCTAGACTTTATTTATGGGTCAATATTGCAATATAATCTTGTAGTCCACCAGGAAATAATTGGGTGGGGTAATCATAAAGAATGTGGAAGGGAAAGATGGCACTCTGGTGTTCTCAAATCAAAGCAAGGCATGGAACTGGCTTCCTGGAATTTGAGCACATCATCCTGGTAAGCTTGTAAGTAGGAAAGGCTTACTGAAAACTGAATGTTAGAAATCTCCGATTTAATAATTACCTGTGGACTGTGACAAAACTACTTCTTGTCTTTATCTCAACCAAGGAGGCTAACAAGTGTGGGGCTGACCAGTCAAGAGCCCAGTGAGGTGTCCAAATCCAATCCATAGCAATGTGACAACAAATGATCATCTTTTAGCTGGGATTTTATCTGTTTTGGATGTCAGCTCCTCTGGATCCCATCATTAAATGCACAACAATCTGCTTTTCAACCTTACACTTAATAATTGGAGAGTGCTGATGCTAACTATGCTGGATACCAGACTTCTCTTTAGTATCCTTCATACTTTACTGTTTCCTTGGTAGTCCACAGAGGTGATAATTGTGTGTAGAGTGGGTTTGCTGAGGGTTTTATTTTTAAAAAAAATTTAGTAGTTATTGTCTATTTCTGTCACAGCTTTTACGGTGTTTCAGTGATGGCTTGACAATTTTTATTTTCAAACTGACAGTTCCGATAATGATGTACTACTCAGGAAATCTGTAAATCTTCTGCCGAATAAATCCTCTGTATATTTTTGTTTAATGTATTTGGCAGCATTTTAATGGATTTAAAATTACATTTATTGTTCGTGATATTGTGTGACAAAGCATGGATTTCAACCACTCCTTTCCCAGGAAACATAGCCTTATTACTTGATGCAGAAATACTGCTTTTACATATAGGCTACTTATCACAATTTAAACTCGCCCTCTGACAGTGATTCACATAAAACTTGTGTGCTCTGTGGCCAAACTGGGAAGCTCAGCAAGCACTGAGTATTATCAGAGTCTCATGTTTCAAAGGAAAATATATGGATTATGATTAAATTAAAGCTGCTGTTCCTGTTTCCTGCTGTATCACCTTAATATTGCCCAGTCCAAGAGCATCTCCCACTGTGACCCATATGGAGCCTCTCTGTCTGGCCAGATCTATTCTTCACGTGCATCTGACTGCAGCAGGGGAGGAGGGAAATGGGAGGAGAAGGACAGGACACCCAACATCTCTCTGCTCTTAGGCATGCCAAGGCAAGATTTTTTTGATGAGTCCTAATCATTCTGATTTGTTATTCAGGTCTGGTTTGGTGTCTGAAAGCGTATCCTAACCTGCTCAAGCAGGCTCACCAAGCAAGCCAATATCACAGGCATATGTCGTGGGAAAGGCGACGATATTGCCAACCACAGGATTGCACAGGAGCCCATTCCATCAAATTCTCATTCAAGTCCCTTAAAAATCATTCTCCATCTTTATGTAATACCCTTCTTCATACTGAGAGACTGCTGTGAGAGGCTTTGAAGACAGTAGGGGTCCGGGGATTGCCCACAGGATTTTTGATTAGCTCCCATAAGTTAATCATGAATCATGATTGCTTCAACCCACACTTACCTATTCCTGTCAGAGCTACTCTTAGCAGCAGTTTTGTGCTTTTCTAGCTTCCCTTCCCACAGAACTGAACTGTCATCAGGGAGACATACAGTCCTTAACAGACCCTCTTATCAAATGAGTGACCCTAATTTCGATACCACAGCAGATGCATGCACTACACAGCTTCTTCCCAAGTCACATTCCAAGGGGATGCTGGCCTGTTGGGTAATTAGCCAGCATGGACCAGTCAACATATATTAAATGGGTTCTGTGCATTTCTCTGTCCTCTCCCTCCTCACTGACTGCTCATCCAAGAGGTGCTGCTGCCTGTGGATAACCATGGATGCTACCAATGTGTGGTGGCACATCAAACTCGGGACACAACTTCCTCTTTTCTCTCTACCTGTGGTTGCCCCATCACCCCCACTGGCCTGGGGCCACCAAGGGAAGAATGTTCCATCCAGATTCCTGTCATTTTTGTTCACCACAAAAAAACCCCAAAACAGCAACAACAACAACAAAACAAAAAAAACCCCAGAAAACCAAACAAAAAAAAAACCCCCACCCAAAATCAAAACAACAAATCAAAACAAAACAACCCAGCAAAACCCCAGAACAAGTAAAAGAAATATTTTCATCTCAAAGTGTTCCAGAAAAGGCATGGGAAGTGGCAACATTGCAATTCAGTGAGAAGATTTTATTTTACCTTCGATGCTTTTATCTTGTGATTTAGAACTGTCTGTCCTCAGTTTTCCTTCATTTAGTGTGTGGGTGCAAGGGCAAGAACCCAGACAAAATCCATTTTTCTCCCCTTCTTTTATTCCTCCTCGTGAAACTTGCAGAACCATTTTTGTTTTGTTTCTTCTTCCAAAAAGAGAAAAATAACAAAAGTGGCAACCCTCTAATTTGAGAAAAACAGGTGTTGGCCTGTTTTTACTCCGGTGAGGTAAAGTGTTGTTACTGCTGAACAGAGTGACTTTTTTTCTAAAATAGAACTCTCTGATGTGGACATTATAGCAGCATAACTAAAATAGAATCAGATTTGTTTTCTCCTCAGTTGCAGTAGCTGTAACTGCCAACTTTTCTGTGCAAACAAGCCATCCTAGTGTCATACCTGGATGGTGGTTTTGCAGAACCCTTTGAGACAGCTGTCCTGGCCCATTAGTTTCAAAGCATTTCTGTGGCTGCCTAGATAAACATACAGTGGGGTGGCAAATGTAGTCTAATCTGGTTATAGGGCCCCACTGCCACTACAGACAGGAAGCTACACAGCGTGGAAAACCTCTGGCTTGCAATTACTCTACCAGGGACCCTAGTGAATGCGCAGTCATGGGGTTAATTTCAATTTACTAGAGAAACTTCTGTTTATACTGCCAGAAAATCTGACGGTGGTATTGGCCTGGATGTTCCCATTTTTATCTGTTCTTTCTCTTTCAGATCATAATTTGCTATCTTTCCTAAGTTAGATGATAATAATTTACCAGGGAGCTGTAAATGTGAAAGAAGGTATTATACCATATAAACATAGAATCATCATAGAATCACCACAGATTCGTAGATTCATAGAATGGCTTAGATTGGAAGGGGCCTTAAAGATCATTTAGTTCCAACCCCGCTGCTGTGGCAGGGATGCCTTTCACTAGACCCTTTCAGTATATCATATTTTCACTAGATATACATCCTCACTCTGCTTTTTCCAAGGGCTGGGGGTCGTCATGAACTGCCTAATTTCAGTCTATTTTTGATCTCTATTTTTGTCTAAAGTTCATTTACTCTTTAAAAAAAAAAACAAATAAACACAACCTGTTAATATTTCAGGATTCACACTATTAATCCCACCTTCCTAGAGAGAAGTTAGTAGAGGATATGGTATAAACCATATCAAAACTCAAATAGAGGCATCATACATGGTAAAATTTGCTAGAATACAATCATCATCAAATCATCCGTGAAGACATATTGAAATGTTGTAAAAAAATCATAACTTCGGTGTTATTAATTTTGACTTTAGAGGGAATAATTAGAATTTGTTCTCTTTGTCACTATATGACTGATACTCTCTTGTCTTGGCTGAAAGTCATCAGTTGGAAACACTACAAAATATTTTGAAGAAATAATAACATGTGAAATAGGGGGTGAGTAATATCAACTATGCTAAGTTTAGTGATAAAATTTCTCTCTCCCATCAACAGCTACTCGTACAAGTCTAAGGAGGTCACAATCATGTGATCTGTTCCACTGAACACAAATCTTTGACTTTCACCTGCTGTTACCCCTGAATTCCTTCGCCCTGTATTTAGAATAGTGCTTTGAGTACTTGTTCTCATCTAGAACAGATTGCAAGGGTTGAAGAGATTGATATTTCTTGCAAACAGACACCCATTGTTGGAGGTTAGTTTCCTTCCTCTTATCCTGGTATGGATGGAAAGAGAAGTTTATTCTTGGCAGGACTCTTCACATGTTCAAATTTTTCCACTTTCCCAAGGAAGGCTTTTGTCTCTGTGTCTAGAAATGAGAATAGTCTCAGAATTGAGACAGGCCATTATGTAATGAGATCAGAAGGAAACTCTTTCCCCTATGCTTGTAAGCTTCAATTCTGTCTCTCACTAGTTATTTTTAAGGTGTGTATCCTCATGACCCAAGGCAATCCATAAATTGTACATTACTAAAGCCTTGAAATGGCTTGAGATAACAGATTTTCCTGTAACAAGAGCAGACTGAAAAATGATTTCCAAGAACTTTTATAAGTTCCTGTATTATTATTTAATTATTCCATTTCATCTATAATGGCACGACCGTAAGACAGGGGTTCAATTGTAACTGTTTGGGACCTTCAAGCAGGCCTTTCCACCCAGTATGGAGAACCGGGTTCTTTTTGCTTAACATGATTTTTCTAAAAAATGTCTTATCCAAACTATTCCTTTCTCCTGTTCATTTTACAATCTGTGGACAAAGCAACCCACCATGCCTCAGCAGCCTGAATTATCTCTGTAATTTTCAAACTTCCTTGAACATGTGTCCAAAGAGTGTCCAGCTGAGACAAAACACCAGTTTTCAGATGATAAAACTTAGACAACATGAGTTCTGTCCTAAAGGAACACAAATTGCATGAAAAATCTTCCAAAGTATTTTTAAACTCTTATTATTAAATGGTTTTTATTTATTTGTGTGAAGTAAACTTACTTGTCAGCGCTGTATAAAATTCTGGATTTATATGAAGAGTGTCTTCAAACATATGAGGTATTTTTCTAAAACTGGTGGGGTCTTTGAAAAAGCTCTTGTTTGCCTTCCTAATTCTCCCTTTGCTGCTATTTAAGAGTGGTGAAAAATGTGCTCACTCTAACTTGGACAGAGATAGTCCAAACTAATTCTATGCTTTTTTTCCAAGTAGTCTGGTCCAAAAATCCATTGAGGTCATTGATGTTTAAATTGGTTTTGGCCTCCAATGGAAACATGTAAGAGCTCATTTTGTAGCTTCAGGCCTTGTGCTAGTACCAGGCATAAGTGCTATTTATCTTTTCCATGCATAGAAATCCAGCTAAAAGAGGCAGCCAATTATTTTGGTCCAATTTTTCATGGTCTTCATGGAAATAAAAGAAGGGAACAAAATCCACTTATTAAAACTGGCGCATCTCCATTTTATTCAAATGGGTCACAGTTCATTTTGAACATTCCTAAAAAAAATATATTTCTGTTGGGAGAATAAGATTTATCATTATCTACAATGATGAACTTGTAGATGGACACCGGTTTTCAACGTAGTTTTAGAATATTTTTCTTCAAAAATGTTAATAAGTATGTTAAAATTGAACTTTTTCTGTTTTATCCTCTTCCTGGACTACCACAGCATATTCAAGATGATTAAACTGTTCCTAATTCATTTCTGCATGATTTAATCAAACACATCCAATCAGAATATTAGGTGACAAAACATAAAATAAGTTAAAAGATTTTGAAAATCACACTTCCTCCCCTAAGATTAGCCATTTGAGAAAAGGCTTATTAAATAAACCCAATTAGCGACACAGTAAAACATTCCAAATAAAATCCCTAACTGTTACCAAGCTGAATGTTCAGAACTTGCTACAGATGAGTAGACATACTGCTCTGGCACGGGTTTCAAAATGTAATTATAGGTGTCAATCAGGGAGTCTTTATGTTTTAATACTTAAATTTTTCACTGTCTCCCTCTATCTCTCCCTCTCT
>VZDJ01000084.1:4738185-4867043 GCA_008694505.1 Cyanoderma ruficeps
TTTTTTTTTTTTTTTAAATCTCCAGTGATCTTATTAAGTAACGGGTTTAAGTTTTTGAACTCATCACCAATCATAATGGCCTCTGCTTGTCATCCAAGCAGACCTCTGGCAACCTCTACCTAGATGCTGAAGAATAAACTGCTCCTTCCTTACACTGCCTTTTCTATAGTTCTTGCAGAGCTGAGTGTCTTGACTAACTTTATTTTTTTCCCTAAACCCTTCATTTCTCTATTATAGTGGGATCTGTATGTTGTTTCTACCATAGAATAAATATTCAGAGGTCTGAAATTTAAAACTTGATAAAACATTATTTGAAAACCATGGCCTTGTAAGTGCATTTCTAAATGCCTTTAGCCAGTGTGTGTCTTGTCATACCTTTGACACAAATTCTTATCTTTCTTGGACCTAATTTTAAGCTGAATTCGTTTTACAAGAAAAGCTGGCCAGACAATAAGAACTATGTTTTTGTGGCAGTGTTGGGGGTTTCCAGCACAAGGTGCTGCACCTGGGTCAGGGCAGCCCCTGGTTTCAACACAGGCTGGGGGACGAACAGATGGAGAGCAGCCCTGCCCAGAAGGACTTGGGGGTGCTGGTGGATGGGAGGCTGGACATGAGCTGACAATGGGCACTCACAGCCCAGAAAGACAAACACATCCAAAGTGCCATGGCCAGCTGAGCAAGGGAGGGAATTCTACCCCTCTGCTTTGCTCTGGTGAGACCCCACCTGCAGCACTGCATCCGGCTCTGGGGTCCCAGCACTGGAAGGACATGGACCTGTGGGAGTGAGTCCAGAGGAGATCACCAAGATGACCAGAGGGATAGAGCACCTCTCCTGTGAGGAAAGGCTAAGAAGAATTGGGATTGTTCAGAATGGAAAAGAGACAGTGTCTGGGTGATCTAATTATGGCCTTTCAGCACCTGAAGGGAGCCTACAAGAAAGGTGCAGTGACTCCGAGGGCATGCAGTGACAGCACAAGGGGAAATGGCTTTAAACTGAGAGAGAGTACATTTAGACTAGATGTTGGGAAGAAATTCTTTTCTAGGCACAGAAACAGATTGTCCAGATAAATTGTGGGTGTCCCATCCCTGGGAGTGTTCAAGGCCAAGTTGGATGAGGCTCTGAGGAACGTAGACTGCTGAAAGGTGTCCCTGCCCATGGCAGGACCGTTGGAACTAGATGGTCTTTAAGGTCCCTTTCAACGCAAACCATTCTATGATTCTGTGAAATTTGTCCTTGTTCTTCATTAGAACAAACAGTTAAAGAGAGAGTCCAAAGGTGTGTGGGAATGAGGAAATTCACCAGCCTACACTCCAAGAGCCCATACTCTGAATATAGGATGTAAAACTTTCTATCAAGAAGAGAAATTAAAGAAGAGGAATATATCTGAAGGTATCACAATAGTTGGAGCAAAATTTTCCCTGAAATATTATTGTTGCATTTTTCTTCAAATCATCAAGATTTATATGTGAGAGCTGGAACTGTGACTTTTATAAAGCTTTGAAAAGTGTTCTTTTATGAATCTTTTTGTTTATTTTTAATTTCACTGCATAAATAGACAACATTTTCTAGCATTGTCAAAAAGCCATTTAGGCATGATATTATTTGAGTGCTCTGTTTCTAAACTCAGCTATATGTCAGAGACTGTTCAGACCTTCTTAATGCTGACTGATGAAGTTTGTGACTATGTCCTTTGAAATAGGATGGCTTCCAAAAGAGGAACAATGATTCCCTCTTGACATAGAGAACCACAAGCAAATATTGCCATGATATACAACCATTATTGCTGATTATTTGTGTCAGTGTTCTCCTCCTCCATGACACTGCTATCTGTGCAATAAATTTCCCTCCTTTAGATCACAAAAAATATGCTCTTATGAAATGTTACAGCTGGATATTTGTCTAGGATTGTCAGAGATTAAATCTGATATAGATTTAACTTAGCATGGTTAGAGCCACGACAGCACTGTCAAAACAGATATCACATATGGACTGCATTTTTGTTACAGCTGCAGGGGTCTTGATGAAGGGCTACAAGTAAGTTGGGTTGTTCAGGTGCCTTTCAGCCCCCTGCTCATGTGTCAGTGGCGAGACAGAAAACTGACAAACTGGTAAATATGTCCACGGCATTAAGGAACTGAAGATTATTTCATACAGGTTCTCATTCTACATTTGAACTGAAGTGAAACCTTTCAATGCTTTTCATCTAGGCCCCACTAAAAGAGGCATGCCCACTTCTCTCTCCTCAGGGACTAGAAGATTAGATCTGCTCTCTCTTTTTTCTTCTGGTGGAAAGTATCTGGTTTTGCCTCTCAGTTCTGTCCTCCATGTAAGACACCTATTGGGGATCTTTTTGATTATTTTAATGAAAACCGTTTTTTCCAGAAGTTGTTTGATTTGTTTTTAGTTGTGGTTTTTTCATATGTATGTGTGATTAATCCTAGTTTTGATGTGCCACAGAAGCAGGCAGCCTTCTCTTGCCTTAGGTAATAATACACAGCCCACTTTTCTTCTTTTCTTGTGCTCTCTTCACACACAAATACCAACAGAGCTAAGCCATTGTAAACAAAAGTGTAGGAGCAAGAGCCTTGAATAACCGCTGAAGAGGAAAGATTTACTGCTGAATAGATGTGCTGGCTGCCAGCACTGAGACTCATTTTTCAGCTGTTCTTCAGGCTGTTAAATTATCAACAGGTGTTCCTAATAGGGGAAGTGGTACGTTGTTGATGCCGCAGTGCTGATTCATTCTCACCCTGGGTGCACCAACACATATTCACAGGGAGGTACTGTGGCAACAAGGCTGTGGCAGGCAACCTGCAATGTCTCTTCTTCCAGACACCATAGCTGTGCTCTCTGAATTTGCTTCTCTCAGAGATCCCACTTTTACAGTTCTGTGCATGTATTGGCATGAAATGTACTGGTAGAAGCCCATCTTTGAGAGGCTGGTTATTTGTCTTGGAGTTAGTCTAAAAATTTCAGGGAATCCATGCTTGGAGGCCAACTGCTTGAGGATTAGCTGTACAGATTGTCATAACTCTGAGCTTAAGTTAAGAAGTCTAATATCACTTAAAGCAGGGAACTGAACCTAAGTTTCCAATTTTACAGAAAAGTGTCTATTTTTATGATAATTTAAATTTCTTCCACATATAACATTGAAGGCTGTATTTAATTTCTCATCACAAGCAATCTTCAAATGTGGAGGTCATAGAACGGTTTTGGCTGAAAGGGACCCTAAAAACCATTGAGTTCCAATCCCCCTGATGTGAGCAGTGACACCTCCCACTAGACCAGGTTGCTTAATGCCCCATCCCCTTGAACATTGCCAGGGATGAGGCATCCACAGCTTCTCTGGACAACCTGTTCCAGTGTCTCACCACTCTCACATTAAAGAATTTCTTCCCTATATCTAACCTGTATTTCCCCTCTTTCAATTTGAAATATATTTTGTTAAGCAAGATTAATACTTTCAGGATAGCCTTGGACCATACACATTTCAAAGAAAAAAGAAACTGTCCAAACATGCTTGCTTAACTAACACAAGCCAGAATCCAAATATACTAAGCTCTTCTGTGAACATGTGAAACAGTTATCTGAATCAAAAAAGGCAACTGGACTGCAAAACAGGCTCCTAGTGATGTTATCTACCTGTGTAATAAATCAAGTAACAATACATTATCTAGTGGTCTCCTTGCTTTAAGAAACAGATCTGTGATTGTGATGCACTTTAGGAAAATCATGGCATCACCCCATTACACCCATGCTCTAGATGACAGATGATTACAGATCAGCTGCCTGCACATCCAAAATCCAAAATATCAATATGAGAAATTAGTCTCATATGTAAGGTATATGTGAATGGCGAGAAGGTTACTGTGCTTTAAAAAAAAGTTTATAAGAAAGGCCATTGGTGGCAGGGAAACAGTGGCAGTGTGGGCACTGTCTTGTAGAGTTGAATCTGATGACTGGTCCATTCAGGCCTACATTTGCCCTCAACAGCAGCTCTTACTTTATACTTCACAGGGAGATAAGCTAATGAACAGATAGTGAGACCTGTATCCCCTCTAAAACACTTTGTTGTTGATATAGTATAAAACCCTGAACATTTTCCGTATCCGTGTCTTACTTTGAATGCTTCTGAATTACTGGTTCTAACAACGCTTTGTAGCAAGGAGTTTCATAAGGGAATGTGTAGGATGGGAAAGCTTTTCTCATGATCAGCTTTCAATTTTCCATATTTAGATTACAGGCCTTGTTTGTGGAGATTTTCTTCCCTTTACAGCACATTTGGACACTGTGGGTACCTTTTTCATAGCAGCTTCTGCATTTTTATTTTCTAAAATTAATAACGTGAATGTTTGACTCTCCTTAAAGAGACATTTCTTTACACTTAGTTAATTCCCAGAGGCAATTTCTATCTTTGGCATATAGTTCTTTGTGAAGAACCACTTCTGAAGTAGCATTTTTAGTGTAGATTTTCTTAATTATCTTTAAATTTTTGTAGCTGTGCTCATCTTGAGTTGGGGTAACAGTCTAGCTTTTTATTTTTTAGGATTAAATAACAGATTTAAAGTCTAGTAAAAATGAAAATTATTTCTACTGCACATGTTACTTTGTCAACATTGAATTTTCCTTCCCATTGCAATTCCCAGGTTTTTGGTTTGCTTATGTGTCTTGGAAATTTTGATAAGGTCTGATATATACAAGGGAAAGTGAATCTTTTTTTCATGTCATGGTTTATTCCCTTTTTCAAATTTTACAAAAGTTTTGGCTCTTCTTTAAGGTGAGATGAATTTGTATGGTTAATTTGGTCTCTTCACTAATGAGGAAGACAATATCTTGCTTCTTTGGAATTACAGCAAAGACTGGGATAAGAATGAATTTTACATGAAATTCTAAACAAATATATGAACAAGTCTATCTGATGAAACTAATTTAAAATTGGATGTAGCATTCTAGATGTAGCATTAAGTATCAGGACCTTTTCAGCCAGAAAAAAAATAACATTGTTATGCATCCTCAAATGTTCTTTGTATTCAACTCCATTTACAGCTCCAGTGTCAAAATGGGGCAAAATGATAATTTTTTTTAGTCTAATGCATCATTTACCGTAACTGTATTCAGATATCAGAAGTCACAGTATCAGTTATACATTAATCATCACTGCATTTCTATGGCATAGTTTCAGTAAAAGCAGTCAGTTTCTCTGCTGTTGGTGAGGGCGTTTCCACAAGTCAGCTTATTTATTTTAAATTAAAACGTACTTATTAATTTCCCAGATTCATAATGCCCAAGTTGAAATAATTACAGTGAATCTCTGATGTTTCATTGATCTCTTCCTTAAATTGTTCCAACACACTTTTAACGTTCCTGTCACTTTCAGGAATTTTACCTGCTAAAAATCCATTTTCAGGAGTCAGATCTCTACTTCAGTGGGGATCCACATGTTTTCAAGGTGGCTGCGTGGCTGAAATAAGGAAGATTGCCACTTTCTGGAAATTTTTGAACAGCCTTCCACTTTCAATAACATATTTGCTCCATGGGAACCGTTGTTGAGAGATTTCAGGACTGGAAAGGCTTCAGGTGCCTACATGGCCATTGCGCAGCACTTACAGAAGCAGTGCTGCTCTGTAAGGCCTCCAAAAACTGAGATTGTGGTGGGCACCGAGCAAGCAGTTCTTTAAAATGCCTGTAATGTACAGAACACTGTATGGCAGCGGTGCCATAAACACACACAGCAAGTACAGCTGCCAACGCTCAGCTGTGTGCAATTTTGCCACATTTTAATGCCTCCAGCCAGCACTTTCAACAGCAGTTTGTCTCCACTTGATGTTTTTATTACATTTGCCTTATATTTAAGTCACAGCTAAAATGATTAATTAAATTAGGGAGGAATTAATTCTGTGGCTTCCTTTTTTTTTTATTTTTTTTTTTTTTTNTTTTTTGTGGGAAGTCTTAGCTGTTCCCAGAAAAACTGCACTTTCTGTCTCTGAAGAGAACTTGCAGCATGGCTGGCTGGTCTCAGAGAGATGTGTTTCAGGCAAATTTTGCGTCCAAGTTTAAAGTGTCTGACAAATCTGCCTTGGAGTGAACTTAACAGAGGTTTCCTTGTGTGCTGTGCCGCGATCCCCTGAGGACTCTCCCTGTTCTGGGCACTTACAGGGGCAGTGCTCCAGGAACAGCCAAAGGAGGGGTGGGCATATGAATTCTGCATCTGCCCTCCAAGTGGCCCAAAAGAGGCACTTTGACATGCAGGGCTGAACAAAGCTTTCACAGCTACTCCTCCATAGGGCTGCCAGAGAATGCTGTGGCAACTGACATGGAAACCAGAGAGATTGAATCCGTACTTTCCTGATTTGATTGTGGGGAGGGAAAACTGGGAAATGCAGAAATAGAGGGATAGGTTTTTATCCCTCTCTTTTAATGGCTGCAGCGATGAGCAGCAAGGCTAGAGGAAGAATTGCATAATTGCATCTAACATTTCTATAGCAAAATCTACCCAGACTATTTCCCTCCCAGCAACTTCACCTGCAGTTTCTTTCTAATCCCTTTTCTCTCCCTCCAAAGCTTACTGAGGCCAAGGACAGGCAAAATTTGCTCCTTGCCTAGTAACATACCAAAAGTCCAAAATCCTAAAGGCAGGGATTTCTGGCAGGTGGTGGAAGTGCACACCACACACTGGTACACTGCCTATGATTTTAACCCTGTCATTAGGGTATGTTCACACCATTAGGTATGTTCACACCATTATCTATTAGCAAGATGTCGAAAAGTCAGACATGTCTAAAACCTGTTGGACACATATTTGTGCCTGGCTGCAGTATCTGAACTGATAGTAACAAAGGTGCTTGATGATTAGGCACAAGGACACATAATGGCTAAAATTGCTTGAAATTCTTTAAAATAGATGAACTGTAAATAGATGGCATATGCAGAGCTCATAATGAGACTTATGTAGAATAAGGAATCTGTGTACATGTGTTTGGAATGTTATGGCCACTTTGCTGGTGTCTGCCACGTGGGAGTAGCATATGAATTCAAGATTTTCTATCACACCACTCCGTCACATATTTTCTCTGTCAGTTTCTATGTGTAAGTACATTTATGCATCTGTATCTCTCCCTGTGTACCTCTATCTGCAATGAACATCCGAAGAAAAGAATCATTGCTATATTTCTAGGTTTTGAAGGAATTGTCCCAGCTATCCTGCTTATCAAGAAAGAATGAAATGATAATATACAAAACAATGCTTGGATCAGCTTTATTCTATTTAGATTCCGTGCATAAAATCCATCCACATCCCCCTTCTCCCCTGTCTACCTGGATATCAGTTAGCTGATGATTAGTTAAGCATTTGTCACCTTGGCTAGTTTAATTCAGAAATCATTTCCCCTTAAAATCCGCACAATATCTATGAGTCCAACCCCAAAGATTCCTGTATTCTGTCACTACCAATCAAGCTCACTGAAAAAATCACAGTTCTATTGCTCCCAAAGCTGAGCATAAGATCTATGTTCACCAAACAGAAAGGTTAAACACTTTTCCATCTTATTATTCTTTTCAGATATAATGAAGCATCATGAAAATCCTAGCAGCCCTCAGTGCCGTCATGCTAAATTAACATATTTTTAAGGAAAAGCAGAAGGTATTTGAGTAATAGCAAACACAGTATTTTCATTTTGTCCTTAATTGTAACAGACAGTTGCTACTCCCTGTTTCACTTTTCAAGTATGCTGCGTTTGGTTTGGGGATGCACTGGAAGTATAATGTTACCAGGTCTGGAAAAGAAAGGAAGTGAAAAACCTCTCAGTCTGGGAATTCACCTGTCCAGTTAGAAACTCTACTTTTAAATCTCTTGCATGAAGTAAGTAGAGGATGTCAAAAGAAATGAAAGCTTCTTTCAGCTATTGATATGAGAAGGTAGGCATGAACAGTATTAAGACAGTGTACAGAAATACTTTATTTAAAGTTAATACTTACTCATAGATGTTTAATACCTTGTTTTAAGTTCTTAGAAGTCAAGAGGTTGCTTATAATTGTGTGCAACATTTCCCACTGACATTTTCATAAACATATTGCGCATGCTGCTCTTGTTGGTAACATACCGTAAAATATCTGCTAACCAACTATTAACCCTTCAAAAGCTTTTGTGATTTTCCTTGCAACATACAGGGAAAGCAAAGAGACCCCCGTTGCCATGTGAAAATAATGAATGAACTAAAAATTCCAGTGACCCGTGAGGGTAGGTATTTAGTGTCAGCTCTTTCTTCCATTTTGAACATGTTCTTTGTCTCTGTTTTCAGCACTAAGGAGCCTAAAGGCAACCTGTGTCAAGTAACATCCTGCTTAAAGGAGGGTACTTTCTGAGAACATTACTGTTTTTTCTGTAAAATGAAAGTTATTAACTGATTCATTATTGTAAAAGAGAATCACAGAATGGTTGGGGCTGAAAGGAAACACTGGAGGCCATCTTGGTTCATCCCCCCTGCCTAAGCAGGTTACTCAGGATCTTTTCTAGACAAGAATATCTCTAAAGCGGGACACTCCAGAGGGCTTCTCTGGACTGCTTGTGCCATTGCTGTCACAATCACAGTGAAAAGAGTTTTCCTGTGTTCAGAGGGTAAAAACCCTCCCTGTTTCAGTTTGTGTCTACTGCCTCTGGTCCTGTCACTGAGTACCACTGAAAAGAGCCTGGCTCCATCTTACTTGCACCATTCCTTCAGATATTTGTGCATATTGATGTTGATTAGGTCCCCACAAAAATAAAATGCAGTATTTTTGGCTTTTTAATGGTGATTTCAACTTGAAACAGATAAATTTAAAAAGATACCTATCAGTGGCCTTTGTCAGTAGCAGGGCCTTCAACAGTGACATCTGAATGCCAAGCCTGACTTAATTTTTACAGAGTTTATTTATCTCTTTATGCCTTCTACTTTCTTTTGTTCTAGCTACTGCCATTAGTTACTTCTGTAGAAGCTGACCTACAGCTTTTCTCTCTCTTTCTGCCCTCAGCAGTAGAGGCGCCTGGTGGCGCATTGGATATTCTTTTCTTTGAAACCTTCCCCTGTAGTACAGCTCCCCTATTATTCTCATTTTGGTCTAACCCACCCTACACTTGGCTGTGTTACTCACAACGTCCTGATTTTCTTGCCCACTGAAGTTTGCAGGATGCAATCTGGGGCTCCTGTCTGAGCTTCTCAGGGAGCAGCAGTCAGCACTCAGCTAAAACAAGACCCAAGTTTGTTCTAGATTTTATTTCAGCCTTTTAGAGAATCAGTCCATGCTATACTAAACATTTCTGCTACTGTCTCTTCACAGACTGAGCCCGTGTCCTCGTTATGGTTGGCTGAGCCTGTGAAGGGTGAAAGAGTTTCACCCTGGCAGCACCAGTGATGAATTTTACAAGGAAAAATCATCTGTTCTGCTGTTTCCACTTCCTCTCCTTTCCATTAAAAGGTTTAATCTCTTTGTCCTTGTTTCTGAAGCTTCTGCTCCAGTTTGTCCTGTCCTCTGAATTGCTTCTCTCATTTAACTATGATTTGTGGGGCAGATTCGGAGATGACACAAATCCACTGCATACCTTTGTTTCTATCTCTGTGCTACTTTTGTAAGGACAGAGTACGGCAAAATAATAAGAGCAGGGTTTCAAACTCACTGATATTAGTTATTCTTCCATAAGCTTTTATTTTCTTTTTGTTTCTCTCTCTCTCTTTTTTTTTTTCTTTTCTTTTCTTTTTTTTTTAAGGCAAACANTTCCATCCATCAATTGCTTGTTATTCTAGGGTGTTCCCTTTTGTGTTTTGGTTGCATTATATGGAGCCCCAAGCTAAGGATCTCTAATACATGTTTGGAACCTGTGAGTTCTATTATAATATGTAAATATTTAAACATTAAGATATTTTGCATAGCTCAGAGAAAATATTTTAATATTCAACATGTCCTAATTTCTCTAAAGTAAGAAAAGTACATCTTGTTGCTTTTTTAAATGGACATTCCTTAGTGAGTGTAAAGGACCTCAGAAAAAAGGCAGATGTATAGCGAGTGCATTATTTCTTTTATGCCCTGGGTAGACAGAACAGTGCAGACTGTGTGGAAAGTGATGGATGATGGAAAAGGAGTGCTGATTCATAAGAAGGGTGGGAAACCATAGCAATTCAACTAAAGCCAAATGATGTTGGGAAAACCAGTTTTTTAATCAGGTCTGGACATGCTTATTGTAAAGAGGCATTTCTGAATGGAAAAACAGCCCTCTGCTGTTAATACAGGAAGTGGAGAAAAGAAAAAATGAAAAGAAAGATTTTGATTTTATTTTACCCTGCAACATATTTGTCTTTGGTCCATTCATTTCTTGTTTGTTTGTTTTGGGGTTTTTTAAAGTTTATAACATCATTTTCATTCTTTCTTCTCATATTCATTCCCCTCAGCCCAACAGAGATAATGGAGATTCTTAGTATTTCCAGTTTCATTTCAATGGGTAGGCTTGGCGGAACAAAGGATTATTCAAAATAATCAGGATGGACAGATTCTGCCCTGGCACTTTTCAAAGGATTCTTTCTCAGGGTTAAAGAAAGAGAAATATTTTGGCTGACTGTCTTCTTTAACTTCTGCCTACTTTGTATTCTTTGATATTTGGGAATTATCCCAAATGCTGTCCAGTTCTCTAAGGGCCTGCCTGAATAGGAAATGTCTCCTACATAAAGCAGTGTGACTTTATGGGAAGAATTGCTGCTTGGTGTTTTGATGTGCTTTCTGCTGATGTAGTGGGGTTCAGTCACTTTAAAACTGTCACTTTGAAATTTTTCTGTGGACTACTAATAAAAATGGGGATTAGGGAATACTGCTGATCCCACTCCAAAACAAATATTCCTACAGAGAGAACTAACATGCAGTTTGTTTGTATCTGCTTGGAATTTAAAGAAGGTGCACTGCAAATAAAATGGCCGTGGATTTACTACTAGAGGGTTTTTTCTCTTCTGTTTTACCTCAGCTCTATAGGTAGTGGTACAAGATTTGCAGTTGCTCCAAATCTTTCACACACTGATGCTAACTAGACTGACCTCCTTGACATGCAGTGAGGGTGTTTTTCGTTACACAAGCCAGAGTAATTTCCATTTCTGCATTTTAGTTCTTCCCATTTCCCTTTGAAATTCTCTCTGTTTCTTCTATCAGAAGAAAATATTAGTTTTATAGGGTTAAGATAGTCAAACACATGCATATAAATAGGTTGGTTTCTTTGAGATTTTATGAATCTCTTCCAGTTCTGTACGTTCAGTTCAAAAATATTGATAAAAACTAGGCTCAGAGTTTACTGGCAGTCATTGCTTCTGTAGCCAAAGATGTGGAACAGTTAAATTGCAAGCATAATTTCTTTATCCAAGATAAAGTGGGTAAGACCTGTCGGTGCACACCAACCTCAAAAATTAGGACGTGCCATTGATTTTCCAAATAAATTTAGTGTCCAGCATCTCAGACACAAACATTTAGACCTGGGTTTTCAAAGGGTTTCAATGGTATTTCAGATTAGCCCAGTTAATTAACATTGGAATTTCTGGGACTGCTGTGTGTTTTTTAAAATCTATCTTCCAGATAACTTTTTCAGAAGCATTAAGTTTATTCTCCTTTTTCTTTTTCCTCCCATACATAGTAACATACTTGCTGTTATATATTAACATATTTGCTGTTGCTCCCGAGCCAGGGAAGGTTTGTTGTGTGCTGTTTCTAAAAAATATTGTTGTTTTGAGATTCATAATATGACTTTCAATCTGGCTTACTTGCTGTACTTCCAAGTAAGAAAGAGTTCTCTTTATTCCCTTGGGAATCTGCTTAATTGGGATGTATTAGAAAATGTATTGTGTAATAATAAGAGCTGTTTACATAATATGAAATACTCACAAACCAAACCTACCACAGTCCCAATAGAAATAATATCAAATATCTTCAGATCAAGGACATATGTCAGGCAAGGGGCTTTTGGTTTGGGTTTTCTTTAATAGTCAGGATGTTCTTCTTCTGTGGGTTTTTTTTTTGTTTTGTTTATTTTTGGTTTGGTTGGTTGTTTTTTGTTTTTTTTTCTTTTGAAGGAATCATCTTCCTTTCTAGTGTATAAAATGTCCTCCAGATAGGCAGAACTGTACATAAATTATTATTTCAGGTAACTCTTACAACATCAAGGCTGTCTAGGAAATTGCACTGTCATCTGAAATGTTCGCCGAGTAATGGGCAGGCATTTTCTCAGAGAAAAAGGTCATAAAGAGATGAACGAATGATAATTAATAACAATTACTGTGTCAGGCCTCTCTTGGGATTTTTAACATTATGATCAAGGGCTAAAAGGAGCTGCTTGGAAGGAAAGATTTATGGCTGGAGTACGTAAACCCCACAGGTATTGCTTCCAAGAAGGTGGATTTCATCTCCTTCTGAGGCACAAAGTATTTGACATTGTTTTACACTGTCAATAATTAAATATTTTCCAGCTATTTAGACAACCCGTGTGCAAAGCTGTTTTCTGATTTAGACAACTCCCTTCAGTCTTCCTTGGTCAAATACACCAAACGTGGAAAACAGTGGCTTTCCAACACAGAGCTTTTGAAACACAGGCATTTAAATATCACCCCTGCTGGCCTTGTCAGTGAGCTTTCATTTTAAGGATGGAGATTTCCATGTGCATCCTTCTGAGCTCCATTTGCTCTTCCTAGAAATCAGGAAATAAGCCTGTGGAGTTCTGCTGGTCAACATGGATAGAAGGGGAGCTGGGCAGTGCAGAGATGCTGGGCAGAGATGGGAAGCAAAGGTTCCCTGGAAGAGGAAGAAGCACGGATGCATGTGGTTAGTGCCTCCTGGCACCTGGTACCTGCACGAACTGATGCCACGGCTGCAGAGGAGGAGTGGAAGCATGGGCAGCTGGGACAGAGCAGACAGCAGGGTCAGAGGACAACTGTGGTGGAAATCTTGCTGCATTCTGTTCCCACCCTGTCCGATAATGAATGCCAAGCATGTGTGTTAACATTGCTGAGCTAATTATCTCTTGGCACTCTGATAGCAACAGTTTCCAACCTCATGCTGAACTGTGTGGGTTTGCCACAGCCATGAAATTGTATCAGACAAAAAGAAATTCAAATTTCCAGGAAAATCAAGTGTGCATACAAAAGTAAATCCCAGCAGGGCTGAGCAAAGCACTGGGCTTCTCTAAAGCTAGCCGGGGTACAAAACTGCTCATCACTTTGATTTATTCAGATCAAAAATGAACCAACAGAAAGCAGAACAATGTAAGAAATTATACTTGAAGAATATCCATGCCTGGAGAAGCCAAATAAATTGAATACTCTGTCTGGTGTTCCTCTCCAAATACTCCAGTGACATGAGACAAGAGTTCACATTCATGGAAAACTGTGAGATGGAAGAAAACCCTTGATGTTGAAGCGCAGCCACTGCACAGTAGTCTCTGTCAAGTTCTTGGTGAAGAAGACTTCCTTATCTTTTCAGAAAACAGCATTCTTGTGTATCATCCCTTGAGAAAGCACTGGTTGGACTTAAATTTTGAAAATTACCTGACCTTAACACAGCCATTTCCTGAAGGAGCAAAGAATTCAAGAAGAGAAATTCTGTCTTTCCAGCAGCATGTTAGTTCAGCAAGTCTTTGGAAGCATGCAGTAAACACAGAGAACCTTTCACTTATAAGAGCTTCCCACTGGGTATTATGGATTTCAGTCTAGAGCTAACAGCTTTTAAAGATCCTCCTCCTACACTCTGTTCTTGCTTGGCAGCCTCTACTCTAGTCATATGGAACAAGGGATGGTATTTCAAAATGTTGTGGTTAGCTTGTACAATTCTATTGTCCATCTTCTGCGTGAATGTTGCAGCAACATTACATATGGCTGCTGTCTAGGGGGCTTTTAGGAATTCAGAGTCAAAAAGATTCTGCCTTAGGCTATGAGGTGAAGTTAGAAAAATGCGATCTTGAAACAATTTAACCAAAGAATTTTTGGCAGATCCATACAGTCTTTTGCTTGATCTGCAGCTTTGGTAAGGGAAGACAAAAATATAGGAGGATGCAGGAGGGTAAATAATAATACAGAAACATTTATAAGTGCCATTATTTATATTAGTAGCTCTACTTTACTTAAAAAACTACATTCAGTTCTAGGTACTTATTCATAAAAAGCATAATGCAGAATTAATTGAGGTTCAACAAGAATGAATAGGGGTATGGGAAAATGCTAGTAGCAAGAGTGGTTGAATAAACTTAAACTTACAAAGAAGGTGTTTGACTGCTGCAATTCAGAATAACGCTGAAACTGCCATTCATCTTAATTGAACAAAATTAATGACCAAACCAATCAAATGTGACACAATAAAATAATAGAAAATAAGAAAAGGATATCATAAGTGGAGAACCTGCAACTGCTGTGCAGAGGAGCAACTAGGAGCTCTAGACAGAAGCAAGTAAGCTTGAAGCCTCTGATGAAATGAATGTTTCTGCATAACGTGCACATTAGATTGTGCTTCTCACAACCAACAGAAGCTGGAAGGCCTTCAGCATTTTCAGGAACTAGGAGAAGAATGGCCTCCTTATTAAAAAGCAAAGAATCTGAGCTGCAGTGGCACTTCTGAAGCAGCATCTGATTGTAAAGACTTCAGGCCTCTTCCAAACGCTCAGACCTTGAGGCATTTGACATGTTCTTCCTGGCAGATGAGGATAAACCTTATTAAGGTTCAAATAGTATCTCTTTCTTGGTGGCTTCTTACATGTGAGGTGACAGTCCCTATTAGAGGAACAGGAGTTTGTGCTGGATGTTCTGGATCTGCCAGGAAGCGTTTAAGTTTCTACAGCCTGGTGGAGAAAAACTCCCCAGTCCCATTCTGTAACTTTCTTTGCAGGGCTGATTGGTGTTTTCGCTCTTTGTGCAGTCACGATGCCATTCTGAAACGCTCCCTTTGAAGCCAAACAACACAAGCTCCCATTCGTGTTTCCAATTACACATGTGCTTTAAATCACCGCTGGCAGTCACAGAGCTGACCCCTGTCTGCACCTTTCAGACACGGGTGAGGCATTGTTTGATGTCAGCTTTGCAGGCCCCTGCTCAGTAATGCGCGGGGGCTCTCACTGCCCACGGCCACGATTGGAGACAAATGCCTATTTCCTATCCAGTGATCCTAAGACAACCTACAGTAGCAGGTACGTTTTAGCCAGATTATTTTCCAGGGGGTTTGGTGCTTTTTGTCTGTTGTCTTGACACTGTTTCTGTCTTTGGTAAGCTTTTTGTCCACTTCACACATGTGATTTTTAGTTGTGAAATTTTTGCCTTTAGCAAGTGGGATATGGAAAAGGAGGCAGAAACACTCAGTATGAGGATGGAGTTCAAAATAGAGTAAAGATGATTGTTTTGAAAGCATTATCTGGAAGAAAAGGAACCATGAGAAATAAAAATTATGACTCAATCTGTATAACATTGTGTCCCATGTCAGGTTGGGAAGCTTCCAGAAATCCCTTCCAAACTAACTTTTTAGTTGATGCTGTATTTCATCATGTCATATAGTTGTTGCATGGGCTTTATGGCAGCATGGATAGTACCCAGACAAGAGGACAAGTATTTCTTTTGCACAGTGTCTTTACATTCCACACAATTCAGGTTTGGTTTTTTTTTCAACTTAACCTTACTCATTAATTCTGTGAGTCTTCCCAGAATTACATGAGCAGTATCATATATATCACCGATGTGAAGGAGCTCCAGTTTTGTGTTGAATGTTTGTTACCCCATTTTCAGCATTTCTGAAAATAAATTATATCAATAAGTTTTGAGGAGCTAAGGCTTGGCATCAGATGTAATAAGCTATAATCATTCAGTGTATTTTGATCATAATGAGAAAATTCAGTGCTCCTCCTGTCACTGCTGCAAGGGATCAATTTTTCTGACAGATGTACACATTTAGAAAGTAGGAGGAATGAAAATGTTACTAACATTAATTAGTGATGACTGCATTTCACCATAGGTGGATCTAAAACTAGTAGATTCCTGAGTATGCTGGACTGTCTTTTGCCATTAAAAAAAAAAAGTTCTTTTTTTGTCCCTTGAAATACAGGATGATGCATTTGATTTATTATAGCAGGGTCTTAAGTTTGTGACTGCTACTTGTAATCAGAAACATTGTTTTGCTTTGGTTTTCTTTTTTAAACAATATTCTGTGTTAGGATCAGGTGATTGATGTGATTCCAGTTTAGTTTAACTTGTCAGATTGTGTAATGTAACCATAGGATAAGTGTAGGAGATGCATGACTGGCTCTGGCTGACTCAGAAGCTGATTTGTGCCAAGGGAATTTTATAATTGTCTACTAGAAAAAAGTGATTTTTCAAAAACATTACCCACATTTTAGCTTGGCTCTTAAACAAACACTTTTTACCTCTAAGTCAGTTACACCAACACACTCCTTTCATTCCACATCTACTATAATTGTTTAGGACACATCCACAAAGGTACCAAATCTGTTTTGCTGTTATTTCATGCTAAAAATACCAAGTCTTTTGACAGAGAATTCCAAGGGTTAGGAAAGAATTTTATAGCATTGCTTCCAGCATTTTCTACCCCCAGTCTGGGGTATGTGAGCAATAAGGCCTCTTGATTTAATCATTTATAGATTTGGCTCAGTCTTTTATGTAACTCCCGAGTTCATCTCTAAATTAAACAGTTGCAGTCTTTTCCCTCACAATGATCTATTGAGCATCTCTCACTTTGTCGATGGCTTTCTTTTCTTTTTTTTTTTTTTCCTACACTGTGACAGGATGTGTCCCGTTTCTTCCCCCCGCTGCAGTCTGCTTTATCTGCAGTCAATGGAGTGAAGTGTAGGGTTTTTCTGCCACCATTAGGGTGGGAGGCGTACCTGCAGCCGCTCAGAAGCAAGGCTGGAGGGGGACTTAAAAAGACAGGAGGATAGGGACTGAAGAAGCATTGTCTTTTGTCTGAATAGCTTCCAAAATTTTGGAGCCAAAATAAAAGAGGCTACAGCCCTTTGCTCTTGCTCTGCAGTGCAGGACCAGGGCAAAAAGGCATAATTGCGGGTAAAGTAGCAGTGGGTACAGTGAGTGAAAACTAAGGTACCCACTTAAAATCAGTGAAAAAAAAATTACTGAGAGCACTGTGTTTGCTCCTATCTGAAACCAGAAAGCGGCAAGAGGGCAGATTATCAGCTGAGATTCCTGATACAGAAAGCACTTTTCTGGTACTATTTAGGAAGCAGGGTAAAGCTAATGTAAGTGTAATATCACATCTAATTCCTGAACACAAGCTGAGTTTCCCATCCTTGTAAATTACCTGCCAGAAATGGCCCGCACTGCTCTCAGATGTCTGAGTTCCTGGCTTGTTCTAACATATCAGTAAGGCTTGCTGCAAACTGAGTGACTCCTTTTTGTCACCCAAAAACTGTGACATAATGAAACCATGAGATGTATTTCCAGGGTCCTGTCTTCACCACAGACCAAATCAGCACTCTTCAGAGTAAACCAATACCTTCACAACTAGCTTTTTCTTTATTATTTTGAGATGATTAAAAAATTTTTACCTTTTATTTTATACAGATTGTAACTAAACCCAGGGAGAAATGCCACTTCATTGAAATTGATTTTTTTAAGTCTATTTTATTATTGCTTTCAGTGCAATGAGGAATTTGTTTTGATTTTTTCTGCTCAGGCGTTAAATGCTACTATCATTTTCCCAGAAATCGGTATAGATGGGTCTCAAGATTCTGAGATTTGTGGTTATTAAAATATGAAGTAGTCAAACATTGTCAAATTTAAACTTTAAAGAAGGTATGTCTAAGACTGCAGCCCAAGAGAAGTTGGATGAGATCAAGTGTCCTGTGTCAGGACACTCAGCCCCGTGTCCTGCTTCTTCCAGGAGGAAGAAGAAATATTCTGTGAAAGAACATTGAGGTACAGAATTAGAATTAGGGTTGAGTCATATGTCAGGCATATTTCTCCCACAGCTACTCTTGCAGAGGACTTGAAGCTTTCCTAAAATCTCCCTCCCTGGCAGTAGAAGGATCAGGCAGAGAAACCTATGTCTTACTCAGCTGCTTATTGATTCTTGACAAGTCACCTAACAGAGCTCTGCCTTAGTTTGCCCATCTGGAAAATAGCAGTGATGATGTTTTGCCTTTGATGAAACATTCTGGGGTCTGCAGTTAAAGTAAAAAACTATGGATACTTATGGCTGGACCGTTCTCCTTTGTTTCATTGGCCACCTCCAAGAGTCTCTTATCTGTATATTGCTACATATATGTCCTTGTCCAGAAGTACTAAGATTTTATGACAGGAAAAGTTTTGCAAAATGTCCCTTTGTAAGAGTTGTTTCCTTGTCCAAATTTAGCAATAATTGGCCATTTCTTGCAACCACTGTGATGACTACCCTTCTTAGATAATATATAGTGAACCTAGGCCTACATGAAAACATAAAGATTATGGAAAATGTCTTTAAGGGCTTATCTTTCTTAGATAATGGCAGTGAGCTGATTCCAGTGAGGAATTTCTATAGTACTGCTTTATTCACTGAAATGAATCAAAATTCTCAGAATTATGTCTCTTTCAGCAAAAAGCAGAATAGCTGACATGATCAATTCCCTGTTGTGTTTTGTTTTGGTTTTGATTGATTTTGTGCATTTGTTTGGGGTTTTTTGTTTGTTTGGTTTGTTTGGGTTTTTTTGTTTCTTTTTCATTTTTAGCACTGAATTGTAAGGACAATATGGGAATACAGGCAAATCCTTATCATCTCCAGTACTGTTGCACCTGGCAGCTAAACTGTACAGTCCCTTCCAACCCAAACCATTCTTTGGTTGCCAAATTGGCACCTGAAACAATGCATGTAAAGAGGACGTGGATCCTCAGGAGGCCTAGCTGTTTGAGGGATTGCTCAGAGTGCAGAAAGGCAGCCGTGTAAGTTGACATGTAAAGATTTGTCATTGATTCAGAAGGCAACTCTTCCCCTTTTTTGATGGGATGATAAGGCAAGCCTACCTTGAGGTATGTAGAATTATTGGACTAGAAGTGGCTTAAAACTGCACAGTGAAAACATTTTCTTGAAGCAGTTATGGATTTGGGTTGCTCTTGTTGTGACGCTGAAGTTCTATGAGATTTTTATAAGGTCTTAGTGAAATTACAAGCAGTATTAATATGGAAGCAAGATGAACAGACAAGAACTAATATTTCACCAGTACAATAAATACTTCTATATATGTGTATGTAGTGGTTTACATATGACAATATAGTGTTTTAATTTAGTATGAAGCTGAAAAGGTACCAGAGAGCATGTCTGAGGGGATATAACCATTTTCAAAAGTGATGCCTTTAAAATGTGTGTATATTCTCTGCCAAGGACAGGTTGCTGTGAATAGAGAAGGGATAACAAGCTGTTAGACTAGCTCTGTGAAACTGGGTCTTTGATCCCAGCAATAAAGGACACTAATTTTACCTGTTCATCCTCTTCATGTGGCCCTTTGATTTTATTAATAGTTTTAATAGGGCTAGTCAGAAACATTTAAGAAAATAATCCTTGTGAATGGGGCCTTTCCAAAGAAGATGGTTAACAGCCTTGTGTTATGGGCTGCTTGTCTCCCACACTGATCGGGAGAGATGCTTTGTTTTCATATATCTCTCTAGCTTATTTCTGCTGTGTTCACAAAAGGTACAGCTCTGCCAACATGGAAAACCTTATATGGTGATCAGAACCCTGAAGGAGAAGATGAAATGAATTGAAGATTTTTAAGGAACTGTTTTCCTCTAGAAAGACAATTTTCATTAAACACCTTATCCTAGCCCTATCCACAAGGTAAGTACCATAACAGAGAGAAGCTATTCTTGATAAGGAAAAAAAACCCAAAACCCAAGAAAGATGCAAGCACCTAGCTGTCTCATCATGATTACTTCCCCAGAAAACACACTCCAGTATCTAGAGTCTGCTTTCAGTTTTCTTTTTTAGAGATACATATATTCTGCTGTAGTAACTATGCACTTTTTAGGAATTGTTTCCCTAAGAGGGAAGCATTGGATTTGGGACAGACTTTAGCTTGTACAAAATTTATCTTAGGACTTTTTGTGTTGCAGCTGTATTAAAAAATTGCTTAGAGTATGCATGAGTATGAGGATTAGAAAAATGTTAACAAAATATTTCTTTTCATGACTAAATTAAAAAAAAAATTTAAGAGGTTGGTTTATAACTGAGGGAGAAACTCTGCCATGAATGAGGGATGAAGTCTCAATTCAAGAAAAGAAATTTGAAATATTTCAAAATAAAATCTGATTTCTCTGATTCAGAGGAAACTATCCAATCAGAAACTCATTTACTTTACCTCATGGGAACTAGATGACTTCAAATAAATTCCTGTCTTTTTGAGCTAGCAATGTCAGTAGCACCCCTCAATCAACTTTAGGGTCACACCATCACAGCTTTAAATTTTGCACAAAACAGTATGGAGAGAAAAAGCAAATGAAAAAGTAAGAAAATGGGTTTTTTTCTTTTTACATCCTCATGGATTTGTGCAGTTTTGGGCAACTATTCTAAAATCATCAGGCAATATCATTAGCATTGCTTTGCCTCTCAAGTATTGCCTCTCAAGTAACTGCAAACTTTATCATCAAGCACATATGCAGAGTTTAGGCTGAATATAGTGAATAACATAACTTTATGTAATTTCTGATTCTGTAAACACTCACTGGATGGAGTGACCTGTCTAGTTTTTGGGTTTAAAGGGAGATAGGCTACCAAACTACATAGATCATACTCTCTAGACCACATTGAAAGTGTCTTTCATAAACTGCAGCCATCTATCCAAAAGAATAATGAATTCCTAGAGGCCAAATGCAATACTGCAGAAACTCCGAGGTAGTAATGGCATTATATCAAGGTGAATTTTTCTCCATTTAGAGAACTATAGCTAATTGAAAAAGTTGTGTATGGATGCAGGTAAAGCTTTGGTTGACTAACAGGGAGAGGGGCATTAGGCTTGCTTTTCCCTTTGAATATCTGAAGTGTTCAGAAAGTGAAAATTACTTCCAGGGGAAAATTGCATTGCAAAATGCATCCCAAATTTGCATGAAAAACACATGCATATTTATATTGAAGAAAGTTTTCAAACAATTTCTGTTTACAACTTACTGCCTTTTCACTCTTCAACAGAAAATGAAAATCCATGGGCAAATCCCAGGAGACTGAATGCTGACCCTCATGGCTTTGTGTGCCTTTTCCCACCTTCTCCTGGAATCTACAATGAAGACAGATAGAGTATGATGCACAGACTTTCCAGGAGTTGGTCTATTGATAAGAAAATAGAAACAATCAAGCTTGCAGATAGCAACCGGTCAGTTTCCAATATCCTTGGGAAAAACCTTTTCCCAGCACAACTGCAGTTTTCCAGTGAGGACATTTTAGGCTTGTTAGATGGGAACTTTTAATTTTGAACTGCACATGAACAGAAACATCAGAGGGACTGTAATATCTATCCTCAACAACCAGGGAAATTTAAGAAAAAAAATCCCAACCCAAGACAAAACAGAAAAAACCCAAAACAAAACAAAACAAAAACAAGCAAACAAAAAACAACCAACCAAACAAAAAAGCCACCAAAGAAACCCAGAAAAAACAAAACAAGAAAACAAAACAAAAAACCCAAACCAACCTGAAAAAGCCCCCCCAAACAAAAACCCCAAGTATATCTCATTGCAAATTCAAAATTGTTCAAGGAGAAGAATCCAAGGAGGTAAGGGCAGAGGGAAAGAGAAGTAACTGACTGTGTTCTCCTTGCTTTGTAAATATACAAACTCTCACAGCATTGGTTAACAATAGCTGTGTCTATACGTGGCCTAATTCCACCCTCTTAAAGGCCACGTGAATTTTGGAAGACGCAGCTTTTCCAGTGTTACTTTAGCTTTGGAACTGCTGGCAAGGTTTTTTTTCCTAAGTAGCTCCATGTCAAGAAGTCTCACAGAGTAAAAAATATATAAGAAATTTTAATGGAGGACTTTTATTAAAAAAAAGGAATGCCTATTTTACAGAACCAGTTTCAGAGATGATGAATCTATTCTGTACAAACCACTAAATAACAGAGCAGAAGACCTCCCTTTTGTAAAGAAATTAGAGGGGGAACCTAAAGGTGAAGTAACAGGAAGCTCAATATATTGTGTTTCATTTTCTCACAGTGCTGTTTCAAATTTCCATTGCAGTAGATGCAGCTGAAGTGGAAAACTAAGTTAGAAGAAAAGAAGAGAAAATAAATGTCATCCATTTTGAGGAGATGCATCCTAAACTCCAGGAGAAAAATGGAAATAACTAAAAGCAAGTACTTGAGTATGTTCACAATAGAGAGATGATTTTTTTATATAGAGTGTATGATAAAAATCAGCAATACTTTAAACCATGAGAAAACAATCATGCTCTTCTCAGTATAACTAGTTTACCTACCCAAAATCTGTATAAAATAACACTTGATTGAATAAATATGGAAAATATTGAGATAGGAACTATTCAGAGCAGAAGAATAGAAAAAAATTGGAAAAGGACCTTCCAATGGTTGCTGCTTAGATAAAGAAGTTTGCTTTTTTCAAAACCACACATTTCCTTCTAATTGCAGTGAGCAATGCAGGTGACTTGCTGGGATCATGCTTGCCAACCTTCTACAGGAGATAAACAACTGAACTCCTATGTGAACTCTAATTTGAAAGCGGTAGAAAAGAGAAAGACAAGTGACCCTGGCTACTAATGAACCATCTTTCGAGATTTCCAAATTCGTTGTGGGGATGAAACACTATTGGATTTATGTACTTCTGATGTCAGTGATCCCAGGCAAGAAATTTTTAACTATTTGTGCCACCTGAGATGAAGTCACCATGATGCCTTTAAAGGCTTTTTGCAACCTGACTCCTGTTGGCCAGAGTAAACTTTGTAGAACAATAGATGAGCAGAGACAATATTTGGCTCCCTATTTTTATAGGCTCATTATTTGGAGCTTAAGGTGTACATTTATTGTTCTAAAGAGTTCTGTACAGCACTAAGTAGATAACATTAGGAGTATTTTTCCATAATGAAAAGATGTTGGATGAAGTGTATGGCATCTGGAACACAGAAAGAGTGGATTAACCTGTGTTCAAAAGAGTGGTAAGTATAAACTAATCATCTCAGGCCTTCTTGTAATCAACAGAGAAAGCACTAAAGACAGAGGTTGATTCATTCCCTCTCAACAGAGATGGGATGAATCACCATCTGGAGGGTTAATGTCTTATTCTATCTGTAAAGAAAGTCTAAGGTTCAGGGAGGTAAATCCCAGCCTATCCAGATTATTTTAAATTACATAATAAATCTCTGGTTTTTGTCCTTCAAAGCAGATTGAAATGACCTTGCACACTGCGGTAAAAAGTTAACCTCAACTTTTTGGTGAGCAATCTTTTGTAACTTTCACAGTCCGTGCAGGAGACCTTCCCCAACACATGTACATTCATTGCCTCCACAGGAATTTCATCTGTTAAGCTTTGGAATGGCTGTAGGTGCCAGCGGTGCCAGTCTGCTGATGATTCAGAGTCTTTTTGGCAGCAATCACCCAGCCACAGCCTGTCAGATGGAGCAGCCTTGCTCAATGACTTGCATGCCACATGTGTGGTATGTGCTAGAATCTGCAGCAGCATTTGCAAGGTGTGAGCTGCTCAGAGCTGAGCTGCTCAGAGCCAAACTCCTCATCCTTGCTTGCAGAATTGATAACGTCATTCAGTGGCACCAGCTGGTGCTCTGGAATGGGATTACAGATTGCAAGTGAATTCCTGCAAGGTGGGAAAGAGTTCCTATAAGAGCTCCCATTCTATTCCTTGTTTGGTCTAGATCTGGGAAGTGTGATTTCTTTTCATGAGTTCTAGAGGTGCCACATTTCTCTTGTCTTCAAAGCTGGCATTTTGTATCCCAGAAAGTTATGGCAGTCACACAGCATGCATGTTCTATACATTTATGCCAAAGAAAGGAGCTACTCATGAATTTTAGTGAACCTTATCCAGGTACTATGATCATGTTGGGCAAATACAATCCAGCTGAAGCTGTAACAGAAACAAGGGTAGTTGTGCCTTCTGCAATGATGATGACTTTTATGTGACCATTATGGAAGCACAGAAGGGAAACCCAGTAAAATATACTTTTCATGAGGTAATTTAGGAAGATAACTTTCCTCACAGTGGTCTTGATGAAACATCATTCAGAGAATTTGAATGTGGCCAAATGCCTTCTTAACACCATTTATTCTTTGCACTAGATTCATTTATCAACAAAACAGAAGTTGTCTTGACATGGCAAGATTCCATCTTACACTTTATTTAAAGTTTCAATGTTTGAGTTTTCTTATAACACTTTGTCTGATGTTGCCATACACTATGAATGTGGCTGTGAGGTTTGGTCATTCTTCTCTGGGCTCCAACTTTCTGCTTCAAGCAATAGTATGTTTCCAAGTAACTTCTCATCTTCTATGAAAACTAATTTTTTGATATTATACTTACAACATCTTCCTTTCTGTATGTATCCGAGAAATAAAAATATAAGAAAAGATATTTCCACTTAGTCATCTGAACATGAAATTTCCAGTGAAGAGTCTAACCATCAGAACCATATCATGCAAACACTGTACATATACTTGCCCTCCTATTCTCTGTGCTCTGAGGTATAAATAGTAATAACTGATCAATCCAGCTGCCCACCTATCCTACAGCATTTCCAATAAAGCTGCAGCATCTCTTCAGTGTTTAACATTAAAAATCTTCATGGCTTTAAGTTGTATGGCTGCATTGTATTGCTCTTGTCTCAGAGGACTGCTCTGTTGCTCAAGTTAGATGGTTCCTCACAGCTCCTTGTTTGAAATGCTTCCAAAGGAGCTTGAAGACTCAAGGTAGAAATTATTTCCAAGCTGCTCTAAGAAAACTCTTCATATATGACATTATGATTAGGTTATAATGACAGTGCACTTCAGAACTGCAGTTTGATTGCAAATCTGAGAAGCACTCAGAGGCATAATCTATACATTAATATCCCAACCTTACAGTAGATTGGCCTGAGATTATTTCAAAATTGCATGAATTATATTTTTTGGGGTTGCTTTTTTGGCAGAGTGCTTCTTGGCTCTTCTCCTGCTGCTTAATGCCAGGGGTGGCATGCTTATGCTTCAAAATCTCAACAGAATTGCAGATATCATGAAAATCACAGAACTTTCACAGACTTGTACATGTAGGAACAGAAATTCACTCCGTTATTGAGTTTTTACTTTGGTAAACCTCTTGGGGCAGTGGAAAGGTTGTTGGCTATAAGAGAAGACCGACAACCTAAAGACTAAGTGGACCTGTTTCAAATTTTGACTCAGATGACAACTTACTGTCTTTTCTAACAGACAAGTGAGTGCTCATCAAGTTAAATGGAGTTACAACAATTGCAAACGTTAAATGAATGAAATAATCTGGGACCCGTGGTTTCATTTCTTTATATATCATTCTTTCTTCTCTGGATATGTGAGTCTGCCTGGGTTAGTCACTTTTTGGATTACTGTTTTTTCTTTAGAATCATGGTTGAGATCATTCACCCCAAGCTCTTCATGATCCCATGTGTTTTAATTGATCCTGACTTGTTTCTATCATAATCCAATAATGAGACACGAATGCCATCTTATGCTTGTAGACAGGAAAAAAACCCATTTAGATGAAACACAAGGGTTTGGTTTTGGAAATGCCTTGCAGAGAATGTGCGCATGGCATTGCAAGTCATCATCTACCTTCAGCAAAGTAAGAATTTGCTTGGACAAATTTACTAAGTTGATCAGACTCTACTGTGACTTCATGAACTCTTACAACTGTATTTCTTTTCAGTAATTTTGTAAATGAATATTTTTATTTCTTTTTTACTAATATCACTTGAGGTAAGCACTATGTCAATGTGATTGTTTACCCTTTAAGGCACCCCATGATTATAAATATAAGCTTAACAGTGCAGCACCAGGACACAGAATTTACTGGATTAAAATAATTTTAACTGGAGTGCTCCAAAATAAAAAAATCAGCCTCGTCTCCATGGAATTTTAACCGTCTTTGTGTTCTTGGTGCTGCTAATATCCTTTTAGTTTATCAGGTGTTCACCTCTGTTCTGTTTGAGTGAGTAATTAGCAAACTGTGCATTCCTTAAGGCAAATAGGCTTTCTCATCTTCAGCACAGGCTGGCTTGAAGATAAATGCAGAGAATAGCTTTACTGTTGACAGGGATAAACCAGGCAAGTCCCCAGTAAGTAGGATGTTAGTGGGCTAAGTGCCTCAAAACCCAGGATCCCCCAGCATTTTCTATGCTTTACTGCTCTAATATTTTGGCAGCAGACTCTGTGGAGTAGCACACCTTTAGTGGATCTGGATTCTGCATCTTAGACTACCTGTCCTGTTATTTTCACATGAGCTTCTGTTGCTCAGGGGGAAATGATTCAATGTTCTATTCACTTCTGCTGATACCCTGAGGATTTTAGCACAGCAGGAATGGAAAAACCTTTGAGTTGCAAAAAGATGTAAAAAATAGCAGAGAAACCAATGTTTCTAAGCAATCAATTCCAGGAACATATAAAGCAGTTTGGCTAGTGTCTTAGATAGACTGTGTCTTTAAATAATGAATAAAGCAGTACTTAAGTTCCAGTTTCCAGCATGAATAGAGAACTTTCCTTGATAATTCCTTGAATTCCCTTATAAATGTGTTTTTGAGGAAATGGCATCTGAAAAGACAGTTCAGAAAGCCAAAGACCATTTTCCTTACAGAGAAAAAAAACATGTGGAGGGTCTTCTTATTTTTTTTCCTTATTAATTTCTTTCCTCTACTCTTTTAAAGAATGACAAAGAGTAGATCTTAAAATGCCCAGAAGATGGGATCAGTGCTTTACAACCTGCCACATGCACTTATCAAGGGTTGAGTGTTCTAGAAATCTGCTTGCTCAGGACACGGGGTTAAAGAGGTTTCTGCACTATTCTCATTTTTGTGCTGGGGAGAATTTACAGTTGAGTGACTATAGGCACCGTGTGCCTTTTCAATGCACTCACAATATACTCATTAATACTAATGGGAATCTCCCACATGCATAAGAGGTGGAGGGTCTTCTCTATATGTTCAAAAAAGCAATTCCTTGGTCATTCATTATTCTCTTCCACTGTAACAGGAAGTTTCTATTTAGTAGATGCTTACCTCAGTGATAGTTTTGAACGGATTTGTTTGATAACTGGAAGGGGTGAGGTGGAGGAAAAAACAAAAAAAGAAGGGAGAAAGAAGTATTGGCAAAGGAAGAAAGGGGCAAATAATACCAGAATGCAGTTTGGTTGTTTTTAGCAAACTATTTACTATGACCCACTATTCTTACCACTTTCCACTAAACTCATAAAGTTTACAATAACCTCCTCACAGCAGTTTTATCAAAAAGAGAAAACATGCTTCCAGCTGTAATGTCTGATGGACAGCAGCATCCCTCAAACAGCTCAGCTTTACTCTTTGTGTGGGAAGACTAAAAGGAGGACAGGTAGTAAAATGGGAATTTCATTTCACAGCAGTATTTGCTTGCCCAAATCCATACAGCTATAGCTTATGCACTCAGTAAAACACCTCTTAAAATAGAAATGCATCTACAATAATGGTATGAAATTTACTCCTGCTGGAAATGTTTAGTTTATGGTCAATATTTTTCCCTAAACCTGGAAAGTGGTAGCATAATTTAGATGATTCTGGGGAAAACCTCAGCAGCAGAAGGATCCACTTTCTCACTCAGCAGACTTTTGGGATTTTGCCTCTACCTACTTAAGGCCTTAAGGGCCACATTTTCTCTTCACCAGGACTTGCTGTGTTTTAGAGCTCAGTGACTAGGCTAGGTAGAGACAGCCTTTTCAAGAACAGACCTGTCCATGTCTTTGGGGCCTGATGTGACCAGTCTGTCTTTGTGTCTCATGCCATGGCACTGAAGATATCCTGGCTGGGGCTATTTCATAGGATTGCCACTCACTGTTGTCTCTGGTGGCACTCACCAGTCTGGCCATGTACGGTTGGGACTCTATGAGGTTGTTTCTGGCTCCCTGTGACTAGTATTTATCTATGTTTAAATATATACCATTGCTCCTTAGTGGTACTTTATCAGCGCTTTGCATAAGGAAATATCACAAGTGCAAGCCGTGAGACTAAGGAAATCTATATGTCCTGCCTGTTTAACAGCTCCCTTAGTTTCACATAGGAAGACTCGGGGGGAGTTTGAAAACGTGGTCTTTCACTAATATTTCTGAAATGCTGGTGGTCATGGAACCACAGCAAATGATTGGTGGAAGGTGTTACTTGTTGGATATCATGGTAGAAATTCCAGGAACCAAGCAATGGTGCCTCACCTGCCACTCCTCTCCCCAAAAACCTGTGCATTGCTCAGGAAAAGGGATTTCTGCTTCACCATGTTGTCAGATACAACCGTCTCCTCCTTGTAACAACAGTGGGGAGGCAAGAGTGACCATCTTCATCCTCCACTGTGCTGACAAACAGTAATGGAGACAAGGCTCAGTGCCTAGAAATTAATAACGTCTTGTGAACAAGAAAAAGTGAATAGCAGCTTGGGCAGATGGAATAGGATGTTTCTGTATCTTGGATGTTCATCTCTCTGAATGCTGAGTGTTTGGATAATGGGAAGAGAGACCTGACAGACCTCACTGGACAACACCAAACCAAAAATTCCCATGGGGAATTTTTTCACACCATGTTCCTCAGGAGGAAGTGATGGGCTGTGGATTAAGGCTGGGGAGGAAATGGAAGACCCACCTGAAAACTCAGAGGGCATAAACCTCCCCGGAGATGTCGAACTGCTGGACTGCCGACTGCTGTAGGATGATTTTTTTCTGTCTCCCTTTTGCAGCTGTGCCCTGTTTCATAAGCAATTAATAATAATTTAGACAAGAAGAGCACAGTGATTAGAAGGACTGGTATATACGTCTGGGGTGAAGGACAATGTCAGCTTTTACCTCTGCCTGATTCATTACAGGGATCTCAGTGTGGATTTACTACATTCCTTGGTAGTTGTCTCTCTACTCGCTTTTCTTGATAGTTCTGGGCAAATGAAGCTGGTTTGTTCCTGGGTATAAAATCTGGAAGTCTTGCCCCCCAGACAGATACTCATGAAAAAAACGGAGAATATGATGTTACATAGTATTACTCGAAATCCAGTGCATAATATGTATAAAAATATAAACTTTCTCATGTAATGTCTGAGCTTACAAGTTTAAAAGGGATTTTAAACTTCATTTTTATCTGCTTGCACATAACTTGAAAGACAAACATCTCAAATGAAAAAATGTATCAAATTAAATTGAATGGTCAAATTAAACAGAAGAAAGTTTTCTCAAAAAATGAGTTCTGGTCTAGGAGAAAGTAGTAGAGAAAGTAAATAAACACTAAGACCAGTGATCCAAACCCTCCGAAACAAAAAGGAAAGCTGGTGTGTATAAATGTTTTATGGAAGGGTCTGAGTGTGTGTGTTCTCAAAGACGATCTGTTCCTTGGAATGGTAGTAGTGTTTGGTAAAATGCTTATGGAGTCGGAATCTGAGCAGTTCTCCAATAATCCTGCTGCAGAGGACATCTTTATCTATACTTATGTGCGACTCAAGGGACACTGGTAATGCTCTACTCTTTTGTGATGTTTATGAGCATTTTATTAATATTTTAGTTGCAGTTAATGGATGTTCCACCAATTTTCCTCACATGTTAATAAGCATTTGCTAAATTTTTAATTTCCATGGCTGCAAACTGATAAATTGTTTCTAATAAAACCCTTCAAAACCATCCCTTTTTATCTTTCACAAGCTTCAAATATATTTTTAGACACAGTTAGGGAAAAGAACTTTGCAAAATTTCTGTATTTTTCCAGTGGAATATTTTCAAGTTGTTCATCTTTTACAGATCCCCTTTTAGGGGTGAAGTAATAACTTTTACTTATTGTACCCCCCCAGAAATTTTTCCACTGGCTTAGATTGATGGTCCATGTGTCCCAGAGATGCTCTTTAAAGTAGACATTTGAGCCTGGCTACTGGTGAAGTGGGTATAAGTATGTTCACTCTCACAGATGAGGTTTTCTGGAGACATTTCATCTTTCAGACTCAGCACTTTGTGTTCTCCTGGTCTGCTTCTCTGCTCCACTGGTGGCTGCACACCCCCATGTATTTGCTGAATTTACATTGTAAAGTCTGTAAGCTGGAAGAAAAGTAAGAAGGCTCACACTGTTACCCAATTTAGAGAGCTCAAAAATGTTTTCTGGAAGTCTCCTCAGAAAACCTTAAGGAATATTTACCAGGAAATTCAGACTTGGGAAGTTGCCTGCAATAGATGCCTTCATAGTCTAAAACACATGGTAAACTTTCTGCTGATTTAAGAGAATTCACTTTGGGAGTGGAAACTTTTATTTCCTTTGCAAGAACAAATCTAGGAGAAAATGTCCACAATGTTCTGTGAAGGGCTGACAAAGAAGGAAAAAGAGTGGATCATTTCCTAAACTAAATAATTTTTATCCTATTGCACTGAGGTGAGGTGAATAAAGGTCAGTGTGAGGTTGGCTTTAATTTTTCTCTTGTCTTGACTTAGTCTAGAAAAGAGTCTGTGAAGTCTTAGAAGAGAAAGCTCTAAGACTAATACCCTGCTGAAAGATACTACTGTTCTTACTGGTCAAATCTGTTTCAAGTTAATTTTGTTTCAATGTATTGATGCTTGTATATTTAATACTACTTTAAAATATCTATGCTTTGTCCGTGCCTGACAAAGTAGACTTTTTCTCTTCATGCTGAATTTGAACATCACAGTGTAAAATTGGTAGTGATTGCTCACATATGGGATCACAGCAGAAAAACTGTGGTAGAAATGGATTTAACCTTAACTTAGCTGCCTTGATAAAATCTATGACTGATGCAAAAATCTGTCTGAGAATGAAATTATATCAAATAAATTCACTGTGGTTATTTGTACCTGTTCAGCTTTTTAATCCTTCTCTCTCCATTTTCAATGCTAATGTTCCATTCACAGGCAGGCTGAAGATAACCTAAAAGAGGAATCCTGCAACTGAACCACCTTTGCAGTTTACTGTCGGCTTACTCTCTCCATGGCATACCCCTTCCACACAATTGTATAGAATCCAGCAATTCTGAAGAGATTTTTAAAATAGTTGCTGTGATTTTAAAAAGTTTTAATGCCTGAAGGGCTTTGTTCTGCTTTGGCTATATATTACTACTTAAGGAAGGAATACAGTCCAAAATCACACTGGGTAATCTTTTCCTCCAGAAATTTTAACTCTGCTAACAGTACCTTCTCAGGAGTAACTCAGCCTTGAGTATTAACTAGTCAGAGCTTGGAGAAAAACCCACTGATAGTGTTGCCTCGCTCTTCTAAAAGTTTTGTCTGAGCTCAAAAATGCAATGTAGCAAGTCTGCTGAAAAATCAAAACTTGACTACTTGCTACGAATTGGAATCAAGAAATGTTTTTGTAATACTTCCTGCTGATAGCTCCTGTAACAACCACAACTGAAAATCTCCCATCTAAATAAAAGCATTTAAATATACACAGTGAGTGATAACTGGCCAGATAACCTGTGTTTGTAGTGTGTGGGACAAGCATGCCTCAGATGTGTGTGCATACACAAAAATCTGTATGCACAACCAGCTAATGGCTTTTTTTTTCCTGGAACAAAGCTCTTTCAGCACATTGAGTTCCTTGTGTCAAAGTGAATTTTCAAGTACTAGTGGTTTAGATAGCACTGACCGTATCAAATAGTGTTGTTTGATCCTGTCCATTCTGAAATTTTTAACATCCAACACCAACGTCAGCTTTCTTTCTTCCTGTGTGCATCCTCCACATGTGCCCACCCTTGTAATGAACTTCTTTGGCTGAGCTTCAGCACTTCAAATCAAGTTGAAGAAAAAGAAAGGGGGAAAAAAACACCCAAAGACAGGCAACAAATCTGGTGAAGGATCCAGAGAACGATCTATTGAAGAGCAGAAAAGGGAACTGGGATTGTTTAGCCTGGAAGAAAGGAGGCTCAGAGGAGACCTTATCACTCTCTACTACTACCTGAAAGGAGGTTCTAGCCTCAGGTCAGGACTGGTCTCTTCTCCCAGGTAACAAGAAATAGGGCGAGAGAAAAAGGCCTCAAGTTGTACCAGGGGAGGCTTAAATTGGATATTAAGGAAAAATTCTTCACCAAAAAAGTTAGGAAGCATTAGAATGGGCTGTCCAGAAAAGTGGTTGAGTCACCAGCCTTGAAGATGTGTAGGTGTGGCACTTAGGGACATGGTTTAGTGGTGAACTTTGGCAGAGTTAGGTTGGAATCTGTGATGTTGAAGGTCTTTTCCAACCTAGATGACTCTATGATACTGTGATTCTTTCAGGTCAGTCACATTTCCTGAGTTAAGAGACAAAGCTACAGCAGATCTGAGCTACAGCAGATTCAGTTCTTCACCTCTAGAGGTTACATCAAGCTGCCTTTGCCGTCATCCCGTGTTCCCTTGTCTTGCAGGCATGGCAGAAGACATACTAATTTTGCTCCTGTAGCAACCAGTAATTATAACCCTTTACTTCTACTGAGACTCTTGGGTTTGACCCAGCTGAACTGAGGGGACTCAAACTGCTAAGTTTGAAGCAGAGATTGTTTGGAGTCATGTTAATAGAACCAGTAATATAACTCAGTGGGTTCAACTTTTACAGGAAAAATAGAGCATTTTGATGGAATACTTTCATGATCTCCATGGCATTTTTCCTCAGGATCTGCAGTGGGTGGTTTCTAATGCTGTTGATGAAGGCATACACTACACATAACTGAAGGTAAGAAGACATGCTTTTGCATGGTGAGTCTCCCTCACATCCCTCACAGACTTTCAAGTTGTTCTTTGGAGGAACTAAGCTACATACTGGATCTCTTGCTGCTGTTGCTCATGATACCTACTGTGGCTTAAGTACCGCTACAGAGGCCAAAATATTCCGGTACTCCAAGAGCATAAGCTCAGCTTCCCACAAGGATAGCTGCTGATCACTGATAGGCAACAAAATCAGGCGACTAAAAATCATGTGCCAAATGAAAATAGTTTTGTTCATGGAACACAAAGACACCCAGAGCATGCACTGCTGGTTCCTGTGGCCCTTTGGTCATGACAAGAGTATGTGAAAAATTTACTCCAATTTTAACGGGACCAATGCTTACTTAGAGCAGCATCTGGTAGATTCCTACTTTCTCTCTTTTTCTATCTGCTTAACATGCTGATATTTCAATTAGATGGTGAAGCAAGGGAGAAAAATGGATTCCCTTCCCCATTAAGACATACTTCTTTAAATATCCTAGTCATTTATAGTAGCTTCTTTTCCATGTGCTAGGGATGTTTATTTGTTTCATCTGGCCTCTTTCCTCTGTTCCTGCTTCCTTCTTACCCACAGGAAAAGTGACTACCCTCTTGTCGCTCCTGTAATATTGATGTTTGGATTACTGGAGAAAAGCAAATGAATGTTTTCCTGGTCTTTCTTCTCTTCTGGAAATAAAAAAAATCTTGTTTCTTTTTATCTTTTTATTTTGTCCCTCATATTTCTTTCCATGGCATATTTTGAGAACATATTTTTCATTCTAGAAATTGATGTGTTTGAAATCCAGCTGGAAACTGTCATAGCCTAATGAGTTGATTCTGGTATCACTTTAAAATCTATGACCACAAATGTGTAAAAGTCAAGCTCCTTTCATAGGAATCCCAATTTTTATCTTAACGCATTCTGTGACACATTAATACTTTAGATTGTACTTGCTAGGTAACAAAATTTCTTTTAGTGAATTCTTAATTTCATTACATATATAAAAAAAATGTATTCTTCTGTATTTATATTAAATTTCTTATGCACTTAAATTCTTTTCCAAAAGATTTATTTGGTCTGTAGGCTATATTCTGCCTTTCAGTCATGGACCCTGCAGAATGATAAATAGTATTTAAGATTCAGGCAGAATCTTATGAGTGGAAGAATAAATGTTCATGTTGAAACATATGGACAAACAGGATCTTCTCTAGTGTGTAGCAGCAACAGTTTGGATTTCTGATACCTCAGTACCCATGCTGGGAGACAAATTCTTTTGTCTGAGCTCTCTGTTATGCACCTATTTTCTTTGGTTTTGACCCAAGGAAGGATATTTGGGAACTGGATTAAAAAAATAGAAGGAAAAGTGAAAGGAAGTTCTGACTTGCAGAAAAAGGTGGGTGATTTTGTGTGACGGGATTTGGTTTTATTCTGGATTTGCTCTACCAAAAGGACTGAAAGCATCAAGGGATTTTCTCCCTGAAAATACAACTCAAATTCTCACAAAAGGTTTCATCTGGTTTCCACATAAGGATCTGTCCCAGTATAAAGTCTGAATTTTCAGCTAGGAAAGATTGAGAGCAGACGATTTCTGTACCACTGTACAATGACCTGCATCTCTAAGAAAAGTATGGGGTAAATATGGGCAAATTGTGATGATGCTTTGCTTTCTTCTGAGCGCTGTATGGTCTGCTCAGTGTGCTGCTCATCCACCTTGTGAAGATCAGTCTGTGACTTTCTGATGAGCTCTGAAAGTACACAACAGGCCTTAAATCTAGGGCGAACTATGCAGGTCTTCTCTGTCCCCTCTGACACACACAGGCTCTGAGAGAACATTTGACAATCTAGTTTCACCAGAGCTAATCACTCCTCTCTGCAGGGGAAGTCAGGCAAGTTTCTGTAGCTGTAAGTCAGCGTCAACACCAGCCATCTGGCTCCTCAATCTTTGCTCATCTAATGGCACTTGCCTTCCATTAATTGTTCCAAGGCCATTTCTATTTTCCATTAGCCCCTGCTCTTAAGCAGATGGCTTGAAACAAATATGTTCAACAATATAAGTAAATTTACAGGCAAGCAAGGGCTGTAGGGATGGCTAAAACTACCAAAGAAAATGGTTGGCTTGATTCTGATGTCAACGTTAATATTCCTGTTCCTTTAGACAGGACAGTTTTTCTTGATCTCTTTATGCTCCTTGTGGCTGTGCTATACCTCCCTGTCAGAAGGTCTCTACTTGTGTGCTAGACTGAATTCTGTCCTCATTTTTGAATATTATCAGGAGCAAAGGAATTCCTTACTCAGTGCCCCAACTTGCTTAATTTTTACAGAAGCCTCAAGTACCCCTTTCCAAGTAATGATGTCTACATAAGTAGAGATAATAGGAAGTATTCACCTTTAAATGTGTTGTCATTTTCAGAGAGCAGAAAACAGGGAAATGTTTTCATTTGCATTTTTTGTTTCCTGCTACAATTATCACTGTTTTTACCAGCTTTACAAACCACTAGTGCTTTTGCTGCAATGTTCCTTCATAAACCAAAATGCAGATCAGCTGAAAACATGACATGGTTAAACTGAAGGTAACAAAATTCTTGATGCAGTAGCAGATGGCTAATCAGGCAATATCACTGCAGGAGCAAATTATATGCCACTGGCATCAGCACCTGTAGCTTTGTACCCAGGCTTTGAATAAGAAATGACAAGCGGTGTGGCTTTAAGTTTATGTTCTGACTGTAATCACAAGATAGACATCTGTGAGTACAGGTTCTGCTCTGAAAATGCAATTCAATACTCAGGTAAAAAGGTTCGGGTACAAATTTTGCCAGTATAGGTGTGATTTCTTTTTTCTTTTATTTTTTGAAACAGAAGTTGGACTGTAGGACTGGTACAGGGGAGGGAGCAGGAAGATTTTTGTGAATATGTCTATTATGGTAGTCCATGATCCAAAGAGAACTGAACTTGTTTGCAATGGCTCTGAGAGTAGTCATATGGCCTGAGGACGAACACGCTCTTGCCAAATATGAGAATGGCCCACAGTAGAAGGCCCATCTAGGCCAGTATTCTCCTCTTCATCCTGGGTGCTGCCGATCAGCAGCAGATATTTACATGGGAATATGAAAAGTGAGGGGAAAGGAGATGTTCTTGCAGGGGTCAGATAAAAAGCTACACTACTTCCATTGTTTACTTCACTGCCCTGTCTTGTGTTGAATGCATATAATAATTTTTGCTCATTACTATTTCCATTTCTTTGTCTTCCAAGTTTCACTTGTATTGTGTTTAACACAACAGGGAAATGCACATCAGGATCTGATGAAAAAGTAATTGTCTTTTGGAAGAGCTCTGTATCCTATTTCTTCAACTAGGTGTGCTGTTGCTTCTTTCTCCTCTGTTGCTTGTCCATATGGGATACAGGAATATGCATTGAGTTATTTTCAACAGAGAAGAGACAAATTAATTTTCTGCTACAGAAATCCAAATTATTGATGCAGAAATGTCGTTTAAATACTGTCCCCATCTCAACTGTGGAGGAGGATTGGTTATTGCAAACACAGATATGTCAATTTTACTCTCCTCATTAAAAATCCTGCTCTTTAGAATACATGTGGGTAAACAGAAGGTAGGAGTTTTCCCAAAGGAAACAAATTAAAATGTGGGCCAGAACAAACTTGTGCATATAGAATCATAAAATGGGTTGGAATGGAAGGGACTATGAAGTATCATCTATTTCTAAACCTCCTGCAATGGCCAGGAGCACATTCCACTACACCAGCTTGCTCATAGCCACATCCAACCTGGCCTTGCACTCAGCATTGTGGAACTTCATGAGGTTCACGTGGGCCCAACTCAAGCCTTTTAAAGTCCCTCTGAATGCCCCTTCTCTGTATCGAATCAGCTCCACCACACAGCTTGTTGTCACCTGCAAACTTGCTAAGGATGTCCTCAGTCTCATTATCTGTGTTGGAGATGAATATATCAAATTGCCCTGGTCCCAGTATGGACTCTCAAGGAACACTGCCTATGTCTGGTTTCCACCAGTACACTGTGCAGCTGCCTTTAACTCTTTGGATCCAGCCTTCCAGCTAAGTCCTCCATCTAACAATCCATCCATCAAACCATTTCTCTCCAATTTAGAGGTAAGATTGCTGTGCATGGCCTTGCCAAAGGCGTTACAGAAGTCCAGGTAGATGACAATGATAGCTCCTCCCCTGCCCGCTGATGCTGTCGTTCCGTTGTCAGTCACCATTTGCTCTGTGTGAAGCCCTGTTGGCTTTTTCTGATCACCTTCCTGTCTTCTGTGTTTCAACTCATGCTCCAGGAGGATCTGTTCCATGGTCTCACTAAGCACAGAGGGGAGACTGACAGACTGATAGCTCTTTTTTACTTTTTTTAAAAAATGAGTGTGAGTTTTTTTGCTTTTTGCTTTGCCTGATTGCTGTGACTTTTCAAATACATGGGAGAGTGTTTTGTTAACTATATAATCCTATTTCCTCAGGGCCCTGGCACCCAGGATCCCATGAACTTCGGGTTCCTCAGGTGGTCTCAAACTGATATCCTCCTATGATGGGAGACAATGGGATCAACCTCTCCTTTTGACAGCCAGGGTGAAAGAGAAAAATTATATTACTTGGACAAGCAGTTCATTTTGACACTCTCTGCAATGTCCTTTTCTGCTCATTACATGCGAATCAGAGCTTCTTTAAAATCCCTTCTTTATCCTGGGAGGCTGATTTTCTGTGTGTCTCGCAAGGTTGTACTGTAAAAACTGCAGTGCATGATGATACAAAGACACAATCATGATGGCATTAAAAAGGACCTGAAGAGGCAAATTTGTGGGTCAAGATGAGAAAGGTGAAGTTATTTTCAATCAGACACAGACTTCTTGGAGTCACTTTCATGTCTACTGAGAGGATCACGTGTGTTAGAGCTATTGTTCCTCCATTTATTCAAAACCAGGCTAGAAAACACCCTTGAGTTAGATGGGTCTGAGAATTAAAAAAAAAAAAAAGAAAAAAGATATTTATATATTCTCCATGTGTATATGCATGTACCCACATACGAGGTTGTTCTTATGGATGTGGTCTCATCTTCATGTGTCATGGCAGAAGGGCTTGAAGTTTCATCATTGGAATATTAGAAAACCACCAATCAAACAAGGCAGTGCCCACTTCAGCTCTGATCTGTTTAAACCACTGGTACCCACAATGGTTTTTTGCATGTACTTGGAGTCTTGCAGTATGTGTGACATAGTTTGTGTTGCTGGGCACTCTGCTGCTGATCTGCCTAGTCTACCTAGGCGTTGGTGAACTGGGCTTATAATGAACATATTTCCTCTTTCAGGAAGGATGAAGCCATCTGTCATGGCTAGCCTGTATTTCTGCACTGCCTGAGATGCATCTCATTATAACATTCTGAGGGATGAGAGATTGCTCATCTTAAAAAGAAGCGATTCATAGTGCTTCAGAAGCAATGTCTACTCAAATTCCATGGATTTTCAGGACAGTGACACCCTTCTCATCATGTAGAGGTCTGAAAGTACAGGTGCATGCTGATATCATAGTTCCTTCATGAGCCAGAGCAACAGATGATTGCTCATACTCTTTGAAGGCTCTCCATCTTTGTTCTGTTAGCAGGACACATCTGGTGCTTCCACGAAGGGTTTTCATGTGGAAAGTATTCTCAATAAATCTTCCATTCTTTTTGGTAGCAGCAAGGTCCCAGTTTAAATGCTGTTCTAGTTTCAGGCTTTGCTGCTCAAAAAAGGGACAGAATGTGATAGAGGATGACAGGTGTATAAATGCCTGATGGGGAAGGCTAAGAAAGATGGAGCAAGAGATTCCTTAGCGGTATCCAGTGACAGGACAAGAGGCAATGGGCACGAATTGAAACACAGAAAATTCTGTGTGAAGAAAAAGTCAGTTATCCTAAGTTTGATTGAACATGGGGATAAGCTGTATAGAGAGACGGTGTTGTCTCCATCCTCGGAGATCTTAAAAAAGGTAATGAATGGAGTCTTAGGTAACCTTCTTTACCTGACCCTGCTTTGTGTAGTGGAGGTTGACTACATCACCGCAGAGGTCCCTTCCCACCTCAGTTATCCTTTGATTCTGCAAATGGTTTTGAGCACTCTTTTTTGCAAATGCAGGCATTAAGGACATCCTAATTCCCTCTGCCCATCCTATATATATATTGCTGCTTGTATTAGATTTGTGTGGCCATGCAGGTATGTAGATGGATATGTTTATTCTAGTGAATTTTCCAACTCTTGGTACCCACAAGTTACTTTTGATGGTCCTTTGTTGTGACTATAATAGAGTTGTTTGAGGTCCCGAAATACATAACATGAAATGATTGCTTTTAGTTGCCTGTTTCATCACAAGGCCACTGTAAAGTAGGAACAAATATCCTGTATTTGGTAAATTATAAATTGTTAAAAGGGTGAACAAGATGGCCATGCCCTGAGCTTGCTCTTTCTTTGTGAGTAATACTGAAAGTGATAAATGGCATATGCAGCTGGAGGAAACTCTTTGTGAATAATGACATTTCTCTGTTCCATGAATCAGTGTGCACTGTCCTGGTGCTCAGCAGGAACAAATATCAGCTTCCACAGTCTCAAATGCAATTTTGGTCTGGCTGCTTGTAACAATTCCCCTCTAGATGACAGCCTTTAGGACAGAGAATAACATCAATGCATGAAAGAACTGAAACTTTTCTCATCTTCAAATCCGAAGGCATTGAATCAGTTGGTGTCAGCCCAGCCAGATGACCAGAATGATGCTTCTGTCCATCAGAGATGATTTCTAGCTTCAGCTGCTGCTACAGGAACAGTTTGGAAACAGTGTTGATTTGTCATTTGCATTTCAGGTTAAGGAGGCACCATGCTGGCTGGAACCAGCATACTTGTGAGGTTCTAAGGCCATGAGAAAGGAGAGTTCTAGTTAAATCCAGGATGGAACCTCTAGCATGTGGGGTTGTTGAGTCCTTGAATAACCATATTTCCACTCCCCTGCTTTGCTGTGTTTAAGGAGTTTGCTGGGCTCAGCATTATTTTGCAAGTACTGTGAAGGGTGCCTTTTATCTGACATTGCCTTTAGCACGGGAGGTAAACTGAGGTCGTTGTGCCATTTGATCTGCATGACACTGCTCACTGCCAGAGACAACTACTTTCCTAAGGGGGTCTGTGAAGTACTTACATCTCTTTCTTGACTTGCATCTTCTGTTATAAATGCCTTGTACTCGTGGTTTCATTATAAATGATACATAAACCTTTTAACAAATGTAAATAGTTAGCTTGCAGTTTCCCCATTGGAGAAATTAATCTATAATATCACATTGACAGTAAGTGAAATTAATTTGTTGGATATGTAAATTCAGACCAAAAGCCCATTTTGATCAATTGAAAGGTTTCTATTGATTTCAGTATACTTTGGCTCACACCCTTAAACTGTAGCACACAGATCTAAACATCAGGGCATTCAGGTAGTTTATCTAGTGGAAGTAAAAGAAAACAAACCACATAGTGTCATAATACATCACATAGTTATTTGCTGCTGATCTTAAAATAACTGGTCTGCATTTGCTCAAGATTTTGTATGTAAGGGAGAAAATACATCCCCCAGAGCTGCTGGCCTGAAAAATGCTGATGAAAAATGATATCCTCTAATGAATGAAAAATAATGAAAATGTAATGAAGATTACATGTATACTGCATGGTAAACAACCTCCTCCAAATTATTTTGGAGAGCCTAACTGCATAGAAAGAGGAAGTAAGATGCTCTTGCTAACACCCACGTCTTACTACACAGAAGACAAAAGAGAGATAAGGTGGAAGACTGTGAATCCTGTACTTTAGAAGAAGGGAAGGAAAAGACAGGGGGCTATGCATCCCAAAGGTCTTAAACAAAGGTGGATACATTGTGAAGCACAAAATTTATAAAACTCAGCCACGATACACAGGAGTTTGAGCAGGCCCAAAAAAACCTATTTCAAAATCTTTATCATAGGCAATAAAATTAATAAGTGCAATGATTTCTATGACTTGAAAAAGTTTATTTTCCTCTGAAATGATCAGCAGTTGGATTTTTATGGCTAAGCATTATATTAGGCACCCATTGAATACTTATTAATAGAAATATGTTTGAGGAAGATAAACCTATTCAGAAATCCAAGAGAAACCTGCAGGAAAAAGAGCCCAAAATACTGAGTAAATATTTTAGTGAATATTGAAAATATTTCAGTCTTGACAAAATGATTTTTTTATTTCCAAAATATTTGAATTTAACACTCTTGAAGTGCAACTTTTTAATCTTTTTCTTTTAAAATGTTTTTCTTTATTAAGAATTATCCTTGTATAAACCAAAAAGAAGTCCAGATAATACGTAACCCATAAACATAGAAAATAACACCCAGAGTGAAGGCGAAGGGGAGAGAGGAGGCACAAATTTTACCATATCAGATATTATCGAGTACAAAAGCCCTGCAAAGAAAATACTCTGGGCCTAATAGAAAGTCCTTTGAAGTCAGTGGGAGTCTTTTCATTTACTTCAAAGGGCTTTAGATCAGGCCTTATTACAACAGTATAAATAATGCAGTATGAGCACGGAGAATTGGGACTTGGCACATGGGTGTTATGAAATCTGGAATATTGACTCGTTCTACATAAAATTGGTCATAATAACAATGCTTTGGAGAAAGAAATCTCAGATACAATTAATCTAAGTAACAAAATTATTAAAGTTGTTAACTTTAGAGTTAATAATCTTGATTGGGCTGTTAACTTTGGTGGTAGCAGTTTAGCAGACAAAGAAAAGATTTCATTTTTGACTGCCCATAGTTTCCATTCTGCTGTACATGTTCTTGGACGAAAAAAAGGTTTATATTTAAAAAAATGGCAGTTTAGGCCAGGTTTTTAAATGCTTATTTTTCTTATACATTCTACTTGTAGATTAGTTTAGCCCTGACTCTCAGATAATTTAGTGAGGCATTTGTTGAAAAAAATTGATCCTTTATATAAGAGTGAATTGTAGTGTCATACCATAGAACTGAGCAGTTTGTCTATTCCTTTACACTGGTCTTTTTGATGAAATCTTTCAAGTATCTGTGTTTTCAATCATTAGTTCATATGTCTCTTCTGTGCTTCTCCTGGTTTTAATAGTAACTTAGTTTACTTTTAGCTTTGTTTTCACTATTACATTTCAGTGCTGTTCTATTTTGCCTTTGTATCAACGCAAATTCCATCAGCTCATAAAGGAGCTGTGATTAAATAATAACTGAGAGTCTCATGAACTATTCATTAGTTCTCTGTATGTCAGAGTCAGACTGTGGTACTCCAACAGATGATAATTTGAGAGGCATGGAAGGGGTATAACCTGCACGTCACTATCAAATTTAGCAAGTGCAGAGAGAGCAGAATTACAGTTCCTTGATACCTAAACTGTGCCCTGATTCAGCAAAGAATTTGAACCCATGTTTAATCTTGTATGTACACCTTGCTTCTATTGAATCACTGCATAATGCAGATTTAAATTCTCTGATGAATATGGAATAAATATATGCTTTAAAACAAAACGCGTGTCTAAGTTCATTTATTAAACCAGTTTTCCATGGTGAGATAACTCCTGGAAAAGCCATTCTCTGATTTTCTTCTAGGAAGCCCTCTTCTTTTGTATTGCATTTTTGGGGGTTCGGGGGTTTTTTTTGTTTATTTGTTTGTTTGTGTGTTTAGCCTTCTTAGCTTAATATCAGAATAGAAATTGTAATAGAGATAAATGCTGTCAAGTTAATTTGCACACATCTCAAGGGTTTGGTGAAGAAAGCCTGACCTTTATTCTAATTTATGCAGGGAAAGTGTCTCAGCTTAGACTGCAATAAAGTTTTCAACCCCTTATTACTCTTCTTATTACCTTTCAAGCTCCTTTAGGAATCAAGTCCATGTGCTTCACGAACCCTTCCTCACTCCGGATGCCTCACTGGAAATTGGTTTGGTTCTCTGCTGAGAATGTTTTTGACCACTGTCCCTCAGCATATCCCACTTTGTCTGGATGGACTCTGGTTTCCCCTGAATCTACACATTTCCCAGGGGAAGCGCATCCTCACTTGCATTGAATTTCAGCACATTTCCGTGGCCACTGGCCTGAGACAGATGGTGAGAACCAGCTGCCACACTTGCCAGGGTTTTTTTACGGGCCAATGCTGACTTGCTGGAGAGAGGACACAAAGTAACACGTGTTTTATATCCCAGTTGACAATTCTGACGCTGCTCAGTCAAATAAGTAACTGGATCCACATTTGTCAATGGGTAATTTAATTTCACTGGACACATTACTGCTTGAAATGCCGGAACTGCTTGAAAGGTGGAAGCACCTGGATGGATGCAGCCCGAATTTAGAACCCCACTGAACACATTCATGTGAATTTGTCTTAGATTTGTTTTGCATGTTTGTAATTAAACATAGTTTTTGTATCTTTACCTTTTTGCTCTAAGACCAAGCTTATTTGAAGCTTATTTTTATTATGAAATAGATGTGATTAAATAACTTGTATACTCCTACTTTAAAAAATATTTACATGGCTTCTGCTCCTTAGAGAAAAAAACCTCTCCTACTCTCCTCCAAACAAAACCAGAAAAATCCTGATTTTCGACTGTAAAAACTGATCATTTCAGTCAACTCTGATCCATTGTAAATTTAAAAAATAATGCTCACGTAAACTCCTCTTCTGTTTTTTTTTTCTTTTTTGTTTACCTTGTCCTCATTCTCTTGTTTTTCTTCATCTGTTTTTATTGTTTTCCCTCTGGTCTTTTCTTGTATCTTTTTGAACAAACACTCTCTGTCCTTCCTTCTCTTTTCCTACTCATCCCCTCCTTTTTTTAACTTCCCTGATTGTATTGCTCTTCCCTTCCACCTCATCTCCTCTAACTCCACAATCTCATTTCAGTAATGGCTGGTATTGCTGCTTTCACTCTCTGCCCACGTATCACAATGGAATCAATTCATCAGGTTTCCTGATTGAAGACTCTTCCATCTCTACAAAAACTTTGGCTTGAAAGTGATACTATGCTGTATCAGCTGTAGTTGTCAAATCCTGGCACCGTGACAACTGGTGGCACACTGGTTTTATTCTAAACTTCTGTTCACAGAAAGGAATCTTCATTGCAAGTACTGTGTGTAGGTTTCAGGAAAAAAAAACCTTTGTAATTGTTCCTGCAAAAACCTAAAGTGAAACTTCATTCATTTGATATGTTCAGGAAATAATAGATTAAGTACTTCAATATGTAAGAATATGAGGGACATTTTACAGAAGATGACTCCCATGCTTCCTGTTTTTTGGACAGTAGTGGCCAAAATTACCTCTCTGTTCAATTGTCTCTCTGTTCCAATTTTCAGAGTGTAGTGGAGGTTTTTTTGGTGGCAAAGGGTTTGTTGGTTTTTTTTAATCCTGTCACCAGAGTACAAAACAAACTCTATTGATAACAACAACAACAAAAAATCTTCAGCTCATCACATGAATCCAGGAGCTCAGGGTAAATAGTCAAGGATGAATACCTTGATAAAATGAGGACTTATCATGGCTGTTAATTTTTCCCCAAAATGAATTCTGAAGCTCTGAGTGGCAAAATTAAGAAATAACAAAGAAAACTATAAAGCAACATGTTAAAAAGTCCCACACACGTCAGTAGAGCTTAACAGCATCAACACTTATGTCAGCAAAGGTCAGTGTCCTACAGCAGTTTAATCACATCTGTCACAATGAAAACCTCATCTTGTATTCCACATGTAACTTCTGTGTTCCACAAGATGATTTCCAAGATCACCCACACTTCCCATAAAAACCAAGATCCTGCTACTCCTTGCAGCTGCTCCCCTGCTTCTTTTCTGTTCATCACAGGATGAACAGGAGAACACATATTTATTAGGTCCCATTACCATTCACCTCTGTAGCCCCTTTACACCTGGTAACCACTACACTTTGAAAGAGTATTCTGTCCAACACATGGTTTAGAACTCTTTCTGTCCATGTTTTTTTTTCCTGCTATCTCCTGCTTCAACGGGAGCAAATCAGTTTTGAGCAAGGAACCTGTGTCTGACAGTGCTGGCACAGGTGCTATTTTAAACTCCTTTTATTCTTCAAAACATGTAGAGGTTAATTAGCCTTTACGGCTGATTGAAACTGGATATGTTAGGAGAGGGCCATGATCAAAAAGCATGTGAAGAAATTTATGACTGACAGGACAATCTTCCATGACAACATTTATTCTTACACATTTAGTTGCCCTCCTGACACCGTGTTTAGAACTCAGGTTAAACATTGCATATCTCATTAGGAGCTGGATGCTGGGCATGTTATGCAAGAACATTGAAATTTAGGAGCTAATGGCATCTATCCACTCCATTTTCCCTCACTTTTACATCAACAAAAGATTCTCCCATTTTGTTCTTGCACCAACTCAAGCTTCTAGATCTGGAAGAACTGTATTACTGCACTAATTGTGCTTTGTTAGCCTGGCAAAATGTGACAGAATTGAGTTTCTGAAAAGTGCCTGAGGTAAAATCTGAGCACACTTTATAATAATAATAATAGTAACAGCTGATTAATATTATATAACTTTTATTCATCCCATTCTCTAGTGAAAAAAAAAACCCCAAACTGATTGCCTTATATTTCCTCAGACAGGGTTCTTTCCCCACTCTATTATTTCCCTTCAGTGGAAGGGAACAATCTCCAATGAACAAAGTGCTTAGGGTGTCAACATCCTAAATAAAAATAATGTATTTATTCTATAAAGGATATTAAAGAGTTACCACGTGTTCAGAAGGTCTTAAGACACAGGAATCTCCTTGCTGTGGCACTGTTTCTAAGAGGGGTAAGCAAGAACACTGTGACAAAACAGCTTAAATTGAAACCTGGGAAAGAATATTGCATGTAGCTTTTTTGAGGGAGATGCTCTTTGAGCTCTCCAAAATGATGGAGTGTAGCTATATGGACAGAAATATACACAGAGATACGGAACTTGGAAAACATTGATAGACACAGCTGTACTAGTTCTGGTCACAGGTCCAATCTACCGCCATTTTCTGTCACCAGCAAAGCACATATGACACTTCCCTGCTCTCGGACCACATGCAGAGCAGGGCTTTTCCTGCTGTAGTTTGTCTCTGTGTTTAGAAAGGTCTTCATGGTTCTTTCTTCTAAGCCTTTCATTCCATCTATCCTTGAACTCCTGAACATCTCTTTCAGAAACAAGGTCCTTTGGAAGGATGTTGTGCAGGTAATTCTACCACCCGTGGCCTGAAAAAACACCTCCTTTAATTTATGGCTTTGCTGTCCTCGTTTGATACTCTTGATGCTTATACTGGAAGGGAGTGAATAATCAATCCCCCTCTGTCCTCAGTATGTTGTTCACAGTTTTGTACCCAACATATCTTCAGTTGTCTCTTGCCCAGAGTGAAGAAATTTAGTCTACTCAGTTCGTCATTCCTTGTTTGAGAGCTGCTCCAGAGTTTCAGCTCCCTTGCCACCCTTCTTAGGCTTTGTCCAATTTCCAAATTTTATTAAAAGGGTGTGAGAACTGTAGATACATGTGGTAGCATAATTATCTTTCCTGGTTCAGTAAACAATTGTCAAGAGGATTATCATAATTTAAGTATTTCCAAAATTTTACTAGAATTTTCACTTCAGAAAAAACTCCCAATTCCTGCACAAAGAACATGAGATATCTGGCATTGTGTCTATGTGACCCAGTTAGATGAAAGTTACAATCAGAGCTCCATCCTTGAAAAAGTCTGGGAGATGCGTTCCATTTTTCATCTTTTTTTCTTCAGATCTCCAAAGCAGATGTATTAATTAATGATTTCTAGGAAATAAACTGGAGACTACAATGTCCATGAACATTACTAACCTGACAATATCTTTCAGTGACAGCTGATCAAGGACCAAATTTGTATCGGTATCCTGACAGAAGAGGATTTTGTAAGCTATTAATATTTCTCTGTCCAATTATCTTTCCAATCCACCTTTCCCTGGAGCATAAATTTTTGCCAGGTCATTGATACTGTTCTGCAGAATAGTACAGAAAAAAAAAATGTACTTAGTATCCTGGTAATTGGTTAGCACAAGAATTCACAGTGATTTGTGTCATAATCTTTCTAATTTACACCTCCTACCAGCCTCTGATTGCTTGTAAAATCTCCAGTCATTTTTCTCAACCACTTTAAATAACTTTAATTTCAGCCTACAGACACAAAGGTGGCATATCTGTAACAGAAGTTACAGACTTTTAATGAAAATGCTTTTTGACATAAAGACAATGTGTTATTTTGGGTAAGTAGCAGGCATATGAGGATCAAAAATTTTGGGTAGAGTCAGAAATGCACAAAGCATATATGTGTAATGTAATTTTTCCTTACTTAGACTTCAATCAGATTATTTGCATGTTAAGTACCTTGAAGATGAAACACTTTTGGACTTTGATTTGCCCTTGGGCTGAAAATGCAATCACTTTGTTGCCATGTAGAAACTCATTATATGGTTGAGGATACTTAAAAAACTAGAGCCCCAAAATGAAAAAGTGGATATGGAAGTCAAGCTTATTTTTTTCTTATTTTTCATATGTAGAAATGCTACTTTCAGATTAAAGAGTTAAATTTATTCATAGTAGATATGTGCGGGGCTGTGTTTGGGATTTGTGCTGAAAATTGAGCCCTGGTCTCCTAGGGATGGCTAAGCACTTGGGAAATACTGAAGGAATTTGTTATATATTGCTTGCATGCACAGCTTTTGCCTTACCTATTAAAGTATGTTTATCTCAATCCACAAGTTTTCTCAGTTTTACCCCTCTGATCCTATCCCCCATCACATGTGGTGGGAAATGAAGTAGCAGCTGTGTGGTGATTAGTTGCCAGATGACACCTTCTTATTTCTTACCTTTTTGAAGAGGGAAAGGAGTTAGAGCTTTCTTTACCTTTTGATTCTTATTAGGAGTATTTTATTAATCCATCTATTTTTAGCCACAGTTCAACAAAATATGATGCAGTCATTAGCCAGTGATAGGAATTTTCTGCATTTTTTCTGCACTTCAGCAGTGAAGTGAACTTGACACAAATGTTCTTTCCCTTAATGCTTGATTTTCCTCATAAGAGAACTGGAAGATGATCCTTGTGACCTTTTTGAACAGAAGAAACATTAAATAACATCAAGTGGCTATTTGCAGTCTGACAATTTTATTAACTTTATCCTCTCTGTCTCCTGCAATCTTCAAATCAAATTGGCCTCTATGGGGCACTGCTAGAATTTCTATTTGAAATCAGAGTTTGGAAGAGGTCAGGCAGACATCTACCAATAGGTAAAGCAGAGAGAAAGATAGAAACAACTCACTGAAAGCAATTCACATTATTGAGATGGTTCGACTTTTTGGTCACATCTGAGTAGTTCTGTTGGCAAGGGAAAAGAATTGTTCCCATGAAACATTTTTGAACTGAGAGGAAATAACTACTTATTTTATTTAGATGACACAATGTTTTTTAAGAAAATCACGGGACTTGTGATTGAAGGTTTGGGCTTGGCCCTACCCTCAGCCTTTAAATGGTCCCAAATAATTTCAGCCTCTGAAGCTCAGTTTTTATCTCCCTGTAGAAATACTTTCCTTCAAATGCATCTTAAGGATTGGTGTCCTTATATGTGAAATATTGTTGGGTCCTCTGTAATGGTGACTTTATATTCAAGTGTCCCTCCTGCCAGCCTTGACATTTTGAAAGCACAAAAGGATTCCAATATCTTCTGCTGTTCTGATCTGCTGGAACTCAGTGACTTGGAGAAAAATTTCCTTATTCCACAAGAGCGCAAGGATGTCTTTACAGTGCCCTCCTCAGAAACCTATCCTGAGATAAATCCACTTGTTTACTCATGAGGAAAAATACCATGCTCTCTTCCTCATATTAGGGGTCCTACAAAAGCATGTCATCTGAGAGGCCAGACAGTAGCATTTAAGTGACTGGGAAGGAATAAAATTTGGTTTTGCAGAGAATGCTGAGTTTGCTAAGCCTCCTCTCCACGCAGCACATCTCAGCACATCTGGCACAGCTGTCCAAGGAAGGAGGCTGGGCTGACTCCAGAGCTGATAATGGAGTGACTCAAAACCTCCCTGACAGCCTCCCTGACAAAATTTGCTCTGCAGTGGTGTAGTGCAACACAGACCAGCCTGGAGCCACTGGACCTGGTGTGGATGTTAGTGGAGGTTTTTTTCCTACCCCAAGCTGTCATGAGGATGAGGAGACATGAAACTCCAGAAAGATGCTCTAAGCTACTGAAACAGAGGAGATGGGGCTAAAGGAGGGGAGTTTCTTCTGTCTGAGTTGCTTGGGCTTATCTTTAACAGCCTGAATTACTTTTACTGTCGTTGTACGGAATGGCAGTACATGAGCACAAACCAAATAATGGTTATCAGCTTTTCCTGGTCTCATAGCTCATTACAATATTGCAAAAACCCCAAGGAATGTGCTTATATGTGTTATTAGTTTTCTGTCATGCTGGCATGTTACAATTACCTGAAATGTGATAGTTTCCCAAATGTAGAGCAATGACACTCAATAAAACAATTAAGTTGCAACTTATGAATGCAGTTGTGCTGGTAATTACTGACTTAACTACTCAAATTTGCCTAATTATACAATAATTTGCAAGAAATTCCTTAATAATGTAATTAAATTGTGCTAAACTGATGAAGGTGAGCATTACAACCTGGGGATATTTGCTTGTAGAAAACAATTTTGCTGTTGTTTCTCTTATCTCTGACCATTTCGTCCCAACATGAATGATATCAAGGTGAAATCTGCCATACACCGTGTATCTGATTTTGATTTTTTTTTGCAATCAATTCAACTGCAGTTCACTTGGCAGAAACCACAGGTCCTTTCCTGGGTATTAAACAGACTTTTATTCAGGAATAAGTTTAGCCTAGCAGTTATCCATGTTCCATGTTGTGCTAAGAAGATAAATGAGAAGGGAGAACTGGTGACAACTGGTATGTAGAAGACTGAGGTTCGTTGCCGCAGTCTTCACTGGCAATCAGGCTTCCCACATCTCTGCGTCCCTGAGCTCCTGGGTGTGGGTTGGGGGACAGAAGTCCCTCCCACTGTGAGCCAAGAGCAGGTTTGAGACCACCTGATGAACCTGAATAGCCACAAGTCTATGGGTTCTGATGGACACACTTGACGACTGGGCCAGCGAGAACCGAATGAAATTCAACAAGTCCAAATGCGAAGTGCAACACCTGGGCTTTTATCTTCTAACTGGTATCTTGTTGGATGTTTTTAATTTTTTTTCCTAGACGGGCTTCTATTGTCCTGTAAAATACCTTCTATTGGTCTGTAAAATGCCAAGCAGTATGTATTTAACTTATTTTCTTGGCTTAAGTAGTGGGAACTCCAAACCTGTGATAACCCAGCAGACAAAAATCTGGCTCTTTATTTCAGATTGTGGAGTTCTGCTGGAGATACATGCCTTGAAACCTTTGGAATAAAGAAGTACATGGTCAGAATGGGCTACCACACTTTGCTGAATAAAGATGATTTCCTGAATGTGTGTCACGGTGGTTTGAAAGCATGAGACTCTAAAGCAGTTCCTTTGATCGCTCAATCAGCAGGAGTCACATTTTGTGCCTAGGGAGGCTGAGAAGCAGCAACCATGACTCCAAATTTTATGAGGAGTAATCCTGAGACATATTACTCAGGGAATCCTGCAAGTGAAATGGAGCCAGTATTGACATCAGTATTTACTTATCTAGAAACAGCTCATACTCATCCTTTAGTGGTATTGACACTGTAGCTGGATTTTAGGAGAGGTAATACCCTTTTCTAGGCACAGATTCAGGTACAGTAGCTTTCCTGCAGATTCTTGTGTCTGGAGATGGTTTGGAAAGCAAAACACAGGAAACTTACAACTGACACAAGGTGTGCTGACACAAAATCATCCTGGGGGCTCGGTAGCTTCTTTTATTAGGCAAATGTTGTCCTCCAAACATAGTGTGACCTTAATAAACTGCTAAGTCCATTTAGCACCTTTTTTGAAAGAGTTTAAACAATTCTTAGTCTCTAACAGAGATGTCTTTGTCCTAATGCTTCTTCTGACAGTCACACAGCACTATCGTGTCGGACAAAAAAGGCTGCTACAGAATATTCTATTTGCTTTTCCATTCCTACTTCTTTTCCATTTCCAGTAAAGTCTCCTTGTGTGTAAATTACTTTTAAAACAGCTTACAGCACACCTGCTCTGTGGAGTTATTCCCATCCCTTACTGAGCAAGGCATTGAGTTGCCTGAAGCCAGAGCACAGTCCATGTGCTCAGCAGAGAAAAATAGAAAAAGGGACAAATTGTAACCAGTGACTAATGCTTCTCTCCCCCTGCATTTTACCCATTACCTACGAGCTCTGGTTTCTCCTAATTTGTTTTCTACATGTAGTTCCCTCGATGAACCTGTTGTCCCTGGTTCAGTCTTGCTGAGGTAGCATTCACAAAATCTCACGCTGCAGTTTGCTTCTTCCATGCACTCGTTCTGTTTCCCTGAATGTCTTTGGCAGACTTCTGCTCCCATGACAAAATATTTATTTGTTTTTCCTTTAACGTTTGTGGGCCTATCTGCTGCTGTTAGGTGAATGGTTTGCTTCTGTTTTGCGTGGCCCGTCTCTTGCCTTTTGCTGTCTGGGGTTGGCGGTAAGCAGCTGTTAGCACACAGCTAAGCACAGCGGTGAGACAGAAGACAAGGTGCTCTGGACAACCCGGGGTCAAAGCTGCGTGTCAGCTCTGACAGACAGCAATAGCTCATGCGGGCTGCCCGTGAGAAGCTGAAGTTTCTGAATGGGCAGCCCCAAGGCTATTCCTTGCGTTTTCAGCATTCTCACCCCTCCTAAAAGGCTCTAAGCCGCAACAGCATGGCACACGGTGAGAAGGGTTTAACAGGGGAAATCTCCATCACCCGGATCAGCTGCCAGGCTGTAATCAAGAACTCAAGGAGCCTTGAATGAATGCATTTGATATCTGTACTCTTGAACTTAAATAGATAAGAGACCAAGAGCTTTAGACCTTTAGAGGAAAAAGAACAACTATTTCCTTTGGTTTACATTAAAAAGAGACAGGGGAACTATTTTTTCTCCTTTTTTTTCCCCCCTCTCAAAAGGGATATAACATTTCAGGAAATTCAGTCATAAAAGACCAAAATGAACTCACAGAAGAGCTATGTCTGGAATTTGTAAAGTACAAAGGAAAAGGCAATTAGCTACCCAAATCCTATTGAAAGTCAATAGCCTCAAGCCACTTTGAAAATCCCAGCACATAAAACTCAGTAAAAGCAAACTGCAGTAAATGTGACTGAAGTAGGGGAGAAAAAAAAAGGAAAAAAAAAAGAAAAAAAGAAAAAAACAAACAGAGAACAGAAGATATGTATTAGGCAAAAATAGGTGTGGAAGTGTGGAAGTACATGCTGTTGATACAGCCATGATGGAAACTGCACATGCACTCAGGGTTTTTTTTTCACTATCTCGTAACACATGCATTGCTCCCATTGCAAACGAATTTATCACACTTTCTTCTTTCTTCTCTAAGCTGCCTGTAAATTTACTCCGATCACTAAGGGTGTGTGTCTATGGGCAGCTTGCAAACAACTCCAACGATCGTTTGTGGAAACACTGGCAAAAAGCTTTTTTGTAAGGAAACAGCACTCCTGGAAGGGAGTGGCTCTGTGGCTGGACTGCAACAAAGCACAGAAATTTGTCTACCTGATGGTTCTTCCCAGAAATATGCATGTTCCAGCACCCAGATGGTGGTTTTGGGTTTTGCTGTCTTTTTTCATGGGGTCCATCCCCTCCTGTGCTTTAAAACGCAGCAGATTTTAGCACTACTTTTATCCATCCGTGATGCCAAAAGAGTTGCCTTGTTCCCTCAGATGAAAACTGTGGATTTCGCTGTCGTAGATGGCAGTTGATATGATTTTGAGGAATGCAGGTTTTGACAGTAGAGCCTAAATCCTCCATAATCCCTACTCAAAGCACATATGACTTTCGGTGGAGCTGAGCATGCAGGCTTTGTTGCTGAATGATGCGCAACCCTCTATTAATTAAATAAGCAAACATCCACAATCACTTGCCAACACATCGTATTATCACGAGGGGTGTAGGATGTCACTTTTGTGCAGACCATCTGGAAATGTGAGCCGCTGCTTCAGCAGTTATCAAAATCTTTTCTCATGAATTTTAATTTCACTAATAAGTGCTACCGAGTAATCGCTAAGAAAGGTTTTGGTGCGATTTGTCGGCTGATTCCTTCAGGGTAGGGGTTTCCTATTAGGATGCCTTTCCACTAAATAAATAGCAGTTCAGTCATAACTCAGCAGAATAGCAGTGCAGAAAATGCTTGAATTAAGATACAGACATAAAACCAAATCCCAGTATAAAATAGAGTGGTTGTTTCAGACTTTTAAAAGGCACATTCACCTGTTATTTGAGGGGAGGGAGTTTTATTATGGGTCAGAGCAAAATGGGTGCACCTAAATCTTTTTGCACTGACTTAGGTGATTTGCCTCCTGCCTTTTTTCTTCAGTTCGTTCCTTCCTTAGTTATTCAGTGAAGACACATTGCATTTCAGCTAATCTGCTTTCTACAAGACTAGGTAGATACGATTTTGTAATTAACCAGAACGCAATAAAATCTGGCTTATCATTCATCATGATTAGCTTAATATTCTATTAAATGAACTTTAAAATGCTGCCAGAAAGCAGAATGCACATCCAATGAATGGTAGAGATGCCTGTGAAACCCAGTTAGTAATATCTGGAATAATAACTTTGCCTTGTGTTGATGGACCATTTTGAATGCCATTATACTCCACAGGTGCCATCCAGACACCACCTCACTGACCTTAGCACTTGTTCTTTATTCATGCATCCTGTCTCAGCACTACAGCAATGGCTGTTTCCTTCCTTAATCTTAATGGAAGGCCTGATCCAAGACTTGCTGAGGCCAATGAAAAGCCTCTCATTTATATTCCTGCGTTTTGGACCAGGTCCACAACTTACAGCCGGCAAGATAACAAGCATTCCTAGATTACGGAACCATCATTTTGACAATTATGATAACATTTTTGTTATTTTCAAAGCAAGTGACTTTCATGAATTATGACAGTGATTACAGTATTCAGCTCCTAGCTGGGAAATTCTTCTTGCAAAGGAAAAATGTTAGAGCATATCTGATAAGCAATAAAAGAGCATCCTGGTACACAGCCAGTTTGTTTTTCACAGATCTGTTGAGGAGCTCTGTCACCTGTAGGAGTGTTCAAAGATGTGATGCTAATTCTTAGCAGTGGTAAACACCTGCAGGACAGTGCTTCCCCCACCACTAAAGAATCCACTGAGCTGTGCAATCTTATTGAATCACGGGATGATTAGGGTTGGAAGGGACTTTAAAGATCATCTGGTTCCAATCTGTTGTCAAAGGCAGAAACACGAATAGTAATAATGGATCATGAAAAGAAGACTCTTAGTTTGGAACCAAAGCATGACTGTCAACTGCTTGATATCAGTGTTACCATGTTTGGCAATTTTGCAAACAATAGTAACCGTGTTTATTCATCATCTGCTACAGGAGGAACAAAGAAATAGGAGGCTGTGTCCTGACAAAACACAAACCTTACAGTTCACCACACATTATTTTTCTCAATTCATACTACCATCCCATGGAACACTGAAGGACTAGCAGCCCTTTCCTCAACTTTGGGCTTCCAGATTGGTTTGAAAGACCAAGTTCTTATCACAGTGTAGAAGAAAGTTTCATAGTGAAAAGTATTTGAGGACTCTGGGCATTTATCCCATGGATAGTGATGAAGCTTTGTTTTTGAATATGATCTGAAACATTCTAAGTCATTAGGAAGTAACATTTTGTAGCTTTCACTGATTTTCACAGTGGAATTATGAAGCATTTCCATTTTATTATTTTTGACACTTGAGATAGCTTTGTACTATACATATAATAACAATAGAAATTATGATAAAATTATACTAGTAATAAATTAATTCATGCCTTTGTACTGTAGTAACACACGGCATCCTGCTGTAAATGCTGGACTGATATCATTGAGAATATCTGTTTCCTCCTGGGGCCTCAACCCTTCAGATAAAGTAGTTGGTGTCAGAACCTCAGCAATTCTGTGTATTCCTCATCAGAAATGACACTAAGCTTTGCTTGTTTCTCTGAATCTTATATCTGCTGAATTTATAAAAATTAATTCCCAATTAGCTATATTGGTATTTCATTCAAAATGTTAACCTGGCAAGAACTGTTTTTCCTGCAATATTTGGCAATAGATTATGGTCTTTTTCTGGCCTAACAGATCCCAAGATATGAACAATATAATTTGTTGGAAACATGAAAATTGATATTTTAAAAATGGGTTGGATTTTATGGCTGTGGGGCAGAGATTTGTTTCCTTATTTTCCCATAGCTCGGTTTCATGACATCAAAGGTCATGTTAGAGAAATAGTGTCTAGAAATAGATGGGCAGTAATGGTTCAAATGTTTAAGGAGAGAAATGAATGCTGACAATGAATGCTGGATGTAAGATATGAAGGACCTTGTGTTCACAAGAGTCAAAGTGAGAAGGAGTGTAAGAATTAATTTTCAGAATTTTATTAAGCTTAACTTGCTCAAATTCCAGCTTATGAAGACAATTTTTTCCCACAGTGGCTTTGTGTTTTCAAAATGGCTTATTTTTAGCTGATGCAATCAACGCTTGTGGCTCTGCTGACACATTTTGTGATGAGGAGCAGAGGTTTGTTGACAGGGAAATCTTGCAGCATGGTTGTCTCTGCAAACTCTGAAAACATTTCTGGAATGAGAGAGCCAGACAAGGCCACCTCAGAGCTGCAGGTTGTGGAGCATGTGGAGCTTCCTAGGGAGGAAGCCATCCAGTCTCCTGCTTGGCTGTTTGCTCACAAGGAATGTCACCCAACATTCCCAGCTGCAAGCTCTGCCTCACAGATGGTGCCACCCCCATACTACAGAGAGGCCCAGGAGTGTGACAATAACTCTGCTACGTTGGCTGCTGCAGACTAGCTGATGCTGCCACTTTGCTCAGTATCGTGGCTACCTTTCATATGATGCCACGGAAGAATCCCCTACCTAACAAATCCCACCAAGTCCAGCCTGAATTGACCAGAGTAAGATCCACCTGGGTCACTTTCACACAAACTATGGTTAGTGCACCACTATTTTCCGTGCACCACTTATTCTCTGAATTTCCTCATGGAGCAGGCAGAACAGCATGATGGAGGTCAGGGTAAAGCTGAAGCAGTAGTTGTTGAACATCTCTCAAAACTTCCAGCCTGGATGGACCCATTTCACCAGCCCCTTGTTTTGGCTAGCTCTACAGTAGCCAGAGTTATTCAACATTCCCACTGTCTGGTCACTTGAAGCTCTGCACTTAGCAGAGAAGTAAACAGTGCAGTGATTACTCAGAATTATAAGAACAACTGTATTTTCAACAGACCAAATAGTAATGGCAGTTGTGCTGGGAGATTTTGCTATTAGTATCCTGTCAGTCAAAGTAAAACACCTTTTTAACAGGCTTCACAGACTGAAAGAGAATTGTGGCCTCACCTCTCCCAACTGGCAAACATAAAACTGAAGCAGCCTTGGCATGTTACATATGTGAGAGATTGAACCATGATAAAGGAGGAGGACAGTTTCCAGCTTGGCAAGCCCTGGAGGCATGCATCTGTTCTCAGCCTGATCCATCCAGTACCATCTCAAGCTCTGAATACTCCTTCTCCCCTGGCACCACAGGAGAAGCTCATTATGCAGTACTATCCCTTTCCTCAACATGTCCCCCAAGGTATGGAATGAAATGGCCAAGTTACTTTCATTGCAGAGGTAATTATCTGCATTTCATCCAGCAATGAGGCTTTAGCAGAAATACAAATGGAGCAGATTTGGTCTATTGAGCAGAAAAGGGAAAATGATGAAATGTAACAGCTCAATTTTGTTTGATACCCTGCTGCTGTTCCTCCATCTCAGTTTAATTCTAGCCTCAGTATTCCAATATAAACATCTCTGTGGCTTTTGCTACAAACCGAGTCCTTACTGGGGTATTCAGCAGCCTGGAGATAAGGGGTACAAGGTTTTCTAAGACCCTACAGCTGATGTAGGGCATGGCATAAGGGTTGTTATGTAACTTCACAAGTGCTGACCCTCATTAACACAATCGTCATTGCACTCAGGACTGCAGCAAAGGCATAATTAGAGTCTAGATTTTAGGCACAGGTTCATAACTGTCATTGCTGATTGCTCTGTGTGCATATTCTGCCTCTTGTGCTCTGCCTTTACCATGCATCACTCTTCAGTGGAAAATGTTTCCTGTTGCATGAGCAACTGGCATTCAGGCACAGCTATATTACATCCTGGGGATAATTTTAAGTCTGTTGTAAAGACCAGGCTTAATCTCTGTGCAAACTGTAGTTCTTCAGGTGTAGATGGCAGGTGGAACTGGAAATATATTTTGCATTTTGCACTTTGGTTTAGCACTGGTCAGGCCCAGACAGGCTTCTATGTACAGGCTCGGAAAACATCAAGTGGGTAGAGCTTTTGGAACCTGTCAACCAGAGTAGACACACTACAGACAGAGTTTTCTTCGCAACACCCGTGTGCCAAGAAGATGCTGACGTTTCCCATCCACAGAGTCATTCTCTTTAAACAGAAAAGCTAGAAGACTGTATAATTTTTATGCCCTGTATTTATTTTAAACTACCTTCTTTTGCAGAGCAGGTGAAAAAATGAAAGCTGTCTTTGTAGCCATAAATCATTCCTTTGAGCATTTAAGGAGAGATGTGCTTATCAAATTTGAAATAAAAGTTTAGTGGCAAGTAACACTTAACTTTAAAATTATATTTTATAATTAAATTTTATTTTGGCTCTGCTGCGTGCCAGAAAGCATGAAGGAGTGTTTGTCATGCTCTCAGCAGAACTTCCCTGAGGATGATTGTTCTGTGCAGGTGGGAGTGAGGGTGAGAGAGAAACAGTGCAATCCCAAACAGGCTGGGCAATTCGTGATTGACAGCAGCCCTGTGGAGAAAGACTTAGGGATATTGGTGGCTAAAAAAACAATTAAGATGAGCTGGCATCGTGCACTCACAACCCCAAAAGCCAAGTGTTTTCTGTGGCCATTAGATTGACAGAGGTGATTCCCTCCCTTGACTCTGCTGTCCTGCGACTCCACCTGGAGTACTGTGAACAACTCCCGGATTCCAGCACAGGAAAATCAAGGACCGGTTAGAGGGGGTTTCAAAGAGGGCCATGACTATCATCAGGGGCCTGCAGCACCTCACCCATGAGGACACTCTGAGGGTTGGGATTGTTCAGCCTGGATCAGAGAAGGCTCTGTGAACTGTGAAGCCTTACATCAGCCTTTCTGTACCTAGTGGGGGGCTATAAGAAAGGTGGGGAGGATTTCCTAGGGATTGTAGAAGTAGGATCATGGGGTAATGCTTTAAACTGAAATGGCATAGGTTTAGATTAGACATAAAGAAGAAATTCTTCACTATGAAAGTAGTGAGACACTGGAACACACCTCCTCCACAGTAGAGAAGTTGTGGAAGACCCATTCCTGGCAGTGTCCATGGTCTTGTTGAATGGGGCTTTGAGAAACCCTCTCTAATGTCCCTGTCCATGATCATGGCTGTATGAACCACGTGGTCTTTGAAGGTGACTTCTAACCCAAACCACCTGTTGTGATGGTTCAACGATGATAATGATTCTTCCTGGATCTCAGTATAAAAGGTCCAACAGCATTGGCATAATAAACCAGCTGTTTTAATAAAATAGGTAGAGGAATGATAGATAGATAGATAGATAGATTAGATAGATAGATAGATAGATAGATAGATAGATAGATAGATAGATAGATAGATGAGTGTATGTAGCAAAAAAAACTTTACCTCCTTTCAGATGCTGGGAACTCTGTTTTTAAGCAACATTCGGCAGACCCTGAATGGATTTTCCCACAGTGCAATTGCAGAGTTCCTTGGTTCATGGAGAGAGAAGGTTTTTCTTTCTTATCCATCAAGCAATTGTATAAAATTTCTTACAAGACAACAACTTTATTTCTAAAGGATGTTCAAATTAAAGCTTCTTGCGATGCTGTGAAATAAATTCCCAGTCTCCACCACTCATATTAGGAGAATGAGTAGCAAGTGTATAACTCCCTCAAAGAACCAGGAAATCAGAAATACAGCACAGAAGTTTTCCTGATGGAGGAGCCTTAACAATTCAGTATTGAGCTACAGCACTGAAGTTTTGCTCAGCTGCAGTACTTCTTGATTCCCTGTTTTCGTGACTTCTTTTCAATGTAGATTCGTGTTTCATTGAATAAAGGATGTCATTGAAATACACTCCTCGAACTTTTATCCAACCAGGCTACCCAGTGTCAGATATGCACATAACTGCATTCTAAAAGTTGTCATCTTAAAGCTGATCTGTACTGATATCTCTGCATATATATTGCCCTGAATAAGAACACAAAGGACAAATCAAGCTCTAAGTGGTGATGCTGGACAATTGTCAGTGACCACGGTGGGCAACAAGGGCCATTGGTCAACCCAAAGGCGTAAGTAATAAGTGAGTCCAAGGGAATAAGCCAAAAGATTATAGGAAAGTTTAAAACAACTTGTTGGGGAGAAAAAGGATAAACACCAAGTCCCCCATCAGTAATAATTATTTAATGAATTTTTAACATTTTAATAGAGTCACTGTAGGTAAAACATTTAATGAGTTTTAAATGTATTTTACACTGAGCAAGGTTTTAATTTGATCTGTTGTTCTTATTTCTACTCCCTTTTCCTACATATAATTTCACAAGCAAAATTCACAGTTTGTTTTTCAAACTGAGTATGTTTCTCCTTTCGGGGAAAAAGAAAGAGAACAAGTCAGGTCAGGTGGCTTGGTAGAGTGCAACCTTTTTTTTCAGAGAGATGTGGGAAACCACACACAGAAACAACAGGAGGAGAGAAAGAGTGCTCTTCACATGCAAGCCTTATTTGCAAAATCACACTGAGCTATCTCACAGACACAACCACAAAATCTAGGCACCAGTGGTGTTAATAAGGCACTAAATAAACAAATTATTTAATCTGCACACCTTTTCTAATATATCTTTCTGAAAATCTGCTTTCAGAATTTGTAATCACAGCTGTGAAGACAGAAACTGCTGCGGAAAATGTAACTGTCACTGACATATGTCGCAGGGCAGGGTGTGATAATTTTAAATCACAACAGTGTAGGATGTAGTCATGGAATAAAAATACAAATCTGATTAGATGCATGCAACAGCTTTGTCTACTTAATATCCAGTCTGAGAAATTAGTGTTCATTCAGGAAACTGGTTTTGTTCCAGCAGTGGGAGTTTTCAATTATTAGAGCTAGATCAGATCCAGGGATAATTTAGTATCAGCACATTTCTGATTGAAGGCTTTGTGCCACAAAGCATTTGACAAGGCTAAGACATTCTTTTCTTATGCTGTTTCCTCACAATTGATTTCTTTCCCTGCTTTGCATGTTCACATAATTAATATTTTATCTTTGCTAATTTAATGCCATTCTTTCTTCTGCTTATGTGTAATTCCTTTCCTCTTGGCAAAAATAAAAAAAAAATCCTCACTGGTACAATTCACATACAAGAAGACTGATATTGAAAGGAGGATGGAAGAAAGACCAAATCTTTTCTTACAATTTGTGATTCTTCTCAAACGGCTCACATTTCAATAACATCTATTTTGAGTGTCACCAATCTTCCTAATCCTCTGACTGTAGTTAAAATCTTCACGAGTTCAAAGACACAAACAAAGTATCTAAACCATCAAAAGAAAGATGCTCGCATCCAAGACCAGCTAATATTTCTTGTGTTTCCACTGCTCTGTCAAGAGTGTGGAGTTGTAATTACAGAGCCTTATTGTCAGCACAGACTGAGTGAAAGTGATGTGCTCCTGAACAGGAGCTGCACCACAACTGAGCCTCCACACCCACAGTTTGGTCCCTGATAGATGCTCTAAGAACTGTGATCCTTTTAAAAGACTTGTGCTGTTGCACCCAGTCCTACTGACTGACAAGAAGACATCCTGCCCAAACTTGCCAAGTGCATTTACTGAAGAAGCAAAAGTAATGACAAGAAAAGCAAGGACCATCCCAATCAATCATCAAGCCAATTTTGGTAGTTGCCTGTTTTCATGCTGTCAGATTAGGGGAGCATTTACCAAGGGGTTTTTGCATAGGAGATGTGCAAATGTAGATTTACCCTGCACTCTGAGCTGCTCCCCATTATCCTACATAGCCAGTGCAAGGACAAGTCGGACAGTGGTGGGGGCCTGTGCCTGCCCAGCTTTGGCCATGGTTGATTTTCCAGCTGCTCTCCTGGCAGCACAGCCCAATCTGCTGTGGAGCTCTGCAGCAAGAATAACTATCAAGCAGTTTTTATTAACAGAAGCATTTTACTATGCTGCCAACCTCTACCAGGGTTGTAGCCCTGCCACAGAGAGATAGTGGAGGTTAATGGCTAATTGCAGATAATTTTTAATATAAAAGTGTGTATGTATATGTGTACACACATATTTTCTAGCAATTTTCTAGCTGCTGTTTTCTTTTTCTTTTCCCCTTAATCCCTTTCATACAGAAACTACCATGAAGAAGAGGGGTTGAGGGCTAGATGTTTAACCTTGGGAGCACCTGAGAGGAAGGAGGTGAATGCTGAAGGGAAGAATGTAATGGAGAATGCACAGAGGGAAGTAAAACACTTAGGCAAGCAAATGATTGAATCGGTGACTGGAACAACCAAGTCTCTGCTGGAGATTAATATGAATGAGATGCTATGCTTCATTGACTGTTTACCTAATTTCTTTAAACATCAGTATTGCTTTTATGTTTCACTTGCCTAACTTAGCTACAGCTTGGTATTTAATCTATAAAGTCATTATTAGCTGAATGGTGATTGAAAAGCAGCAGGAAGATACTCTGATTATGCCTTAATTATTGCCTTGCACCTGATCTTCACAGAGAACATGTATAGTCCCACCCTCCCCTGTTGTTCGCAGCATCTCGTATCTGAGTCATAAGTAATGTTATTGCATGTGTCTAAGAAAAGAACTAAATGTGTTTCCACTGATTTCCAGAGTAAGCTGTAAGCCTGCAAAGCTTTGTTTGCCTTCCCCTCCTTTCTGGTCCTAGGCATGAAAAGGAGATATTTGGTTAACGGCTAATTAAACACTTCCATTGAGTTTGCCAGAGCTTTGGAAATCCACATCTTCCTCCCTGCATACTGTTTGGAATTGCATACTGTTTGGAATCAGCTGAAAGTTTTGAATTTGCGTTTTGCCAAGTTGCCAAGTCTGCATTGACACAACTGGAAATTTTAGAGGTAAACTGAGATAAAGCAAGCGAGCAGGTTCTTAAACCAAGGTATATGAAGCAGAAAAAATCCTCAACTGTCCCTTCAGGTAGAGACTTGAAGATACATCCTTGATAATGAGGTGCCGTGCTGGTATAATTTAAAATGTAAATCCTAATGAAGGCACAAAGAGCTACAGAAAGTGGAAGGAGTCAGTGGTTTTTTATTAAAAGAATATGCCATCTGCCTTTCTTACCTCCCAATGAATTTAACATTACCATCTTTGTAATTAGCACTGACAAATAGCACAATCCCAGGAAACCAGACAGCAAGACACAGTGGATTAGTTTTGCATCCCTTGCTGAGCTAGCATGGGGCCACAACTTGGGCCATGTGGCTTTCTGGCAGCATTATTTTTAACTGATTTCAGCTCCTACCCCTGAAAACACACAAATATGGAGACCACAGTCATAGAATCATAGAATCATTGAGGCTGAAAAAGACCTCCAAAGGCACCAAGTTTAACTGTTAAACCAACACTGCCATGCTGTCCTGGTTTCAGCCAGGGTAGAGTTAATTTCTTCTCAGGAGCTGTAGCAGTGCTGTGTTTCAGATTTGGAATGAGAATGGTGCTGATAACACACTAAAGTTTTGGGTTTTTGCTAAGCTGTGCTTATCCTAAGTCAAAGACTTTTATTCCCCCTTGTCTCATGCTCTGGCAGTGAGAAAGTTTACAAAAGAAACTGGGATGGAGCACAGCTGGGACAGGTGACCCAAACTGACCAAAGGGATATTCCACACCATGGAATGTCATGCCCAGGACATAAACTGGGGGAGTTACCCAGAAGAGCAGCTGATCTAAGCTGGGGAAGGGCGGTCTGGCATTGGTCAGTGGGTGGTGAGCAATTGCACCGTGAAAGTCTTGTTTTTTCCCTTTTATTATCATTATTATTTACCATTATTACCATCTTTTACTTTATTTTCAACTATTAAATTGTTCTTGTCTCAACTGACGAGTTTTACTTAGATTCTCCTCCCAATCCCACTAGAGTAGGGGCAGAAAGAATGAGTTGCCGCGCGGTGCTTAATTTCCAGCTGAGCTTAAACATGGCACATGTCCCCTGCTCATGTCTCCAGGTGCCCTATTTATGTGTCTTTTAAATACTTCCAGGTATTTAAATACTTCCAGGTATGGTGACTCAGCCATTTCCCTAAGCAACCTATTTCAGTGTTTGATAACCCCTTTTTTGTGAAGAAACTATTCATAGTATCTAGTCTAAACCTCCCTTGCTGCAACTTGGAGCCATTTCTTCCCATCCTATCACTTGTTTCTAGGGAAAAGAGAATGACATCCACCTCTTCACAACCTCCTTTTGGATAGCTGTAGAGAGTCATAAGGTATCCCCTGGGACCCCTTCCCTTTAGACTAATCCACTTCAGTTTATCCATCTGCTTTTCATAATACTTGTGCTCCAGACCCTTCACCAGCTTTGTTGCTCTTCTTTGAACATTCTCCACTCCTCTGTGTCTTTCTTGTAACAAGTGTCACCCCGGTGTATGCACATTACCACAAAAACCTGGCAACATCTTCCTGAACCTGTAGTTGCACCACAATCATGCCAACATTTAAATCCCTGGCAGGGGAAATCCATGTCTGTATAGGAAGGGGGACCCTTTCCAGCTCCTTTATTTCTTTCCTACACTCTCAGCAAGGAGTGTAACAGATGAAGAGTAAATGCCCCTTTCACGAGACCTTCATAAATGTAATGATACTTCATAAATAGTCAAGATACCCTTGTAAAAAGTCATCAGTGGGAAATATTTGGCCTGAAAATTGGAAGGGGGAGATAGTTGTCTTTTAAAATATAAGCTTGTCTACTTTGTTGAGAGTCCTCATCAACTCTTTCTTTGCAAAGGAAATTGCTGGAAGATGAATTGTTAATTTCAGTTCCTTCTACAGTGAGTCATTAGAGAGGCACTGATATGTTAAAAGTGGACAATTTTTAGTGTTTGCAGACTGGAACAAATGGAATTAGCACTGTACCTCTGCTTCTTAAAGAAGAAAGGAAATGCCAAGCTGCAGTTTTGCTGATCTGCACAGGAGGGAGACACAATTTACCTCTCCGGGCAGTCAGCAAATCTTCCCTGGTTGTTTACATCCCTAGGAGATACCACTTGGGCTACTTGCAAATATTTAGAGATTCTGTGGTGGGAAAAGAAAAGAGCCCACAAGGTTGCCCAGAAAATTGCAGAATACATGTTTATATTATATATATACATCTACACACACACACACACATATATATTTAAAATATTCCATCAGAGACGGCCTATCCCTGAAAATGAAATGACCACATAAGTATCTGAAGTCCTACTCNTCCTGCAGCTTCATGCAGATTTCAAACTATTTAATCTGGTGACAGGTACACATTAAAAACTGTAGGGCAGCCAGATTTTCTGAAAAAAATCTATTTCTAGATCAGGTAAATACTGAAGATATGATTTTTTCTTATTTGACTTATAAGAAAGAAGAAAGATATTGATATGTGCTCACTGACTCAAAAAAAAAAAGAAAAAAAGGATAGCTAAAAAGGGCAATTAAACTTCATATAGAAAATGAATAGTTCAAAGATGATTTGCAATTTTGGAAGTTTTTAATTTATAAAGAGTTCTTTAAATATGGCTCATTTTGTTTCAAAGGGCAAAACCTACTCCTTTTTGTTATTACCTTTCTCTTGTTAGACTATCTTTCTCCAAGAAAAGGAATGAAAAGCTGGGATAAAATGAGCTATTCCAATATATTTTTTAAGCAAAAACATTCAAAAAGGTCAAAAGATGATTGTTGAAATTATTTCATTTTGAATGCCGTGGCAAAGCAACGGCATTCAAAGGAACATTAGTTCTTTTGCAAAAAAAAAAGGTAATTGGAAGAAACATCATTGCCACAGGCCTCTTTTTAATCAAGATTTCCAAAAAACAACCAAACCACACAAATTTCCACCTGCTCTACTAAGATACTTTTCGACTTCGTTCAAAGGTCAGTGGCTGTTTGAAGTGGCAGAATGAGATGGACATAATTTTATCCATCAACTTGGTTTCTTGTGCAACACAGTTGATCAGTTTACATGATTACCTGGCAACCACATCACCTCACTGCAACAGACTAAGTTTCACTACTAAAGACCTCAGCCAAAGGCAGAGCTCTCACTGGCTATGCCAAGCTTTGGCGCAATCCTCTGTGCAAAAAAGGAGCATCCTTCCCAACAGCTAATTTAGTGAAACTTCCAGTCAAGCACATGAACACTTGCAAAGGACTTAGATTAGAAAAGAAAAGCAAAGTAAACAAACACTTCCAGACAGGCAATGAAAAGAACTTTTACTATGTCAGCTTGGAAAGAGTCATGAAGCAACAGCATTGTAAGGCAGGGACAGACATGACTAGGTGAGTTGTAAGATGAAAGGACGCTACAGAGCTGGTCTAGCTTTTCCAAAGGATCTCCTGAATCTTTTCCTGAGGGGTCAACCAATTTTTATTGTTTGCTTTTCTTTTTGCTGCACAGATAAACAGATAATTAGGTCTGTAGGGGAATCTTATCTGCAGAGCTCTGCGTTGGCATAAAAGGGACAGGCAAGGTTTTACTTGGAATCATTTTCTGTTCATTGCTATGGAAAGGAGCCAAAGTCCTTTTGCTTTCTTATAAAGCCTGGACCCTCAGAGTCTGAGGAGAAAACATCATTTTTTTGTTCTACCTGACTAGGTGTTATTATACAAGCATGAGTCTCTTCTCTCTCAAAAATATAGTCACATTGAAATCCAGCTGTTCTTCCTCAAAGTTAACTCTTTGTCTTTCAATGATGGAATTAGGAAACTCACACGTTTAATAGCTTGTCAGATAATTTCATTCTGGGGCAAACCAATGAAGTAGCACTTCTTAGAGGTATTAAAGTTTCTTAGAAGTCTAAGGAAGATCTGATTTATCCAAAGGTGGAGGAGGAATCAGTGGATTCTCCTGACCCTTTCCTCACTATCTGTCACAATAGGAGATCTGGCTTGCTCCACAATCATCAGCTGGAAGTTAGGAATCATCTCAGAAATGACACTCAAAACAAGTGGGACTTTCAGTGGACACTATTTCGACTTGCAAATTAGTTGATCTGCAACAAAATTTGCTGTTTCAGAATTGTAAATGAGGTAAAATATTCATCAAAATGAAGACTGGATATTTCACAGTTTGCTTCAAAAATCCTCAGTATTCCACAAATTTTATCCACACAGAGGAACATGCTATATGATAGGGGCATCCACTCGAAATTGCTGTTTTCTGAAATCTGTGATTTGCAAGAAAGTGTTTATGAACATGTTAAAGATGAAGGATTATTTGCAGACATTATTCAGTGAATAATTTTGAGTACCTTTGAAAATACTGTTTTCATGTTGTGAACACTTCACTAATGGAAAACAGCCAACATTTATAAATTAATTATAAATTATTTACTCAGCTTTAGTCATAGTCTTCTTGTGGAGGAAGAGGAAAATACTCTTTGAAGTACAGTTTGATTTCTCATCTTTTATAGTATTAATGTTTTATTGCAGAGGTGTTTGTGCAATGATTATGGGACTGCTTATATCAATTTCTTTAGAGGATTCTTTTAGAAAGCCTTTGGGCAAATCAGTTAAGGTCAGCCCCATGCAAGACCTCCTACCAAATTACTGGCTGGTTTACAAACCCCCTTCTTCTCCCAGCATTGAATTAGATCATCTGAATGGAGGGCCCAAGATCCTTGCCCCATCATATCAAGCTGCCTTGTCTGGTTAGACAGGATACTCTTTTGAAATTTTTGGCCACCACAAAGACAAATAACAAAATACTTCCTGAAAAGAATCTCTCCTCTGCTCTAAATCTACCTCTGCCCACCTGAAAAGAGCATTGAAGTCGTGCTATTTACAGTTTATTATTTACTGTTGTCCAGCTGAAGGAAAAAGTGCTGTCCTGGGGCTGTGCTCAAACACCTGTACCCCATGAAAATGGACAGAAATGGCTCCTGTGGGCCTTAGGAGGGCACTTTGCAGCACTGCTTCCACCTGCTTAGACCACAGGCTTCATGTCTTTCTCACTGGTCCCTTGCTAAGGCAGCACATGCTATGTGGTCATGATCCATGGCACTGCCGTGGCAGGCACTATCAGAATATAGAATAAAAAAAAAAAATAAAAATTGCATGAACAGCAAGATAAAGGTTTGAGTTTTACAGCCAAGCAATACCAAAGATGCATGCGATAGATAAAATTATGAAAAAAAATGAGGGATTTCCTGCTTCATAATTAAAACAGGCATATATGCCAAGAAGAAAACAACAGCAAAACTAATTGGCCTGTTTTGTGGCAGGATAGGAATGCTCATATTTATGCAGGGATCATAACTGTGTACATGTCTACCTACTCATTAGAGGATATGAAACTTTCATTGACAGAGGGATTGTGATTACAGCATAACCACCTTTGGTCTGGAAACAATTATCTGCTATGGGCAGGGAAGCAGCTTTCTGTTTTTTTGCATTCTTCTGGGAATGCAATTTGAAACATGGAAAAAAAAAAAAGAAATCAGAAAAAAGTTTTGCAAAGATGTACCTTAGTGTTTGAATATGCTAAGCAGGAAGAAGATACCCCATTGTTTCCTCTACGTGTCATGTTACAGCTATGCAAAAGTGATGAAAAAGTTCCTGCTCCCTCAGCCACAGTAGCAAACCATAAGCCACAGGAGTGAAGCTACAGTCCCAGGGGCTCTGGATTAGTGTCACAATTTACGTGGTAAAAAGTGAGTGTCCTGAAGGGTACAGAAGAGGATGAGCTTCTAGGAGGTTTTCCTTTCAGCTGAAGGCAGAATTTTTCTGCCTTGACTCTCTGCTCTGCAGAGCATCCTGCCTAATACCTTTCAAGCTGTGTGCCAACTCTCTGGCCTTTTGATTCAATGTCAGTCCCAAGGGGTGCAAGTGCTTTTGTAAAGTGCCTTTCAACTCACAGGAAGCTGAGTGGATGATGTGAGCTTTTGAAAAAGTCTGGAGGCCTGGCCATGCATACTTATGTCTGTCTAATTTAGGGAACTCATTGCACCAGATTTTGTAGGTAAGCTGATTTGTTTCTTGTCTAGAAACAGGTGCTTGGTTAGAACAAAACCACTGACATGAAATGACTCATTTTTAGTACTGTGAGCAATGTGACAACACCACTTGCCTGTGTGTTACTAATAGAGATTGAAAATCAATAGGAATAAAAGCCTAAATTCAACTAAATCTAGATGGGGTGCCTTGAAACATTAGGGGAGAATGTGAGCTTCTCAGCACTTATTCTTAAACCTTAAATACAAATGAGAATGTTTCAAGCTTACTTTTCCCTATGCATATTTACATATTTGTGAGTGTTCTCACACTCTTTTATAGTACAACATTCTGCAGCAGTAATTTCCTCTGACATTACTAAACACAGAAGGGCTGAGCAGCCACATACATGGATACAAAGACACACAAACACACACATATATTTATGTAAAGACACGCAAGTGTAACAGAACCCAAAGATTTAGAGTACCATCCACAGATATTTACTGAAGTAACAGAAATTACCACAGAAAACCAGGTAGCAGGAATTTGGTCTGCCCCAGAGGAGCTCAAAACTACTTCTCTGGCCTTGAGAGCTTGAACTTCCCTTTTTCAGTGGTGCTGTTGTGTATCTTTTGTGGCATGTCACACAAGGCCAATCTGCCAGCCAGGACAAGGGGCGACAATTCCCTGTGACCCCACCCATATCCTAATCTCCCTAGTCCCAAGCACCACTTGCTAATTCCGGGGCAACTGTGTAGAAAGTTGACAGCCTTGTTGCACCCGGTATCTAACGGGAATTTCAGAAGGATGAGGTTTAGGTGGAGTGATTCTAGGTCATGTCCTCATACTCACATGATGTTGGAATGTGTTGTTATGAACACAAAGAAGAAAAAAATAACGAAGAAAATGGGAGATACCATTTAGAGCATTGTAAATCACTGATGCCTGTGCCTTATGCTAGTGAAACATCATAGAGCAACGTTCCACTAGCAAATACATGGGTTTTAAATATCTCTTATGTTTAATTTTGCATCTTTGAGGGTGAAGGGCACACTAATCTGCATGAAGCATTCTTCACCTGATTCATTTCATAGATTGCATTAGGTAAATGTAGGGGGCGATTTTGATTTACATGTAAATTTTAAAGAAAGTTGTGGTGTTTATGAGGTTGGAGAAATGGGGTGCCATTTTGTCAGTATCTGTAAGTCACTGCCTTGTTTTTCATACTTCAGTAAAGCATTCTGGCATAGCTTCTACACTGTGTTCCCTTGCAAGTGAACAGAGAAATGCTCAAAGAAATATAGAATGTTAGTAAAGTCAACGCAAAAAAAGCAAAGCTTTCAGATTTGCTTATTTCTGAGAGAAAACATATCTCATTTTTACATTTTGGTTTTGACATGTAGGACAATATAAAAGCTTTTGGAAACTCAGAGTTCAAAGGGAAAGTAAAAAACAAAACAAAAGCAAAATGTTTTTAACAGTTATTTAAACATGTTTCTAGCACTATAAATCCCACAAGTTGAGGAAAAATAAATAACTGAGAAACAGCTTTATAGTAATGACCTGCAATGTTACTTGGGGGCTACTGAGTGGAAGGAACTTGTGTTTTTCTCTCATGTTACAGCTATTAGATGCTACAAAGCACTGAAAATGATACCAAGTTTTGCAGATAGCAAAAGGAGGATGCAGAAAGCCCCACATTAGTTTTTCCTCAGAACTAAAAATGAATTGTTCTTTTTACTAGACCTACCAAGTCCAAAAGCACAGCTATTAATGCTTTGCTACTGTTTACATACAAAATGTAGAGTAAGAAATCCCATTGTTCCTAAATTCAATGATTTGTCCTGCTCCCACTCTATCCTTTGGCAATTTTGCACGTCAAAAATGCTTAGTGGGAGGTCCACAGTGCTTTATGACATAATGTTTATATGTTTCAATCTTTTTGTCTAAGCTGCCCATCCCTAAAATTGCCTTATTTTTTTCCCTCTTCTCCATTTGTTTTTATAACATTTTTTATCCTCTCCCTCAGTTAGGCTTGAATGGCATGACATATTTCATTGTTATTATATTTAAATTCAAAAAGTTTATAAATGTAAGCAGGAGCAAAACTGACTACGAAAAATGTGGTTACTATGGGAACATACATTGCAATTTAATCTGCTGTATCATCTAAAGAACCTCCAGGAAATGCAAGGAGACATCCTTTAATGTCAGAATTGCTTGAGCTGCTCTTTACTTCTCTTTTTGGGGTCAGATTCTGAATCAGTAAATCCTTTTCCCAATTTCACCAAGATACTCAATGAGAACATTGTAAAATCCATCACAAAGGGTTTGGTTTGGGTGGGGGTGTGTTGTTTTTCCTGATCCACTGATTCCTATCTCACATTCTTTGCAAATCAGAAGCTAAGTGAAGGACTTTTAGGTTTAGCTGGATTAATTCTTGCATTCTTTCGCTGATTAAAAAATCAGAAGTAACTAAAAAAAATTCAGAAACTCATTGAAAAATTATAGTCATGAGAATCAGTGCATTATTTCAAGGAAAATACCTCACTAGAACACTAATGCATGATAAATACTCTTCACACAGGAAGACAGAGGTCTGCAAAATACATTAAAACCTCGAGTAAGAAGGACCCCCCAATCCACCAAAAGTGGAAGGGGAATCCAGTATCTGGGTGCAGGTTTTTCTGTTTCTTTGGTTGGGTTTTTTCCTGAACTGCTTAACTGCTTCTGATCAATCTCTCTCTTAGATACAACTTGAAAGTTCACTGTCACCTAAATTTATGAGATTAAGTGTCTCTCTTCACGCCTTATGCCTGAAAGAGGCCATGAAAGAATAAAGAGGGATTATAATTTAAGAAACGGGGATTATTTTACCCAGACCTAAACTATGAACCAATGCTCACTAAGCTATAATTTTAACAAAGAGTGGATGAATTCAAAAGCCACCAAGACTTTGAAATATGAATACTTGTTCCGTGTTACAAATGGAGCCATAAGCATAACTTCTTTTAAAGGGACTTTTCTTTGCTAAAAAAAGCAAAGGGAAAACAACCCACACTCCTCACCTATCTTGTACTGCTGTGATTTTTCAATCTTTTGAAGAGAAAAAAAGAGAGTTAATAGTTTTTTAAATTCCTTAACCAACATTTCTTCAGATTGCTTTCTTCACAAAAAGAAAAAAAGACACTTTCTTTCCAATTTGAGATAAAAATTAGAGATTAATTATGAGAAGACTTAATTGCAAAGGATTTGCAAATTGACTTGCAGAATATTTGAAATATCTAAATTTCTATCCCATTTTAGGCCTAAGGATGATTCTACTTCATAGAATAAGATTCAATTCGTTGTGGCTCTTAATTTTTTTTTTTTGTTTTTTTCATACCCTGAAAAGCAATGACCATTTAAGAATAAAAAAAATTGTAATATGAAATTTTTACTCTGTAATTACAATCATTTGAAGAAGTATTTGCCCTTCTGAGAGCCACATTCTCGAGGTTTTGAAAATTGTTTTAATTACTGAATAATACAGGTCCACTTTTTCTTACAGCCTTGGTTTCCTCAAGTAAATATAGTTACAATTTTGCTGCTGGGATCAGTGTTAAGTACAGTTTCAAAAGAAATTAGTGACCATGAAGATTTTCCTTTATTTCACAGAGTCCTTTTCCAGTAAGGTGTTCTGTATGTACGTGGTCTTTGTCTTTATATAGGCAAATCTTGAAACGCAGACTGTCAGCAAAAGATAAATGTCTGCGGGCCCTCTGGCAGTCAAGTATTCGGTATCCCACCACTAGGGTGTATCCCAGATGGTCTTTTTCTCTCTCCAGAGCTAAACGCAACGCTGTTTTGTCCCTTGAGCAGCGTGTTCCCGGGCTCGGTCTGTCTGCTACGGCGCTTCGAGCTGCCTTCGGTCTGCGGCAACAGCACTTCGGCGATTTCATTTTGTCAGCCCAAAACTTCATGCTGAACTGGGGTTTTCTTCTGCTTCCATTTCCTAAAGGCTTCCCAAGGTTCTTAGAGAGCGAGGAAACATAGTTTTGAGTGAAAATCAACAAGGAAAAGAGTGTTTCCAGCACTGACTGCTCATCACAGGAGGTCTGCCTTTCCCAGCAGCCGGGTTCTGCCGCAAGTAGAAAAGTCTCCAGCGTGCTTGCACTCACATAATAGGGAAAACAGCTCCAAGTTCTTTCCCCCTTGGCTCTCCCAGCTACTGCTGTATAAGAGATCCATTGTCTTGACCACCTCCCTCAGCACTGGCCCAGGCTCCCAGTGGCATTTTCAGGTGCAGACTGCATCTATTCTCTGTTCTGCTAGGTTCAGAAGCACACATTGACTTACAGACTCCAGACAGGATGAATGCCGACGTGTATGTGGGTGGCAGTTTTCGTCTGCAGGATACTTAGAGCATTCCCAATCTGCCCAAGCAGGAAGATGGCCTGGCTTTCCTCTCCGATTACCAGATAAACAAATATAATAATAAAAAGAGAAAGAAGCCCTGAAAACCTGTTCTTAACTATTTTCCTGTGGATGCCACTGGCAACAGTTGGAAGCTTTAGTATAGCTGTACAGTTACACAATACCTGATCACAGTAACACAAAACCCAGTGTTTCAGGTAAAATACTATGAAAAGAAAGAAAATGTTCCCCCTTTTTTTTCTTTTTCTTTTTTTTTTGTAGTTGTTGTAGTTGTTGTTGTTACCTCACTCCATTTTAGTTGTAAGGTATATAGTCTAAAAAAGCTGTCATCTATTGACTTAAGGGAAATATATGTATGTCTTACATCATCTTTTGGATCAAATCACACTTTCCTTCTCCTGTCGCTCCAGGCCTGCACTTTTAGAAGGACTGAAGGACAAAGAGGTTAAGATAACATCTCTGCTCCTGTGATGTTACTCATCCCTAACCTTGACTGCAGCAGTGAAGGCAAGATAAAAACTTCATAGCACGAAAGGAGTAATTAGAAATCTGCTACAGACTAAAACACAAAAATTCAGCTGTGGCATAGACATGCTGAGTGTGCTATATCCAGGACAAATAACAATAAACCACCATGTATTTCCTGAATCTTCACTGTAAAGTTGTGTGACTGCAAAGTTATGGGGAGCAAGATTTCTTACTCCTTCCAGCAGGAGCTGATGGAACATGCATGCAACCTGACTCGTGACCGTCATAGCCCAGTCTGGTCTCAAACCCTGCCTGCAGGGTCTGCACAGCATTCTTGGCTGTCACACACACCAGCCAGCAGATATGTAGCCATGGACTTTAATATGGATAACCTTAATTGCTTCTGTGTAATTCCAAAGGTTCCCCTGAATTTATCAGGCTGATTGTCTAGGCTTCCCGTAGAAAAGCAATAATTAATCTCTTCCTATTATATTATCCTTGCACTGATTTAATCAAATCAGTCATGGAATATTCTTGAAAGATAAACCAAAATGAGACAATGTGCAGAAGACCAAAGAAGTTATGATATGAAAACTCTTATTTTGCAAATTGTTGGGGACCTGTAAGGCTAGACAGATGATTAAATCAGTGACAAGAGGTCAGCTTTCTCTCTATCATATTTCAAGTTTGCTAGTAAGCTCAATAGTAAGCAGTCACAAACAGAAGGTTAGGAGATACTTCCATCTTTAGACAGAGAATAATTTAGTCATCATAGACCTCAACTCAATTAATTCTAAATCTCTGACACATCTGCTGTTTTCTGCTTGTGCCCTTTGCTGTAATGCAACTCTTCTATGCTGTGCTTTAACAATTAATTGAAAGACCCAAGCCACAACCTCTGCTCATCTCTCCCGTCACCCATGGACTTCCCTGAGCTTGTGCCCTCAATACATGCATGCTTTCCTTTAATGTTTGAGCTTAATAAAAATTGTGACAGTCCTTCAAAGCAATACCCTGTTTTTTTAGAAGAAAGCTTATTGTCCCAACAGTGGCCTGGGACCTGAAATTATCAGCTGAACAACCGTGGACAAGTCATCTCATTTTCACTTTGCCTCAGTTTCCTCATTTTGAAAGGGCTTTGAAAACAAGACACTGGTGTCACAAAATATTTAAGTGTATGAAGTAACATATTATCATACATTAATATAAAAGCAGGTTGTGTATTTTTATCTCCATTTAATTTAATACACTGTGTTATTTTCTGCACATAATATTAATTCACTGCCTCATGGAAGTTCTGTGTAGCTCACAGTAAGTTGGATTCTGTCCCTTGCTAAGGTGGTATTGATGACTCTTGAGAATCCCTTGACATTGTTTCAGCCTAATTAGATACCATATGAGTTATTTCAGTCTTCTCATTCTCTATCAGCATAAAGAGAATTTTCATTCACATTTGGGCTTCTTCCCTTCATATACCTATGAAAACAATCCTTACTCAATGCGTCATTAAGATGTGTTGCATATGTAAAAAATACAACCAAACCCCTCCCCCCCCTCCCCAAACCTACAGCAATTTCTAATGTTTGTCTCAATAATCTTCCACTGCTATATTTTTGTGGAAGAGTGTAGAATGTTTATTCTTATCAAGAATGTAAGAACTGGTATCTGTTTTTGTCTGGAGAAGCATTTTTTCTGGGCCCATGCCAAGCTATTTTCAACAGCAGTGAAAAATATTACCATCACAATTGCATGATTGTGGTCCATTATAATGGAATTAACATAAGCCATGTAGAAAAGCATTTCAAAGCACTACATTTGTGTACAATAATCTGATTTGGAGCTATCACTAGCTGAGGAAAGACTACATGAGGATTAACATGAGACCCTCTGCTAATACACACTCTCATGATCTGACTGGGAAAAGTCAGATAAATGCATTCGTCTCAACCAATTCCTACAGATCTGAGGGAAGCCAAGAAAGTAAGACTGAGCTCAGGGGAACACAGTGCTTTGTGACTGAAGTCAGCGAAAGTTAATCTGTTATCATATATCTGATGACAATTTCTTCTGAAATAGTATAGAATATTTTTTTGAAGATGAAGCCATGAGATGTTTCAAGGAACCATGTTTTTTTGCAAGCTTTCAGTCTTCGTGGTTTCTCTCATGCTAGATTTGGATTTTTTAGAATGTAAAAAACCATTTTCCCTCTCCTCATGTACCCCATCTAGAGTGTATAAAGGCAATCTGATACAGAGTCCACAAACCTCAAGCTCAGCATGACAACTAGCAACTTCAGAGCATGCAGGAAGCCAGGGCACAACACGGTCTAACTACCTGAAACAACACAGAGACGCTTTCTACAGGATAGCAAATATACCCAAGAATCACAGCCTGGGAAAATCAAAATAATTGGAAGATAGTAAGAAGGTCAGGATGTCAAAAAACAGGAGCAACATTTCTATAACTTCTGATTTGTTTGCTTCTAATACTCACCTACTTCCTACATACAGAAACAAATGTGACCAGAAACAAATTCCAGACTTCTCTGGAGCTGTCAGTAGTTTTCCCTCCTCCATCTCGTGCTCAGTCCCCTTGGCTTCTGTCTGCATGCAGAATTTAGACCCTGAAATTAAATAGAGAGAGGATCCTCCTTGTTCTGCAGTTGATTCAATGTATTTTTATTAATTTATTTAAATTGCAAAAAAATATTTCATATTACAAGGATTGAATCTAGGCTTCATCCCTGCTAGGTTAGCATCCCCACCTGGTGTTCCTGCTTTCTTGATCTTTCCTTATCTGTTCATCAAAATTATAGCCATACAGGACAAAAGTTTCTCAAAAATAAAAATTGTATGCAGGCCATTGTGGTTGACAGCTACTTTGAAGGCAAGGGACTTCCCTCCAAAAACTTTCCGTGACAGAAAACCGTCATATGGTAAAACCAGCAGAACTGGAATCCCTTCACTGATGTATCGTGGTGTAATATCTGCCATATCAAGATTGGTAGCAAGACCCATCATTTTTCAAACACTCAATGAAGAAGAGAGCACCAAGAGTCAGTCACTTGAAGTGACAGACTTCAACTTCAACACAGTCCTGATTTAATGCAAACAGGTTCCCTGTTCCTGGCTGTCATCAATGCTTGTGGGAACAGGATGGTAGTATGGACACAGCACGTAAAATCATGTGGGTTGCCACAGTGACTAGAAAGATAACACATCATCAGCATATCAGAGAAATTCATCAACATACAGGATGGAAGGCACTTTGTTTACATTCAGGGTAACTCAGTACTGAGTCACCATGAGCATGGTGAATGAGGGTGAAGATGAGCAGCACCAGGAGTTGATGGATTTGCCTCAACAGGCAAAATATCTGTTGCACAGTGACAATGAGGAGAAATGAGATAATGAGCAGAGAGGCAATTTAAATTGAAAATAAATTTTTTATCAAGCATAAGAAATCTTGGTAAGGCTGTTACTCCTGATTTCAAAATAGCAAATGGTTAATTTAGTGTTCTTTTGCTGTGTACAAGTAGCTCTGATACTGGCTGAGTGGTTACTTCTTTCTTTTAGGGCTGAAGGAGAGATTTTCCAAAGAATACTTTTACATGTGCCCTAGAAAACAGCCAGATGTAAAAAAGTTTTTGTCAGATACACTTGGAAGAAACTGCTTTGAAAAAAATTGACCTGTGATATTTTTCAGGACTTTCCAATATCCTACCAGGTGATAGGGTGACATGCTCTTGTATGCTTATATCACTGTGGAAAAAAATGCTGCAAAGGTGCCATTTTGGGGCAGCCTCAGAGTTAGCCAGGCTTGCTTTCTTCCTTGTTTGGGGACAGCTACTTCCTGGTGCTCCATGCAGGACATTCCACTAGACTTATTCCTTTTATTCTATCAGACAAAATTCTTCTAAACAGAAAAATAAACACATTACACTTAAAAATGACAAAGTAGACATTGGTTAAAAAGTTTTTTCTACTTTATAGGAATGATTCAGCAAACCTGAGAAAATTTTTGGAAATTTTTCTGTATTGTCAAATAGATCTTTGGGGTTTAAAAAAAAAATAAAACGAGCTTCAGGTGCAAAACCAAATGCAGACCTGGTGTTTAAATGCTCTGCTGAATGGAAGTCAAGAAGCTGCCATGCCGAAAGTCACACACAAAGGGGCAACACTGTAGCTGAGTAAGGAACCAGACATCTCCTGGTTGTCTGAATGCATGGACCTGCCTAAAACACACTCTTTTTTCAAGTGCCCCAGCAGTGGAAGGGGCAGTCAGGCTACATTGTGATTGCACAGAAAGCCTGGACAAACCAGTCATCAAGATGGGAAGAAGCCAGAAGACAGCTAGGATGCCCACAGCAAGGGAACAGAGGGAAGAACCAGCACCCATATTCCTTTTCAGTTTTTACTGTGAGCTCCACACAGAAATTCCTGCTATCAGGACAGCTGGATTAGGGGTATAAGTAACTGGGGCAGTATGGAGCACATAGCAGTGGTTCCTCAGGGTGCAGCCTGTGCTCCAGGGGCCACATGGTACTCAGGGAGGAAAGGTTTCAGGCTGGCTGCACTCCAGGAGCAAATACAGCCACACATATTCACATATAGAAACCTGGACCAGTTTGGCCAATTAGGCAACAAGGTGAACTCTCTGGTGCCTATTGCTGGTGTCAATAAGCCAGGTGATGTCCCACAGTTTGATATTTTCAGAATTCTTTAAGCTTTGGAAGTTGAACCAGATATGGCTCTTCGCACTGTAGTGCTCTGTTTGAGTTCTTGTTTTTATCAGCTGTGCATCAACTACCTCTTCCTTTGCAATTTTATTAGATGCTAGCATGTATATTCAGATAGCCCTGGGAGATGAAGTGTTTATGCTTTTTTAACTGGGGAGAGCTTCCTAATTTGGTGTCTAACGTAGACAAGATGGGAGGCAGGTAGGGTTACAGGAAATGTAATTTATTGGAGTCTCCCAGAGTTGCCGTGGCAGTGCAGAGGGTACCTATGCCTCTTGGTGTTGGCTTGCCACTGTGACAATGGCTTCTGTTTCCCCAGGAGCTGTCGCCACTCAAGTTGGAGCTAAAGTTTAGGAGTTAGTAGACAAAATGTGGATACAGTCTGCTTGTGACAGAGACCAGGGGAGAAACCAGAGTAAGACAGCCTTGTGGAACTGATATGCAACTGATGAGAATTACTAATTTTTTCTAGTGTATATAGTGGCTACAGCTATACTGAAAAGAAATTGATGGCTTGCAAGACAAATGTACCTAGTATCCATATTATCTTTGTATGCAGTCTTGAGTCAGGTCAAGCCCAGAGTGTTCTTCTGGCAAGGGATACTTGGGTCCTTCCAGGGCTTCCCAGATGCTCAAATGTTGGGATATGTCATCAATTCTGGACTAAACACAGACCCCCAGTATTAAGCAAAAATGAGTTAAATGTGGTTTTGAACACACACATGGCTTCCCCTTCAGTAACACCAACTCCATTTTTGGACAGGATGTTTGAATCCTGACCTCTCTCCCAGGGCTGTGCAGTACAGGGATTAGATCTCCAGAGAAGTTAGTTCTGATCCAGGCTCTTTTCCTGATTTCAAAGCAGCTCTGCTGTTCTCTGCTACCTGACATGTCCAACTTGAATGAGCAGCTTTTCAGATTCCATAACATGTCTGCATGGTTCAGGCCATGACTATTTCATCCAGGCACAAAGTTTTGGTAGGAATCTGACCATTCAGCTGGTCAAGTGATGAAGAGGATGGACTGCTATAAAAAAGAGAGAAAAAGAAAAGAGGGAAAGTTTGCTCACAGTTAAACACAGGTGGGAATATGTCTGGGAACTGGATGTTTTGTCTCCTCTCTGGATAAGGCTACCATTCTCTCCTGGAGCACACACTGATTTTTGTTGTCCAACAGCCTTCAGCAAGTGAGCTTCCTCCTGGAGTCGGTAAATTCTATTAAGAATTCTCACATTTTTATTTCCAAAAACTACTGACAGTTTCTTTCAGGTGCCAGAGTACATCAAATCCCATCCCTAGGATCATTAGCTTACACTGGCAGGACTGAGGGATTGGCATAAGGCATGATTAGAAATTACCTTAAAGATTTTTGGCATGCCATTCCTTCACATTCCACTTGCAATTAATTATGTCCAAGCCTACCCAATGTGATGTTGAAGACACTTTAGAAGGGTAACATCAGCTTTTCTCTTGACTTATTTGAATTAGATGTAAGGACTTTCCTTTTTAAAACAGGAAAAGAGAGGAGATTGTTTGGGCCAAAAATGATGCAAATAATCTTTTTCAAAATGTGATACTCCCAAGTGTGTAGTCAAACAGAAAACAGTTACCATGGTAACACAATTCAGCTTCTGTTTCCCCAACTGGATGATGCAATACTGATTAATTATGCTCATGTTCGGATGGTTTATTTGATGAATTTATTTAAAAACCATCTTTTCATGGATACCTGTAGAGATTTGGTCTATGACTAAGTAGATCAAAAGGCATGGGAATAAGGTCAGAACAAAATTTTGTTCTCAGTTTTTGAAAATACTCCCAATATTTTTCTACATTCATTCACCAGTAGCAATTGATCCCAAAATAGAAGCTTCAAGTGAGATTCTTAAAATTGTTTCCTACCATTACTCAACATCCTACAGCTTACTGCAAAACTTCTTTTTTTCTTTTTACTTCAATCAGATTTGGACCATTCCTAAAAGCATTTCAGAATGATCCTGGGAAACATCTATGTTGGTGGTGAAAGTTTGCTCTGGACTCATCCTTAAGACCACTTTTAGTTGTGTATGACCTCATGACCTCATGAGAACCAAAGTCGGCAATCTTGAGTTTACTTCTACACTTCAAGTTATGCTTTACCAGTACCTCAGTCCAAGAACAAGGTAGATTCCAGCAGTCCCCACATGAATAATGAGTTCCAAATACATTTAAGACATTTGAAAGACCCAGAGGCAGAGTGGCCTCTTGGCATGAATCCCAACAAAAGACATCTAAGCACTTCAGAAAATCCCACCTGGCATATACTGCACAGTTTCAGGAGCCTAAAGTCTTCACAAAGGGATAATTTCAGGTGTCTCATGCTCTTTTCAATAATGAAGTCTATGGCCATCAATCCACCACCTTCACAGCAACTCACCCTTGATTTTACTCACTCCTACTGCATTGTCTTACATTCCTTCACTTGCTTCTCTCTTACTTGCTTGATGTTAACATCTCAATCACCAAATAATTCAGGTTGGAAAGGGCTCTCTGGAGGCCTTGGGTTCAAAATTTTTCACAGCACAGCTCCATTAAATAAGACTTTGCAGAGTCTCGTCTTCTCTGGCAAAATTATCCAAGGATGGAGATTCCACATCTTGCTCCAGTTCAGAACTGCTCCCACTGCAAGGACCCTTTTTTGTTACATCTATTTACTATTAGTCTGTGCTGCAGTCTGTAAATCATTATTTCTTACACTTGTGCTGCATATCTCCAAAAAGTGTTAGGCTTCAAATTCTGTGTAAAGTGAAAACTGAGTGTTCATCTGACCAGACCTTTCCTCCCACGTGTCTTCACTATGATGCTCTCTCAGACATTTTGAAAATTAAGGTCATTACAGGGTATTTTTAACATTCAATATAGTGATGACACTGTGGAAAGACAGTTTTCTGCCTTAGAAGCAAATCTAAACACATGGGGGCTTTACCACTTTTATCACATGGAGAACTTTTCTTTCTTCATGGGATCACAATTTACTCAAAAGAACTTCTTGAAGTTTTCTGCTCCACAGTAAATATATTCTTAAATGTAAATATATGCATAATATAAGCATTCATGCTGATACAAGTGGGTTTCTAAAGGTATCCCATTAAATCTAAGCATGTGCTTAACTTTTATCTGACTAGAAGCAGCCGCCTTAATTTCGATTTATTTTCCTGGCTAATTACTACTTGCAATTCAGTTCGTAACTACCAAATGGAAATCTTTCAGAAGTGTCCTGATTTTGCTTAGGTGGAATATCCTGCACCACACACTGCCTCTCTGCCTTTCTGAAAAACTTGTGTCATGAATGTGTATGAACAAGAAAGCACAGCTAAGGCTTATGGCCTTATACTTCATGTTTTCATGCTTTTCTTTTTCCTAATGTTTAAACCAATTTTAAAAGTCTTCAGTACTCTCTCAGTGTTGGGAAGGGAGGAATAGTTGCATGAGATTAAGAATGAAGTTTTCATCAAATCCCCTCAGCAAAACTGTTCGTTTGAAATGTGCTTATGATGAGAAAATTGGGGTGTTTTTTTTTCACCCCTCATGTTTTCTAGGAAGCTGTTTCCATACTGAATGTACAGTGAGGTCAGGCATGGCAGCTGTGGATGACAAGCTTTAGAGGTGCAGTGCAAAATGTGTCCAGGCAAAGGTGGGTGATCTTGGGATCAGCCTGTGGTTTGAAAATCCAGTTGGCAAACAGCTGAACTTCACATCCTGAGGGGGCTTCTACTTTATTCCCCTTTGCTAACAGAGTGGCCATCTGGAGAGATTACATGTAAAGCCTGCTGGAAAAAGAGTCTTTCACACTGCAATCATCAGATATTTTTTCCTCCACTATAGGAGAATGAATGAAAAGATACTGCAGAACTGGGTCTTTCCATTTACATATCGGGAAAATAATCTAGCTCACATTAAAGTGGTTATCAACATCAATTTGGTGGGCCATATTTGCATTGAATCAGTCTGTGCTTCCACACACACAATTTCATATGTGAGTCGCTCTATAGGGTTTGCATAGGGTTGTGCTAAACCTGAACTTCATGTGGAATGAACAGGGATGACCAGACCAAAGGACATGTGATGTGCAGGCAACTGAAGATCTGGCCTGTTCTGCATAGATGTAAGGATATATCCTCTTTCCAAATGGGAAACACAGCAAAGTAAGATGTAACCACCAGGCTGACCAAAATACTGCGTCTTGGAAAACTACAATAAATTTGGAGCCCCAAATCCAGTAAAAAGTTTCTGTTTTAAATAAAAAATTCCCTTTAAAAAAAGTTTCCCTTAATGTACAGAATAGCTTCCCTTTGTTTCCTACTAGGGTAGTATTCAAGTTTTTAAGTTAAAACATTTTCAGTCCTGACCTCTAATGCCACCCAGGCTCCTTTGGGAAGTGCTTGTCTCTTCTTTTAGAGTCTATATACTGTTCTTAAACTAAAAGCTTGTGGACACAGTCACAGTGTTGCCTGGTCCAATTTGGTTCTCAGGTTTTTTGGGTGGAAGATCCAATAAAACAAGTCAGGGTCCCTGTCCTGCATAGGCACTCTTATTTTCCCCCAGTGTGTTTTGGGTTGGATTAGAAAACTTTTCATTGACATCACATCTGTGCAGGATCTGTGCACTGAGAATGGTCCCAGAAACTGCACCAATTGCTCCTCTTTCTTCTAATTGCCAGTGGCAGCACAGATCTGTCAGTGCCTTATCTGAAGGGCTGTGATCAAGGCATCAATTCATGTAATCACTTAGAGCTACAACACCATTACCTTATCTTTGGAACATGCATATTCCCATGAGAATCCCTTGTTTTGTATTGTTAATTATTGTTAACAGTGATCTGCAGATGACTCTTCCTTTATACAATTTCTTTCTTTGTATTCCTTTTATTGGGAGCTGCCAGAAGCATTTGGTTTAGGATTGATATATACTCCAATACTGATCAAACACAGCTTTGATTTTCCTTTGTTTCCTTCTTCTCTCTATCACTGGTTCAGTTACATTTCGGGAATGATGAAAAAGGCCTGCTGGAAACTAATTATAAAGAAGCAAGTTAGAAGAAATACAATTTGTACCATTGTCCTTTATCTTTCAAGCAGCTAAAATGATCACTAATATTTCATAAATGAAAGGGAAAAAGTAAGATGCAACTGTTAGAATTGGGCTGTATTATAAATAATGGTTACTAGGGAGATTTCAAGAGAGCTTAATTTGGGAGCATAAAAGCCTTTGAGAGGAATTGACCTGTGTACTCCTAAGTCCCCCCCATGATAACTCTTGAAAAATATTCCCTTAAGTCATTAGATCACTTTAAAAAGTACAGTAGAAACATAGATGTCAGTATCTTGCTGAAACACAGGTCTGACCTGGTTCCTAAGTGACCAGGGCTTGCAAACTGTGGTCTTTCCATTTTAGCACAATGCAAGAGGCTACAGACTCATCTGCCTCTTCTCTTATACATCTACTTTCCCAGGATAAATTCTTTTCCTGAATGAGCCTAGTTTCTGGAAACCCTTCTGTAAATTTCTTCCTTCCTTATCTTCCACTCCAGATCCTGCCACTGCTTCCCAACTTTCCCTCATCCATCCACAGCTGCCTTAGTGCCCTCCTCACATTCTGCTGTGGTCCTTCCTCTTGTTCCAGCTGCACCAGCAGGTAGTCCTACGTAAGAGGTACAGCAAAATTAATTCATTTGCGACCTGCTTTGAGGTCTTTCCCCCCAGTGCTGGAGTGGTTCAAATGGCAGGCCACTATTTCTGCTAAAAACCAGTACCATTACAAAACAGAGTTCCTACAGATTTTAGCTTTTATGATGCATCATTATTGATTTCTCTGTTGCTTCATGTTGATTCATCTCAACTGAAATGTGTATTTTTGTTATAAAGTAATTCACTGGCGCCTCCATTTTAGATCTGTAATTTGAGAAAAGGGCCTGAAGTAATGAAAGGCACTTTTGAAAACCAAGGCTGCTTTCAGTCTAAGCAGGCTTGGAGGGTATTTCTTTGTCACATGGCAGTCACTGTCAGTTCATCAGAAGGAAAACTTTCTTCCCCCTGCTGATAGCAAAGGTATACCACAGTCCATGTCTCCAGCATCCCACCCCATGTCTCCAGTCTGTGCTTGAGCTGACCAAAAAACTCTGGGAGCTGAGAGTGACCAGAACAGATATTCTAGGGAGGAATATCAGAAGTCAAACATACAGCAGTGTTTCTCTCATGTGCTTCTCAGCCTCCAGCTTCCTGGGATGGATGTTGTTTTTACATGTAAGAAAGCCTCACACTGTAGTTCTCTTCGTTAACTTTTCCTGTCTCCACTTGAATCCCCTAAACTATTTGCAGCCAAGCTTTGGCCAGGAGTGCCACACACAAGAACTACCTCTTGTTTTTTAATCCATCTCCTGCTATTTTCACCTGACAGCCCTTATTTCTCTCATAAGAGACATAATGAGCAGCCATTTCCCTCTCCACTCACACCAGGGGTACAAAGCACAAACATTTTAAAGACTCATAAATTAAGAAAAGTTAGAATACTTTCAAAAAAGAAAACAAAGTTTTCTCACAGTTTCACACATATTTTAAAAGAACAGTGGTGATCATGAAAGAACAGTCTCTTGAGCTGAAGAGGAATCATAATCCTGCGCATCTAGGAGATGGCTGCACTTAGCTTTGAATGAGGCTCTCTGGAAGGATCTATGGATGGTGAACATTACCAAAGCCCCTGCATACTGTTTGTGAGTTTTCATGTACATTAAAAAGTGATAAGCTGGCCACCTACTGTTCATATTTTTGCATCAGATGGTTTTGTCTCACATCAAGAGAAACTAAATGGTTTTAGTTTAAAACAGATGGCAAACTGTTGGCAGGAGCTTTCAGAGGCATCAACAATGGTAAAGTAAGTAGGACTCATAGGACAGATGAGAAATTAAATACCCAGTGCTAGAAAGTGACCTGAAATTAAATCCAAGGTATAGGCCATCACACAGCAGGATGTTGAAAACTTTCCTACGGATCTGCATTCTGCAACTAGCTCCTGTCTCTTTCAAGGACAGAACAAAAGCCCCAGTTTGAAAGAAGATTGCCTTTTTGAGAAATGGAAATTCACATCCAAGTCTGGACGAGGTTATTTGCATGTTTGTCACAGACTGTTTCAAACAGAGTTTCCATCTCTCCTGAGCCAGGTGAGAAAAACTTCCTGGTATGACAGAACAGCTGAAACAAAACAGCATAAAAGCAATTTGTAGTAATAAAAGACAGTCTGCCAGCCTACCAAACAGAAGTGTAGGAAGGATATTTTTGAAAAACACACACGTCTGGTTATGACCTGCAGGTCAACCACCTGAAATCCTGAGTTAACATCTGGCTTAGGAAACTGCTGTTGGAATGCACTGGCAGGTCAATAGGCACAAACATGCTGAGGGACTACCACAACTGGCAAGACTGAAAGTCTTGCATTTCACCTTGCCTCAGCGCAGTGTGCTGAGCATGGGAGCTGTTATCCTACTGGTACAGGAGCTGCTGCTGGGATGAAGAGCACTCCCCCATGACAGCAAACCTGCCTACAGACTACCCCTGCTGCAGGAGATGAGTCTGGAAGCTGCCACATAGATATCCGTGATGCTTAGACATGGAAGCACAGGCCAAGGGCTGTTTAATTCAGTCTTGAGAAAGCCAGTCAGCCAGACATGCAGAGTGACAGCTGTTATGTGGCTCTCAGTTGAGGCTGGCCCCACAAGCTTTTGTCACAGCACAGAACACTCTTTCTATGTGCCAGCTAGAGATGTCCCCTACCATTATTTTCACTGCCAGGAAACCACCATCCCTAAACATACTTGTAGTATCCTTATTCATTGCTTCAGGACACTCTGAACTTTTGATCATCCTGACCTTTTGATCATCCTGGCCTCTCATCCTTTCGAGAGCTCTGAATAACTGCAAGGATATACTAATTTTGAGGAAATCCAAAACAAGTGCTCGATCTTTATTCCTTCCATAGGCATTGACAAGTTAAAAATTGCTTTGTGTCATATTAAGGTTGTTTAACACTTTCAAGAGTTCCCAGAACTTCAAGGCTTCTCTTATTCAGGGAGATAGAAGTTTTCTTCTGCATAGATGTATTTTAATTATCACCTAGCTAGTAAGAGAGAGAAGGAGAAAGACAGTCCTTCCTGAAAAGGATAGATGTGCATTCAGTTCCTCCCAGGATCAGTCAGTCCCTTTTCCTCACACTTTCTCATAACTCTCTAGTGAGCCAAAATTCTCCTGCAGATGAGCTTAAGCTCAACCAAATGCTTTTCAACCAGGCATGTTTTTCTTAAGCTGTTTGTCTCTCCATGCATAGCTCTATTCACAGCCCTCCTGGACTCCTTTTATGGTATGCAGATCTCCCAGTTTCTCCAAAGAGTCATGGTTCAGTGGAATCAGCAGCTGGGTTCCCATTTTCATGTGAGTGGTTATGTGCCACTGGTTTAACTGATATGACTGTTTTTTTCTGCATCATTGGGATGACGTTCTATTTCAACTCAAAAAGTTGTACTTAAAATAATGTTGACATAATATTTTGATTTTTCACATTCTTTTGTGCAACCTCAGAGAGTTTGTTGACAATACCAAACAGAGAGGTAAAGATGTCACATTTGAAGAAGGGACACCATTGTCATTTTCTTGTTTTTTTTTAATCTGAGCTGATGTTATACTGTATGAAGTATTCCTTTTTCAATTCGTGTCAGCTGTCCCAGTCCTAAAACTTTGTGCCTTTATGTTCTTGCTCTCCCTTGTCCTCCTGCAGCCATGTCCAAAATACAGCACTGCTTATATCTGCATCTCCAGTGTCCTACTGCTGGAAGCTATTTCGTGTAGTAAAAATCATCTTTTTTTTTTGTCCTTGTACAGAAATGTTGATATTTGCTCTCACACAGTGCACACACTGGGCTATGAATGTACTTCAAACAGTTCCCAAACCCTCTTGGATCAGCAAAACCCAAAGCAAACCCTTTAACCCAACATCAGATTGACACTCCACAAGGATGTGGATCCTGCACTGTTTCCAAACCAACTCAGGATTCCTTAAAGCACTTTGGAACTTCAGTGATTTTGACCTGAGCCTCCAGGATACAAAAGAAACTGAGGACAAATCCAGTTTTCAGGATGATTTTTGATGTGATGATGACTTTGCCAAATTCTGCTCATCACATTCAGGGTGTAACCAGGTCTGCAAATCCTTTCCTTGAGTGCCTGACATGGGGACAAAGCCAGCATAGGATAAATCACAGTGAAACAGAAGAGAGGATTTTGGAGCAGAGAAATACCAGTAGGATTAGCACACTGTCCCTGCAATGAAAAGCAGCCAACCTCCTCCAGAATTCATGACCAGCTTCTCTAGGCACTAGCTCATCCTTCAGAAGAGGTAGCAGCCCCCCACCTCTTTCCTGAAGGAGCACTGGCATTAGCATGTACCAGGTCCATAGAGCAGGCACCTGATTCAGAGGGGTGTAAACAGTGCTAAAGCCTCACAAAAAGCCATAAAAATATAAATTTTCTTTCTAAAGTTAAATGGCACTCCCATCACAACACTCTCAATCACAGCACCCTCAAACATGCTGGAAGTATGTAGCAAAAACCGCCCTCTTTAACTGCCATCAACTCTTTCCTTTTACTTTTGATTTGTTATCTGCAGAATTGTGGTATATGGGTTGCTTCTACACAAGTGAGTTTGGCTTTAACTGAATTTTGTGGTTTTCCCTAAATACCTGGAGGCAACCTGGCATGCACATGCTGTGGTATGAATTAATATCTACTACCTCTATCACTCTATTTAATTCAGCTAGCAGAACATCTAAGTAAAAAGGTTTCTTTGGAGTTTGAGCCTGTCTAAATGCCTCAGGTGTTTTCAAATTTTTTTACTCTCCATGAAAAATGCATCCCCAAATGATAAATCATTGTGAAAAGTGAACAAACAGCAGATCCAGCTTTGTTAATTAACAAACAATGTATTTTGTGAACACAGGAAGTGTCAGGCTGCATTTATCTAGCTCATCCCTTTTTAAGAACAACCAACATCAGATCCTTCAGACACAGGTGGGAAGAACCAGTGCCGGGCAAATTTTCTCACCCATTGATCCTGCCCTGATCCCACAGATCTATTATGGTGCCTCATGCTGTGGGGGCTGAACATACCCTGGCCTATGAAATGGGAACAATAGAATGGAAACCATGGCATACATGCAAGTATCATAGACTCAGAGAACCATTAGGGTTGGAAAAGATCTCCAAGGTCATTGAGTCCAACCTTTGACCATCATATCAACTAAACCACAGCACCAAAGTGCCTCATCAGATCATTTCTTGAATAATTCTGGGGACTGTGGTTGCACCACTTCCCTGAGGAGCCCTTCCAGTGCTTGATTCTGCTTTCGGTGAAGAAATTCTTCCTGGTGTCTAACCTGAGCCCTCCACTGGCGCACCTTGAGGCTATGTCCTCTTGTCCTGGGAGGAGAGGCCAACCCCCACCTGGCTACAATCTCCTTTCAGGAAGTTGTAGGGAGTGAAAAGGTCTCCCTGGAGTAGTCCCAGGCAGGAGGACAAGACATGCCATGAGGGAAGAGGGAACACAGCGCATTAAACCTGTAAGCCAATCTGCCAAAGACCAGCAAAAGATCTGCCAAAGAGTGTGGTGATTAGACTTCAGACAGAAAACTGGAACTACAAGAACTTTGTCTTCAGCTGCAGGACGATTTAGAGTGCCTTGATTGAAGTCATGTTGTTCTGCTCCTGAGCCAGAGTGAGCTGAGCACCATTTTGTGAAGTGCACTATTTCTGCTTCAGCAAGAGAGACAAAAGGACTGTGTGGCTTCATTGCTGGCAGAGAAAGCAGGAATGATTTGTAGTGAGACATTTCAGGTCTTGGTGATCAGTACTGAAGCTTATGTGTTCATCACATATTAAAATAGTAGTTCCACACAAGGATAATTATGGCATGAAGAAAATTACTGGCTTACTGGAGGAGAGAGAGATCAAAAGCCAGGCTACCACAAATCCTTAGCCATCTTGAATTAGGAAAAAAAAAATTAAAAGGACAAAATAATCCCCCCAGGATCTTGCTTTATTTTATGGTGTTAGAGGTTCAGGTTGTCAAGTTATTCAGAATCATACTTAAGCATTACAGCTTTCCAAATTGCCTCTTTGGAAATTCAAACATAAAACAGAAAGGCTGTGAGCATCACATTTCTGGGGGAAAAAAAAAAAAAAAGAAAAAAAGAAAAAAAAAAGCAGAGCAAAAAATCTTCCTCTCCTTTGAGTTCCTTGCCATCTTTGAGATGCTTGTTTCACTGTATGTATTACTATAGTAAAACAGCAAAGATGCAACAAAGAGCAACATTCAGGAGACACTCTTTCCTCTGTGTGGTTCAGTTTGCTGGAGAAGAGAACACATCTCATGTCAGGAAAGGGTATGCATTCAGCTCCAACAGCACTAAAGAAGCCAGGGCATAGAAACAGCTGGGAGTCTAACAGCCTGTAGGCCCTGCCAGCATTTATTATCCATAAAGGAGATGCGATAATATAAGGGGTTGCACTGTGCAAACCACCTATGTTTTCTTGATTATAGTATTTGTTGAAAATCTTGGTTAGAAAGAAGAGCAACAGGAGCTGAGCTAGAACTCTGAAAAGATTACTCAGCCCTCTTATTTTTTGTGGAAAGAAAATTTAAAGAAAAAACTATAAGACATAGAAAGCTGTAATTTATCTCGAGCTCATCAACTGAACAGCAATTGCCTAAGAGGCACATTACAGACACTTTCATAAATGAGAGGATAATGCTGGAACATGAACTTTACTGCAAAAAAAATTTTACTTTAAAAATTTATTTATCTATATGATATGCCGAAGAGACAATATTAACCAAGTGCTCAAGACTGCAGGTTTTACTTGATTGCACAGTTAGAGAAAATTCACATAAAACCCCTGTGGTGAAAAAGCGTATTAATGGGAAATTGTCAGCAACTGTTATTTACCTGGGAATTGGTCTTGAGCTTTCTATGGTGTGTATGAGCTCACCTTCCCCCTTTAGCTGTTCTCACAGGGCAATGTCCTCAAGACCTGATGACTTTGTAAAGCCAAAGATGTGAAAAAAGCAGCTGATCTAAAGCAAAACCTTTTCATGGCTGGGAAAAATCACTTTTGAATGGTTTCAGAAAAATCAGAATGGAATAAATATGAGCAGAAACATTCTACTGAATGACCTGAATTTTTTTCCCTTTTCTCTTTTAAAGTGATTTCTGTACTTATTTTACATTTACAATAATGTCTGAACCATGCAGCCAGCAACAGATCTGGAATCACAGCTTTATTCCTGACACAAAGTCCTTGGAATAAAAGCAGGATCTTGCTGGGTCACGCAGCAGCACCACACTGCTCCCCCTCAGCTGATGGGACCTGATCTGAAAATACAGCTGTGCTCTCAGGGCCAAACTATTTGAACTGGATTAGTGCCTTTTTGTCGTGTGGCTGCTGTATTTCTGGCTCTGTATTTTCTGGCCTGTACTTTAGTCCTTAGCTAAACCTTTCACCAGCTTTCCTTCAGACATGAGTAACTCAAGGAAGTACCCTGTTCATGAGGCACAGCTGAAGCTGAAGCATCATGTTTGCCCACAGCAATAAGCCTTAGCAAAACATGAACATAAGGGATAAGATCATCAGCTACTGTGGACAAGCTGTTGAGGATCTCCTCCTGTCTTCACAGAGAGCTGGGAGCCAGGCAGTCCCTTGTGGACACTTCAGCTGCTTAACACAGCACTGCTGCACCAATTAAATTCCCTGACACAGATGCCGAAACTACCAGAGCTGCTTAAAATCTCTAATCAGCACCATAGCAGTGATATCAAAATGGTAATGGTGGTGTGTGTGTTTGACAGAATGAGTCCCTCGAGAGGCAGAGTCACTTCTGCTCTCCGAGACTTAAAAAAATTCTGCATGTAACAGGGGGTGGTTTCTTTCCCTTTGCTGAATGGCTTGAAAGGCACAAACTGAATCTGCAAAAGCCTTGGCAAAGCAAATATTGTAGGATATCGTTTTCTCAGAGCACTTCAGCAACTGCTCAGTAGTTGCACCAGTGGCTAATGGTGCATTAGCTGAGTGCGTTCAAGGTGTGTGCTGCACCTCTAAGTGGCCTGAAAGTAGGAAAATGTTTTGCAGGACTGGATGTGCCAAGTACAGAGTAAACCAAAAATGGTGAGACACGCCCCTCTCTCCCTCCCCTGAAACTGCAGGCCTTCTTTTAGTGAGACCAAGTGAAAAAGACAGCCATTCAACACTGGAAACTCTTGGAATTTGAGGGATTTTGGTTTGTCTGTTTAGAGTTTGGCAAAAAAATTCTCAAGGGAGCACATCTGGTCTCCGCCATGGTTTGGGTCCAAAATAACTCCACTTTGTCATAAAATGGTTCAAAAATGTTCGAATCCAGTAACAATTCTTGAAAAAAATTAAAAAACCTTTTAATATGACTATGAGCTGCTTCAAAGCAGCAAAAAATCTGTCTAAAAGCAAGATGAGTGAAGCATTGCAAGTCTGGAAGTTTGCTATCAAGTAATTTAGACAACAACTGGCATTGCCAGCTATGTTATTTTTCTGATACTTTGTTCATACACTAAACATTACTCTTAAGGACCCTGTTCCCAGAACAGAGGTGCCAATTTTGCTCCCTCTGTTTGGGTGTCTCTGGGTCTCTCATAAGCCTGTTTTCAGGTGAGAAATCATGGGTCATATCTTGATGGTCTGGGCTTGCACTGCACACGCCTAAACTCGTCAGTTTTCCTGGGAAGAAAGGGAGGTCTGTGGATCCAAATCAAGCCCACCAGATTAAGGACAACTAAAAAAGGATTTGCATCCACCTGACTAAAATAAAGCTGCAAAGGTTAAGAGACCTGACTTGCACTAAAAGCACTACCCAATCTATCTCGGGAATCCCTGGGAACCACAGCTGGGAACCTGAATTTCAGATGAGCATGGTGTTCTTCACTTCCTGTCCTGGTAACATGGCTTTATGTGCCACTAAATTAATCCCATTTCATGTTATAGAACTGTTGTGAAGCTGAACATACCTTCCCATATATTTGTTCATGACCCATTTCAAAATCAAAATGTGTTTTAAGTACTTTATACACTCATTACTTTTTATTGTGAACTGCTGCTCATATGGATAGCACTGAGTTTTATGACAGCATATTATTTGATGGAAACACTATTTTGCTGTTATATCATCCCCTTGGATAAGAACTACTCTGCTGCACTATACAACACCACTCCACTGCAAACACAGTTTTGTACCCACAGTTAAATTGTTGACAAGAAGATCAGGCTTTCTATTATGATCTTCTCAATCATTGAAAAAAACCCCCCATTATGTTCACTCAAAAATCATTCTCTGCCTTTTCTTTTATTTTCTTTCATTAACAGTTTTTTTAAAAAAAATTATTTTTACACAGAAGACAAATGCAAATTGGCAAAAAGTGTCAAGAAAGAGTAACAGATAAATATGAAAGCAAAAAATATTGAGCAAAATTGACATTTTGACACAAATTCTATTTACTTGGTCTGCATGAGAAAAGGTTGGACATGAGAGTATTCCTATGGGAGAGAGTAGTCAGCCTGGCTCAGAGAAGAGGAAGGGGTGGCAGTAGTAGCAATGCAGCTCATTTGAAATGCTGAAGCAGAACTGTCCTTTCTAGGTAAGTACCAAGCAGCAGGAAACCTAACTGTGCCATTGCCAAAACGCCATCTTCAGTATTCTAACATCTGCCATCCCTGTCTCTTAACAACCACGGAGGCACTTGTTCAGAGAACTGAAATCCTGTTATCCCAGCCAGCCCCTGCCTCTGCCTTCTCTGATGGTTTCACTGTAAGGACACATATTTTCTGATTCAACATTTATATGCAAGAATCTTTTACAAGCTCCTTCTGTTTCCCTGACTATGCAAACACACAGGCAGCAATGCTGTGACATTTCTCAACAGTTTAATTATCTTTTTTCCATCATGTTGGGCTAAGACAGAAAGGCTTAATTTTACTGAATGTTTCTATTAGTGTAGAGGCTTTGAAGAATATTTCTACTAACAATTTTGATTAATTTCTTCTGTTTTTTTAAGGATGAAGCAAATTTTATTGCTCTATGTTCACTTTCTTGTTTTTTTTCCACACAAAAAATGCACCAAATGAAAGAAAGGGGATTTCATCTGGCACATTTTTTTTCAAGTATAAACCACACATTCTTCACAGACATATACATATACAAAACTAACAAATAATTAACATGTTTTTGAGTCAGAATTACTGAATACAAAAATTTTAGCACTGCACTGCACAATTATACAAAGAAAAAACAGACGTCCCTTTGAAATCTTTTCATATTTATTCATCTCAGTAGAGTTTTGGATTTTTCAGATTTGATTGGATTTTTCAGACAAACACAGTACACAGCAGCTGAGGTCCAAAACCCAAAGAGCATTTAAGGAAACAGAACAGGTGTCAGTCACATTTTATGTATGCACTTCTCTACTGGACAGTTATATTTCTTCTGTGGGCATTTGTTACAACTAACATTTTTTTCTCTATTCAGCTCTTTATTCAGTAGAAGAAATAATGTTCCATGATCAACCTGATCTGATTCTTTCTTTGATGTTTTCACCACTTCAAGCAGAGAAAATAATAATTGCAAACACATTACCTGTAGAAAATGCATTCTCATTTATTCAGACTAATGAATGGACCACACAAACGTGAGCTTCTCCTCTGCTGGTAACAACTGAACAAAAAACAAAATACTTACTAGATTAAGCAATTATAGGAAGCTTAGTAACTTTTAAAAGTGGAAAAAAAAATTCCAAATTGGTAGAAAGAAAATTGGCTAGGAAAGGTTCAACAAGATGCCTTCAAGAAAAAGTAGATAAAGAAGAAGCACTACGGTGTAAGACCTATGGGAAAGCAATTAAGATATTTGTGTTGATAGCCACAATGCCCAGATGCCTGCAAATTATCTAAATCGGCAGTCTACTTTAAAGAAATTGTACTTGTACCTCCTTGTGTTTATCTTGCTTTCTTGCTCTGTCATTGTCTTATTGCCAATCTTTCTGTCTTATTTTTTTCCTTTTTTTTTTTTTTNCACTAATATAGATGCAGTTATTAACTTCATTTCTCCCCAACATTTCCTGCCTCCCCTCCCCCCCCGCCCCCATCTTAATCCCTGTGCAAGTATGTTTGCTCTTTAAGGAAAGAAAATTTAAATTTCCTCAACATTATATTCCTGGCTATTAGAAGTCTAAAAAGAACCCCCCACAAAGCATATAACAATACTCTTTTTGAAGTAAAAATGTCTCATCATATCAAGTTTCCATTTAGCTGGCCTGAAATCATAGTTTGATAACAGCAGCAGAAATATTAAATCTGTAGACATTTAGAATTTAATTTCTCATAAAGCTGTTCAGTGTATTTACCAGCTGCCAAGAAGGTAAACAGCCATAAAAGCCTTTCTGGCCAAAGACAAGCTTAGAAAAATTGCTTTTGTTTTAGCCATAAAGCATGTTTTCATTCAACTTTCTCTCCATCTCGCCCAAGCAAAAGATCATTCTTTGCAGAAGTATACAGAAGAACCATGAGCTTTTTGCAAAAGCTGTTTTTCCTTGGGTGGAATACCTAAATATCTCAGGGGAAAGCTTTCAGGTTTATTTCAAATGAATTTGAACCCTCCTGGCCACTGATGCCGGTAAGCCTCAGCTCCAAGATGTCACAGGGAGATGAAAAGCACACAGTACCACTGTGCTGTGGTTCTTAACCCTCCAGCACATTCAGAACTTCTTGTGTCCTGGGACTGGGACTGGGTGGGCTGTCTGGGCTGCAGATCTTGACCACAGCCTCTAAGCTTTTAAGCTTGGTAGATATTTCCCCACTGAAGGGTTTGCAACAATCTCTCAGGACACTGGTAATCCATACCTTGATGAGCACACTCCATTTTTCTCTTGCTGCAGTGTGTTTATGCCACACTTCCAGCATGTTTTCATTCAAAGTATCATTGTAAATAAAATGGTATCAAAACAGGAAACTTCCACTGCTCCTCTTCAGAACACCTTGTCTCCCAAGCTCCTAAAAGCACTGTCTATTGCCAGCCTCTGTCTTGATGTTTTCTGTTTATTCTTCTTCTTACCTTTATACTTCCCTCTGTTTCTTTTCTCTTTCTCCCATCACTTTCTTCCTTCCCTTACTGCTTGTTATGTTCAACAGATGACCTGGGTGATCAAACTCCTTTTAAAAACTCCCAGGTTTGCTAAATTATAAGAAATCAAAGCTATTCTTTCCACGCAGTTTTCTCTGAAATGGCAACACAGTCATTCAAGTCAAGAGAACAGGAAAAACAGCATCACTTTCTGCTAAAAATTAGTTTGGTAGAGTGGCAAAATCTGACAACCCTGCCCAGGTAAGAGAGGTCTCTCATGTCTCCATCCACTCAACAATAGGGGATTTAATACTTTGCAGATACCTTATTCATCAGCCTCCACAAAACATTTCTTGCTTTTCCCTCTCCTTCAGGAGAATTAATACTTTGCAGAGAGCTTATTTCTCGCTCCCCTTCTCATTTATTGAAAGCATAGCCGTATATAACTTGCCATTTGCTGTCTTAATTCTCCCCTTGGTTTTGACACCACAGGTGGGAGGTCTAAGCATTCCCTTTACTCCCTGTCCTGATACCTGCAATGACTCCTTTCCCTTTCTTCCTGCTCAAGACTAAAACTAGAAGGCAATGTTATTTCTTACAATAATGTTGATGTTTTCTCTGCTTTTTTATCCTCAAGGATGTTTCTGTTTTAAAATTAGTATTATTGCTTCAAATCAGCATCAGAGATGCAAATGAATGAAATGAAATGTCTGATGTTCTGAGATATTAGTATCCTACATCCTATAACTACTATTAGATACTAAAAAAAATGTTTAGTAAATTCTACCATGTCAGTTAGGTACCTTCTTTTCTGCAAGGTGCTCAATTTTTGTGAACTTATTTTAAGTCCCCTCTGCATATTTTGTTGGGTTATTGGACTAACTGGGAACAGAAGTTGTTGGGGAGTTTGTGCCTATGCTCAGTGCTGCTGCTCTCTTTTTGATAACTGCATTTCAAAGTCTCCACTTGCAAAACAAGGATGACAGAAACTCCCTGAACTGCTATGTAGAATGTGACCAAGAAAGAAAAAAATGGTGAAAATGAGGTCAAGTGTTAGAAAAAACTCCTGAACATGCAAGGTACTAAAACCATCATGAATCAGAGGATAAGCCCTTTCCCAGCTTTTAGAGACTACAATGAAATATTAATGACTGGCCATGCCAAAATACTGGACCTGGGAGACGACCCATGAAAACCACACTGACACTCTTGAGTCAAGCAGTGTTTGGCTGGTCCTGATGGATTTTTGTTTATCAAATCCACTATAAGCTTTATGTGACCTGAAAAAAAGCTCTTTTAAAATTACTAAAAGTTTTAAATACAATTTTTCTTCTGACTTAATTACAGTTCAGCAGGAGCAGGTAAACCGAGTGTTGGAAAATATCAAAAGGATTGATAATAACAAGCAGTGTCAGAGTTGGGAGGGGATCTGAACTGGTCTTGAAGATATTTCTGTCTAATAAATTTCAAGTGAAAAATAAAATCTCTATTCTATGTATAATAGAACTTCCCTTTGGCAATGGATAGATGGCCATATGCCATGCTAGACTGTGCTAGATTAGTTACATCTGGATTAAATTGGGCTGGGCACCCACTCTGTCTCCAGAGACGCTGTGAATTAATGACCCCAGCAAGGTCAGTGTCAGAACTTCCTATGGTATCAGCAGGATCAAGAAAAAGTTCCCAGCATTGCATTTTTAGAAAACTTTAGTCCATGTTTAAGTATTTATTCATCTTCTTCTTCCCTGATAATGTCAGCTGGGGTTACTTTGAGGTCCACTTAAACCTATAGACAACAGCAACATCTTCCAAAACAGGAGTTTAGTATGTGGAAGTGGTGTTGCTTCGTGTGATATGTGTAAAAGTCAGATATCTATGGTTTTGATCTGGATATATTAGTTGTCAGTGAGGAAGAACATTCCCTTTTAGCCTTTCATTCATCTGGCCTGTTTCAAAAGTCTCATTTCAGGTGAGTTTATATAATGGGCTTGCTTGCTTAGCCAGCAAAAAAGCCCCACAGCCACTGTCTCACTGCCCTGACCCCAGCAGGATGGGGGAAAGAATTGGAAAAGTGAGAAAATTCGTGGGTTGAGATAAAGACAGTTTAATGGGATGGAAAAGGAAGAAAATTACAATCCTGCTAATAATAGTGATGAAAGAAGTGGAATATGCAAAACAAGGGATGAACCATGCAATTGCTCACTGCTCACTGATCAATGCCCAAGCAATTTCCAAGCACTGATCCCCAGCCAGTTTCCCCCATGTTTGTATACTGAGAGGGATGTCATATGGCACAAAATATCCCTTTGACCAGTCTGGGTCAGATGTCCTGGCTATGTCCCCTCCCAACTTCTTGTGCCTTCCAGCCTCCTCACTGGCAGGGCATGAGAAGCTGAGAAGTCCTTGACTCTGGTAGAAGCACAGCTTAGCAACAATGAAAAACATCAGTGTGTTATCAATATTATTCTCATACTAAATTCAAACCACATTATTTTATCATCTACTAGAAAGAAAATTAACTGTATTCCAGCCAGAACCAGTGTAGCACGAGTAGTGCCTTTCTCCAGTACAAAGTTTGGGTAATCAGCTCATACACACAAATCTCCATCCAGTCAAATGAGACAAATTCTCTGTCCTGTCAGAGGTATCTACTCCTTCAAATTAATATCAGTAGTGCCTTCTGACCATATGCCCTTCTCAAGTGTCCTTACAACATGGCAGGAGAGATGGGATGGATACTGAGAAATTTGGGAAGAAAGTTGTCTTTATCTCAATTTCCTTCTCTCGAAGCTAGTAAAATTCTTAAGCAGCACAGAGGCTGCTACTAGACTTAATTATTGATTGTTGGGGATCCTTGAGACCTTCCTAGGGAGGCCTCATGATGAGTACAAACTGCTGTTCATCATTATTGTCACTGAAAGATTTACAAGATGAACGTTTTCTACATGCATCAATTACTAACCCAGCTCTTGCACTTAGAGCTTTGAACCAAATTTAACATTTCCAAAAAATAGTAACACTCCTACTGGTGCTGTTTATCAGTTAAATGTAACACTTGCATCTCACAGCTCAGAAAGGAGAAATATTTACTTCGGGTATCTAATTTTATTCTTTTCACCACCAGCGCCAATGGCTTAGAATTATATTTTTGCATGAACTTATTGCAGTTTGCATTACTGTGAAGCCACTTGGTGTAGTAGAACCACCCTTCTAGAATCAACTTTATTCTTAAAGCTGACACTGAGTTAAATATCTATCCGTATGTAGAAAATTTTCCCTCACTGTATATTGATATTTCTTTTGCCAGTTGCAGATTGTGACATGCAGACTGCTCTGCCAGAAAACCACATATCCAGCCAAGAAAAAGAGATGTTGTTTCATTGGTAAGGTTCAGGTCTGCAATAATGGGAAAAGTAAGTTGCCATCCACTTCTTTTCTGCAGGAATTCTTCTTTTCTGTTGAGTTTTCTGAGGAATTTTTAAGCAATCCTCCTTTGGATAGCCCCTCCTATCCAAAACAGTGATCTGCAGTGTTTATCAGCCAGAAGCACACCTAAGACCAGATACATACATCTCTAGATTACTTGAAGACACCAAATTGAACATCAGCTATTGTTGACTTTGCCTGTGATTCTTTGTTGGCATAGAGTACCTTTAGTTTTGCAGTATATACTCCCTCATTTCTATATAATCAAATGTTTAGACTCCAGCATAAACAGAAAGTTTTATGTCCTGTTATGAAGGATTGCAGGACCCTTTTCTGCCTCTGTATGTAATAATGAAATTTGGGCAACAAGACTGATTTATTCCAGGTGAGAAAACACCCTGATACGTGTGAAAACCCCTACAAACAACTAAGATATCTCCGAAGTTTTTGTTAGGAATATCCTATATGGGTTAGAAAGGACAGAAAAGATGAACTGTCTGTTTCTAATACTGGAATTCATTTTGCTTTTATGTTGTTTTTGCAATGTTGATAATGGAGGATGCTTAGAGCCTGCTGCCTTTTGTAAGCTGTCATCAGATTCAGCTGTGTAAAACCAGAACTGAGTCTATTTAGCTTTGTACCAAACTGTGAGGGCAAGTGAAATGTGAGTTCAACTGTACTGACAGCTTTGTGAGCAACCCCCTTCACTTTTTGCTTTGTTTTTCTAAAACCAATGTTGTCCTTACCATCTTCCTGAGGTAGATTTAGGTCATGATAACTAGCTCTAAACTCTGAACTGATTCACATTCAAGGGTTAGATGGTGGGTTCCATAACATGGCCTTCTTGTGGCAAGAAATGTCATGTGTCAGATGGAACAGGTGCTAAGGACATTGGATATCGTACTACCGAAAGTGAAAAAGCTCACCCAATGTTATTAACTATCGCAGTTCAGTCGCAGGCCTAGCAATATTTATAGTTTGTCTGAACGCTCTAAAAACCTCTCAGACAGTCTTTCAGATTTCTCTGTTTGTCAGGATTCTTTATTTATTTCAAATGTATACTTTTAGCCTTCTTGCAAATAGGAATCCTTAGTGTTAAGACAGAAGACATGTAAAATACAACAAAATGCTCAAAGATTTTTCACTGGCTAAAACTGATGCTTTTTATCCAATGTCATAAGTTCAAATGTGTTGCTGTTTTTGGATCAAGGATATAGCATGAAATTTTATAGTTCTAGGGAAACAGCCTGTCAGAAGTTTTTCATTGGATTCATTAGAAATTGGTTTTGCTCGCTGAAAAGTAATTCAGATTTTGGGGAGATAGGACTGCATCAACCAAGATCAATTTCAGAGCATTTTGACAACTTTTCACTAAAGCTGAATCCTAATTTTGGAATTCATTTTACATATCACTTTCAACTGGCTTGTTTCTTCACCATTTTGGTATAGGCACTTATATATATATATTTATATATATATTAAACCAGACTATTTTACTGGTTTGAAATAAATTGAAACTCTAGAAAATTCCTTCCTTAGTACTGGATATACATAAGAAAGCTTCAAGCTGACAGACCACTTGTAGTTTTTAAGCTATCAATTACAGCCTTTTTCAAGTACTGTGCTCACAGGTGTGACAGGAATCTAGATAAGACACTGTATGATATACTTGGTGCAACCATCCATCCTACATTTAGTCTCAAGTGAGTTTCTCCACTAATCTGTTATTTCTCTGTATATCTCATGTCAGCACACCACAGATTAACTCCCTAAATTCAGAATCTGTCACCTTTTGTCTGGAGATAGATTGCTTTATGTTGTCCCATTGAAATCCACAAGTCACAGCATACCTCAGTTTAAGGATGAATTGGAGTCCTTTCCCTTTGCACTGCCCCTGCAGAGTTAGCCACAAACAGGTGTTCAGAACTATGTATAAAAAAATAAGAGAGTGCATGATTCCTCTGCCTGTGTTTACATTGTGGGGCAGCAAGCTGCAAAGGATGGTGAGGAAATAGCAGAATTGGGGTCAGAATTGGGTTGTATTTAGCTGGTGTTGTCACAATCTGCCTCAGGGTCCTCCATGGACCTTCAGGTCTTGAGAGCTGCAGGGATGAGCAGTGGAAGAGAAGTGTGTGATGTGAGATGGTGAACCCCTGAGCACCCCATACAATCATTGGAACTTTAGTGCTTCCTATACATTCTGAATATATCAATTTCTATTTCCCTGGTCTTTGTGTTCTCCTTTTCCTCTCATAATGATCTTTCATCACTCTCTTTCGAGAGAACTGAGGCAAAATTGCTCGGTCATGTCATAATTAAACTACTCTTAATCTTTGTCCCACCCTTGCAGAATAGCCACTCCACTTGTTACCATGGTTTCATTTTATTGGAAAGAAGAGTACTTTCTGATTTGGGACAAGTCTTCCCTTAGCCCAAAACCTCCTGATGCAAAGGTGTGTTCTCGCGGAGAAAAGTTCAGCTCTCCTATAAATCTCCCGAAGGTGTTATTTTCACTGGCACAGCATTTTGGGGTAAAGACACAAATTATCTCCATTTTCAGTGCTCTATCATTCAGTGCTCCATCCTCATGGGCACAATGATCCATGAAAGCTTGGGAGATGCTTTGCACAGTGGCTTCTTAAGTACTCCACTGCAATAAGGATAATGCATCTAACAGTCAGAGAGGCTGTATTTGACATTTTGTGACACACAGCATAGCTGCAAGGAGATGTGGGTCTTGTAAAACATGTCTGTGCTGAGAACAGCGTGGGCCTTGGCTTTTATTCACCTTTAACAGGGAGGTGAGCCATGCCACTGGAGAATTTCAAGTATGTGAAATGTAAAAACCCCTTAATTTCAAATTTCTGTTAGAGAGATTCTGTTCTCTTGACCCAGGTGAAGCTGGTATTGTAGACAAGAATGGAACGGCAATGACGTGATATTGGAAACAGTTGTCAGTACTCAGAATTGCTAGCAGAAACTTCTGTGCATCAGTCAAGCCAACCAACTGGACCTCCTAATCTCAAAGAAAATTTGTGCACTTAATAGCCCCCACGTTCTGAGAAAATATTTCTGTGGTGTTGGAGGAAGCAAAAGAGTGGCAGCTCCTGCTTTCCCACAGCCTGTACCTCCTAGATGGTAAAAGGCTCCTTATTTATTCCAGCTTTTAAATGGGAGCAGGCTGACTCATCCTCATCCTAATCCTCTGTTTCTTATGTTATCCAGTGGAGGGTTTGTGAAGCACACAGCAGAAGACATAGTCTGTTTTGTCTAGGGCAGGTCCTCCATGGTTACCCGTGACAGATCACTCTCATTTCAGGACGACAGGCTGAAAAGTCCTGGCTTGCACTGTGTGCCAGGAGGCCAAATGGACTCAGCCTCCTGAAGGGTTTGGCTGTGTGACAGTCACTTGCTTTAAGGCACAGAACCTTGAGTGCAAGCTCAGTGTCAGGTTCTGAGTCCTTTATGCAGCAAATCCAAGGTTGTAGAGCAGGACAAGGGAGAACTGTCAGCACACTGAGTGTGGACCCTGTCATAGAAGCAATCCACCCAAGATTATGCTTACAAAGGAGCAGAACATTTTGTTGTTAAGGTACTTGAAATAAATCTGGCCTATGTTTCCTTCTAGCAGAACCTGGGACTTTGCACCTCAGAGCTGCTTAGGGGAAGAAGGGACAGGAGAGAGTATTATGCAGATGAATCCACTTTTACTCCAAACCCTAAAATAAGTACTGTGATCATTTCTGGGAGAGAGAGAAAGGCCTGGAGAAAATCCAACTGGATGATGCACTCCAAATTCCCCTGGAGTGCCAATTACCACACAAATAAAGCTAAGATAGTTTTAAGGCTGACACTAACTTAAGGGTAAAAAATAAAACATTACTGAGACATTATGTATTTCTTAAAACCTATCATTACACAGTCAAGAAATTATCATCAATAATTTCACTTAATTGCGAGCTAATTTCCTCCTTAAATATAACTTCTACACACACTTTCAATTATTTTTAATGGTGCGAATAGCTTGAAGAAATTTGGTTACTCTATAAGAGAACTAAGAACCTTCAGGACAAAAAAACCCAATAGCACAGATGCTAAATTTCTTAAAAGGCATAAGTTAAAATTAATTTTCAGTCCTGAACTAATTTATGGGTTACTTGTAAATTCTAAAAGAAGTTTGACAGAATCACAGAATCACACAGAATCACAGAATGCGTAGGTTGGAAGAGACCTTCAAGATCATCGAGTCCAACCCAGCCCTAAGACCTCAACTCGATCATGGTGTCAAGTGCCACATCCAGTCTCTGTTTATTCCACCCTAAGAAGACAAGTGCTATGAATTGAGGAGAATGCATGTTTTTCCAGTGTAATGTGAAAGGTCAAGCTTAATTTTAAATGTAACATAAAATTCAGACTGTCCTAAATGGAATCTCTTCTAATCTGTCCTAAATTAATCTCTTAATAAGGAAAAAGAAAAATCTGTACAATTTAAGCTGTGGTTTAATGTTTGAGATGTGGGTTTGAATCTTTGCCCTTTCTCCCTGCCGTTGCCCTACTTTGATCTTAGCTAAATTGCTCAACCTGTTTTTTTCCAAACTGTACCGCAATTAATTATCACAGTCCAGCTTCATAAATATTAAGAAAATAACTCAGTTTAGAGATGCCTAGACTCAAAGCCCAAAGAGACACAGAAGTATACAGAACCAAGTGCCCTATTAGGTGCAGCAATCATTGACATTTAAAAGCACTTATAGCTACTTCTTGCAGAGCTTTCTTTTGTTTGTTTATGAACTGCACTGTGTGGCAGAGTTTAGTGCCTCTAGGCAGGGCAGGCACCTCCATTCAGACTCAGGGCTTCTTACAGTGAACCAGATTTTTCTGGGCCAAAAAGTTGTTTTCTTGGTTCATGCCATGATATCTGGTCCACGAGACCCTAGAGCTCTCACATTTCTAGCACCTAAAATTCGCCTTTAGCTTATCTACTGGAATACATTCACATATACCACAGAAGAGCAACTCGAGAGATATTAGCCAAAAAATCAGGAGAGAAAGAACCTGCCCACAAAACCTGGGTCTTCATGATAATATAGCAAAAGGATTTTATTTAATCATACAATACAGAATCCTGAAGCATGAGCAAAGGCATGGCCAAGTCAAGGTGTGTATGATGATCATGCCCATGTAGCATGAAAAATAAAAAATAGTTACTGAATTCTAAATATGATATCATGAACAGCAGCAGAGGTCCCACCTCATCTATTCAGGCTCCATGGTTCAGTTTCAAGGACAGTTTAGACATCTGCTGATGAAATACACTCAAATGCCAGAACGCCTCCTTTATTACCTTCACCAAAAAAAAGTGTGTCTACAAAAGAAAATGGAATGGAAGATTTTAATTTCCTACTGAATGCATTTATTGGGTAGAGGGCACCCCTAGTGTTCCTTCCCACATTTTGCACATGAAAATCCCTGCCTCCTCTCTACCTTATGTCTCTGGTCTATTATAATTGTGCAGCTTTATAGCTTTAGCAAAGAATAGGTTGCATTGATTTAGACACACAGACTGTAATAGTTACTTGTATGATAGTCATTGTTATCCCATTCTATCCCTATGGTTACAATAAACTATTAGTTTACATTAAATAGTGTAACTAGATTCACTGTCACTCTAAGAATTAAATTATAGGTCTACCTAGATTAATTTCCAGCAGTTACAAGGATTTCCCCAATGAAATTATTCATTTCAGCATCCGTCTAAATTGATTTCTTTAGGGAAAGAAGATAGGAAGAGATATGCATGTGCTGAAACTTTCCTCGGCATAAAGTGATACAGTCAGTTGAATATGGTCTATAGGATAGCAGAATATATGAAAGCACTTCTTATATGAAAACTCTATACAGCCTGTCTCCTCCAGTGAATGTTCATATCTGAATGTACAATCCTTATGGCAATGCAGAAAAGTTCTGTATCATGTAAAGATTTTTTCTGTTGTCTTTATGCTAATGCAAAGTTCCTCTGTAGTCAGAACAATGTTTCCAGATCCGAGGACAGGTGGCACATGCTAAGCAATCTGTAAAGCTACAAATTTGGTGGCATCTTTATGACTCAGAGGGTTCTCTAAAACATTATGTGTAAAGCAGGAAATAAGTTGTCAACTTATGCATCTAATTCTTGTGGGTTTTTTGTTTTATATAGCAGTGAATGGCTGTCTACACTGCCTTTGCGTTCACATCTCAGCTGCAAGATTTTAAGGGAATTTTCATTACATCATTCCTCCATTTTAAAGACAGTGGCCAAAGTACAGAAAAATAATAGAAATGTCCATGTTCAGTACAAGAAAACACAAGAATAGCTCTGATTGTTGAAATCAAGGATTAGTCCAAGCCAGTGCTGTGTCTTTAAGGTAAGCACAGCTGATCCCTCCTCACCTGTGCAATCTCATGTCCTAAAAACAGCTTATATTGTCATCCTGAGACAAAGATTCAGGTCAGCATGCTCATGGACACTGGATATGGCCTACATCTCTCAGAACCAATTTATTCTTAAGCTGTTCTTTAAAGAGTTTTACAAGTTAACTCTATATTGTGCAGGGAAAGCTGTTCCCTGTCCTTCATCTTAAACTCATTATATGTAGCAATTTCTTAGAAGACTTTTAGCCCTTTCCCTTGTGTTTGAAAGAATGAACAACTTCTCCAAATCTTCTGTCTCCCCATCACAGAATCATGGAATGGCTTGGGTTGGAAGGGACCTTTAATATCATCTAAGTTCAACCTCATTTTCATAAATTTTCCTTGTAGTACTGGAGGTACTGGTAGTACAAAGAAGTCCCGCAGAGCATCCCCTTCTCTGTGCTGAACAACCCCAGCTCTCTCAGCCTGCCTTTGTAGGAGGGGTGCTCCAGCCTTCTGATCATCTCTATGGCCTCTTCTGGACCTGCTCCAACAGAACCACATCTTTCTCATGCTGGAGGCTCCAGAGCTGGGCACAGCACACCAGGTGGGATCTCAAAAGGGCAGAGTGAGAGGAGGAGAATCACCTCCCTCAATCTGCTGACCACAGCCCTTGTGGCCTCACATCAGCTGTCATGTCATACAGTAGCATTAGATCACCTCTTCTGAAAGGAAAATTAACACCAAAACACTGTACGGAAATGTTATTGCTTATCATAGTCATGCCATATCACAGAAACAGATGGGAGCAGTATATTCAGATTAGTCACGAGAGAAAGTTGTTGAATTCTAGAAGCAGCCAGCAAAATTAGGTGGAGGTGGAATGAACCAGCAGGACAGTTCAATAAACGACTGTTGAAGGGAGAAGAGACCAGGTACAGAAAATTATAGTGAAATTATTTAATGCATTGAGACAACATGAAGATTGTATTGTCAGAGGGAATCCCATTCAATCCTGGTTATCTACAGGGAGGGGGAAAAGAAAAAAAAAAGAGATGAAGATGGAAGAGGTTCTGAAAAGAGGGATTAAATCAGCTGGAGAACCACCAAAGAAGGTCATACGGGGACTCTTTCACATGAAAGGACTAAAGTAACAGGAGAAGAGAGGTAGAAGAATAAAAAGTGGTTGTTGCCCATTAATGTTTTAGAGAAAGTGAATTGTACTTCTCTTAGCTCTTTATTTAGAAGACATATTCAGTGAACTAGAAATGTAACAAACAATGTAATGAAGGAGGAGATCCTTTTTAAAAAAAAAAATTCTTGTATTTCTTCAAAATTATATACTATGAACACACAAAATTAACATGAATGCATTGTTTTATGATTGCTGCTATAAGCCTCTCTATGTGCCAAGAAAAGACCATTCTAACCAAACACTAACTGTTCTTGGAAGAAATGATCCTGATAAAAAACCTTGCACTTGTGTAAGGCTGGTAGTAGCAAGTTGTTGAAACATTTATGTGACACTGATTCCAAATTACTTCATTCAATAAATGACAGTCTCAATTAACTCAGTCAACTACAACTGAAGATCAGTTTTCAGTCCTGCCCTGGATGACTATATGACTCTATCTAAAATTTCATGTGCAACTTATTTCTTCTTCACTTAAACAGATATTTTAAAAAAAGGAGCTCCCTTTTACACATTTACAGAAGGGCAGACTAAAAATTCTAGTCTGTCTGTAGAAAGAACAATTTGTTTAGTATTTCATCCAGCTTGAGTTCAGACTATGAATTTATTAAGCCTTTCAGTAGGGAGGCTTTCTCAAGTCTTAATGTTGTACTTCTCTGCAGAAACACAAACTGCTTGTGACCACTTGAATTGAATTCAAAATATTTCTCTGGATCAAATTATGCAGTAACAGAGTGTTTTGACTACACTTTATCTGTATGGCAAATTGCTTGTTATTGATGCTTGTTTTTTTATATATATCTGCAGGCAAGAAATACACATGGGGCATCTAGAGACCAACCTGAAAATGGGCTTTTTTTTTTTTATTTCTAACCCCCAGTTCTAATAACAATAACTTTTAGGATTTCTTTCCAGCTCTGGTGTGAGGATTTAATTCAAATTGCTGTGTGCTATGCTCCATTGTATTAAAGTTGTGCACACTTCTGAACAAGCACACTTTAAGTTCTCTCCTGTTTATATTGGTGCACAATGAGACAAACTTCTGGAATACAAAATTGAAGCTTTTTTTTNTTTTTTTTTTGCAAATGCACAGAAGTTTCCCATTCAGGTAGTACTTCAATAGACTAAAATTCTTAAACTGAAATTTTTGATTGTAAGGAAACAAAAGCTGGTAAATAAACCCTGTCTGAGGGTTCAAGAGACACGTGTAAGGTAGTCAAAAAAAGCAGCTATACCTTTCCCATGAGCTGAAAATGTGACATCTAGAATACAGAAAATGATGTGGATCAGGTAGGAAAATGGTGGGAACATGAGTAATAAGGTGCAGCTGTACACAATTCTAATGTTTTGGACTACTGTTAAAAAATGATCTCAGCATCACGATTTTGCAAGTGAACTAGTTGTTATCTAGGAGTAGGTGGACACAAAATTATACCGAGATTGCCTCATGGCCCATCACTAATTAGGACTTCTGAGCATGGTATTGCCTTGTGACGGTGGGAGGAAAACACTTTCTCCTAAAGAACATCTAGTGTTTAGAAAGAAACCATGTATCAGTTTTAGTCATTCAGTAACTTTTTTTTCCCAAGCATAATGCGCATGAGAAAATTAAAATTAAATGCCCCTGTTTCTTTGTAGTAATCTAAATTCTGTTTGTGGTTTTGCATCCACGTACTGGAAGTTTGCATTGAGATTTACACTGGGTTTTGTGAGTGTTGCTTTAATTTGTTCTGTTTCTGTGAGACCCTAAGTATCATGAGATGCAGTCAATGGGCAAGGAAAGTATTCATAAAACAAGTGAGGTCACTTCTGTAAACGTTTGCACAGCTTTTCCAATATAGGAACTGACACTGTCAGATGGCCCATGCCAAGGGTGTGTTGGCTTGAACCCTTTCAAGAAAAAAGGTATAACTCTCTTACATTCACTTCTTCCAGCAGATGGTAGATCACTGGGGCTGGAAGGAGAAAATTATATGGAGAACCATACAGGTATTTTTATCTTTGTTCTTCTATATTGCAGAAGGAAAAGCAGGTCTGTGGTCTTGAACCAAAATAAACACCAAAACAGACAAGTATAGTCACGATAAGGGTAAAGAATCCTGGAGGCCTGGTGAGATATGAGGGCAGGCGAAATACACAGACAGCTCCTTCTTCGTCAGGATAAAAGAACTTATAAAATGCTAAGTGGCAGAGGGAAATAAAAGGCATATAAAATGTATCCCCTCCCCACGACACTCCCTGCCATCAGGCAGGAGAACTGCAGAGATTGCAGGTGGCCAAAAGGCAGGGGGAGTGAAGAATTTTTACAAACCCACTTTAGCACAGCAGGCCTTGAGGGGAGTAGGAGGATATGTAGGCAAGCAATATAAGGGCTACACATGCACAAACCAGCCAAATGTCACATGAAGGTACAAAAATACAAGCTGAACTCATTATCACCTGATCTTAGATAAACTAAACTGTCTTAATAGAGGTGGCTCAAAAATGATAATGTTTCAGTGTAGTTTTTTTTTATTGACACCATCTGATATCCTATGATATTGCTATGGTAACTAGAAAAAATACCCTGCTACTGGCATTTTGTGTTAAATGACTGCAGTTAATGAGGAGCCTGTGTTAAAGGTCGCATTCTCAGGGAAAAAAAAAAGCCTTTGAAAAATGCCTGCTAGCACTCTCGCTTAGAGATAAGTCTGGTTCTGCCAGACTGCCACAAACTGTTATGGACATCTTCTAAAAGNAAAAAAAACAAAAATAAAAAAAGAGGAGGGGTGTCTCAAAATAAGAGCTAATGGGTTCCCTAAGAATTATAGCTGTCACAATCCAAATGACTTGTACAGCTTTCATGCCACTAAAACCATTTGGAAAAAATAATAATTGCTTCTCCATGTACAGAACAGAAATCTCTCCTTTCCAGTGACAGTTTGAACCCCCAATTAGTTTGAAAATTGAAGCAGTCATTTCAGAAAGCTGCCGCATGGCATCTGATGAACCAAGATGGCTTGAGTGTCATTTGCTGTTGACTTTTGCAGGCAGAATTCCAGTCATAGCAACAGGACATTTGCATCAAAGACAGGCACAGAAAAAATAATCTCATGAAAAAGCCTGGATCAAGAAAAAGAGATGGGGAACACAGAACCATAGCTCCCAGGAAACATACTACATTTGGGTGAAATACTTATTTCTTGGACAGCTAATGTAAGTGTACTGTAAAACATACACAAAACCTCCCAAAATTGTGATTCATCTCAGAAACAATTTTAAAAGGTGCAAACAATTTTGCAATAGCTTACAACCCCCTCCCCCTGCTGCCCATTCAGTATTTCGAGTGAAAACTGTTTTGTAAAATGTGGAAAGTTTTCAGACAAACATGACCCAGTGCCTTGACCAACTAAAGGATACATATTTGGTATCAGCTGTTTGTCCCCTTCTTTCATGTGTTTTCTGTCCATATGAAATATTTCCTACCAAGCTGTATTACCCTTCCTGTGTATTGGATCTTCCAAGGATGCTGTGATGAAAGGGCAGATGGATGTCATAGGAATGTTCACCAGACAAAAGTCTAAATGAATACTAGAAAATAAAAGTAAAGGTATCTAACTGCAGCCTGAACTGTGGAAAATGACATAAATAATCCATGAGAAAACTGTTAAATCTTGAGCCATTTGCAGTGCTTTCAGTGTATTTTTGATGACATTCCTTGTTGTCATCCAAGGAACTTTTCACCACAGACGGGCAGTGAGTGAGTTGACAGCAAAGCAAATCTTGTGGAGGGGGTGTGGAGCAGCACAGTGTGGGAATATTAATCCCAGGAATGCTCTGAGCAGGAAGACACTGTGAGGTAGCGAGGACCACACAGCCAAGTTTTCAAAGCGTGGGTGCTATATCCTGTGTAGCTCTTAGGTAGGAGGCCTGAAGTAAAGACACAAAGTCAGTCACGTGTCAAACCCTCCAGAGACTCATCCTAAGCTGATTTGTGCCTACTGCAGCCATGATCTTCAACCATTTGCAGATCACAGGTTTTATCCAGTGGCGACGTAAATCACTGCAGGGCATGTCTGCCAATAGTGGCCTTGCTTTACTGAATCACCTTTCAAATAAGCCTGTGCAGCACTGCTTAAGCCCCCAGCACTTTCCAGATCAAAACTGACAGTTTGCTATGGTACATCAATGTCCAATGTTCACCACTTACACCTTCTTCTTTATTGTATGATTTGAAGCACTGACAGACACACTCATTTTCTAACACAGCTCCTTTCTAGCAGGTGAGCTGTACATGCTACCACTATTTTTGACTTTTTTATAAATTCCCATCTCAGATGAGTCTAAATGCCGTAGTTGCTTTGTTGTCCATCTCTAGTGCAACCAGTAGGCTCAGTAAAACTTGAGTTGAGTGTACAGAACATGTGAAGTCATCATTCAGCTCACCTCAAACATGTTTATATCTGACCCTGAAGGGCATCACCTCTCTGGAGAAAACACACACAACCCACTACAGATGAAAGAAACAGTCTTTCATCCTAGGTCAGTTTGTGCATAGCACCACCACTCCAAGAGATCAAGACCACTGTCCCCTCCCCAGCATCACCAGGAGGATGAATGGCCATTTCCCTCTCTCTGCCCTGGCTCTGCAGGTGGGAAGCACATTAACAAGCAATGCAGGTACTTATACAAAGCCTAACACGGAAAGAAAAATCTGATCTTCCCAGCCTCCCAGGGCACTCTGTATATCTTCATGGGCCAGATGGTAAATGCCTTTTACTATTCTCAATGGGGCCACATTTCCAGCAGCACTCAATACCTGTTAAGATCCATGAAAAATAAACCTATTTTTTATCTGCTTTGTACCCAAGCACCAAGTTATTTTATCACTATACACTTAAACATCTGGCTTAAAAATATTAATATTCAGCTTTAATCAAATGTTAGATTAATTGTCAAAGTTTTCGGACACATAAGCTGCAATTTATCACTTTCTCTGAAGCCGGGGTCTGTATAATTCTATTATTGGATTAGCAGTAGTAAGACAACATCACTTTGTGGAAGGTTTTCCTTCAAACTGTGGGATAGATACCTACCATGATATGCTAGGGAAAAAAAATTAGTTTTAGGCTTTGATTTAGTTGTGCCAGGTTGCTGCCATTTGGGAGAGGCACAGGTCTTTGCAGATGAGATCTTTAATTCCTGATTCAAAAGTATAAAATTTTTCTTTCTTAACCAAAAGGAAAACAGAGGAAAATCAGATAAAATACCAGTTTTCTTTAGTAATGCCAAATAAAACCTCCTTGCAATATCAAGAAAATATAAATAAAGTTGCTGCTATGCTCAGAAAAATCATCACCAAATGCATTTGCAGGCCCTTTATGAGGGTGTTTGGACATTTCCATAGAAAGCCCTGGATCTTGGCCCTTGACAAAGCAGTGACTGTATTAGCAGTCAGCTGTAAAATACATTCTGAAGAGGCCCAGAGCTCAGCCTGAAAGGTTTGGCGGTAGCAATATCCAGTAGACTAGTAGTCATTAGTTCCAGATGATCTACTCTTCTGCACAGCAGAGGTTCATTTCAAACTATTTTAATTCAAGAGGTCTCCTCATAATGAAAATGAAAAGCCTGAGGTGAGAGCCATAGATTTTATGACTTAATTTTTCAGTTTTTATGGTGTCACAGCCATGTCAACATCACAACTCTGTTAATGTTTTATATTTCATTGAAGAATTATTGTGGAGGAGCCTTCTAGGCTGCAAGTGGCTGCCACCTATAGACTCTTTGCCACATCTTGCATTCACAGAAGTGGAAATGTCACTTCAACATGCGCAGAGGATATCCAGATCTCTAGTGCACAAGTCTTTGCATTTGTCTAAACAAATAGAAAACAAAGAGCATGCTTCAAAGCACTGATGGAGGCCTAACACTGCCTGCATGGAAATTCAGTAACTTGTTAAAATTACCAAATTATTTATATTTTAGAATACAACACTTAGAACTAGCCCAGCACTTGTCCCGGATGCCAGAAGGACAATTGTTAATTTGCCACTGGCTTTAAATAATATAAGCAATATGCCTTTGAGACCCTCTAAATTCTTATAATTTACATTACATTTTCTTCAATTTAGAAGTGTTTTTCAGACTCCAAGGGACTAAATTCAGGCCCAGTAAATTGACTCAGTTTTGCCAGTTAACATTGCAACCTCGTGTTGTCACCTCAATTTTCATCCCTATTTGCTTCACATAAAGTGAAAATGTATACTGCTGGCTCTGCAAGTCCTGCCATACCGGAACCCAAGTTCTGTAAACAAGCAACACAACAGATTATTAATAGCACGGGAGAGTTAATTAGTAAGTAGGTCTTTTTGAAAAAAAAAGCCATTATACATGGCTCCTTTTTTAACCAACATGGCATTTTTGTGCACAATCTCCAATTTGAAGGTGTTTATTAGAGAAACTGCATATTGTAATGAAATGCTTTTTAAAGATTTAGAAGATAAATACAAATTCCCAAGCAGCTCTTTGTTTTATTTAAAAGAATACTTTATGCAGTAAAATACAAGCATCACCTGAAATAACCAACTACACTGAAGGATAGTGTAAATTTAGACTGATCCTGTAATTGTCTAAAAAGTTGGTATACAGAGAAACTATTTATTGTAAAATCATTGCACAATGCCAAGCTATATTTGCATCATCCTACAGCCGGTAGAGAAAATGAACTGTGTTATTATTTATTCTCCAGAAGTCACAATGTTATTAACCTTCTTGAAACTATGAATAGAGGTCTGTTTCAAACAAAAGCTTGTGTGACAAGTTTTCTTAGTGAAAACATTGGTTCAACTGAGCAAACTGGTTCAAAGAAACAGCATTTTTAGTGTAGACTCTGTTTTTCTGTTGCAGACTGAATTGAGTTGAAATAGAAGCACCTGCTACACATCTGTAAGTCCAGGTATCTATAAAATCCTAGTTTCCCTTAACACACAAGAACATGTAACTGTTTCCAAACCTACATGATATTCTGACTGTCAGTAAAGACCTTATTTAAGAACTACCTCTGAAAATCAAGGAGGCCAAAAGTAGTTTCAGATAGTCTGACTGGAAAAGAACATTGCTCTTTTCCAAAACCTTATTTTCTTTCTACATGCTGCAGGAAAGGAGGAGGATTTTGGTGATATTAGACCCTTTTGTTTTATGCAAGATGTCCTGGTATCCTCCTCTAACAATTCCACTGTAAATATTTTAGTATGTGGACCACCAAAAAATAAACATCCCATCAATGAGTACATGAAAATGGAATGTGACTCTTTTTCTCCACTTAATCAACACAGAAAGATCCCTGATCTCATTTGAAGTCTGGGTGATGACAGGAACAGAACGATAAGGTTTTCCATTTTCCTTTCCCGCAAAAGACCCTTCCAGCCACAAAGTGAGGACTAAATGAAGGATAAAACCTCCTAGTTAAATGAATTCAAGAGAACCCACTAAAATCCTGAGATGCCTTTAGGAATTAAGTTCAAAATATTCCAGAAAGCAATGTAGCATCTTCATGTATCAGTGGGAGTAAGTTAGTGCAGAATTATTATAAAATGTATTTAGCTTCCCTTGTTTCATCAACAAATGTTATTAAATTTTAATGAGTAAAAATGGTGCAATAAAACTAATGAAGTCATTTTTACTAGGAAAATGCAATGAAGATGGTACTTTTTATTTTAAAAGAAATATTTGTTCAGTACAGTTTGTTTTATAATTTAATAAAAGGAAGATTTTTGATTTTCTTAGTTTTGGCATAATCATCCAGTTTAAAGTGAGGTCTACTAGTAGAAGAACGGCATTTAAAGGAAAGGATGTTGTTGGGGACCCTGTCAAAGACTTTACAGAAGTCCAGATAAAATACATCTGTAGCCCCTCCTTTGTCCACTAATGGAATCATTTCATCCCAGGAGGCCATTTGGTTGGCCAGGCAGGGCTTGTATCATGTCCTTCTCCTCCATGTGCCTTTGGACGACCTGTTCCATGACTTTCCCAGGTGCAGAGGTGAGGCTGACAGCTCAGTAGTTCCCAGGGTCCTGCTTTCAAACTTTTCTAAAATTGGGTACAAAGTTCCCCTTTTTCCAGTCGCCTGGGACTTCACCTGAGTGCCATGGATCTTCAAATATCGTGGAGAGTGGCTTGGCAGCTACATCAGCCAATTCCCTCACCACGCTGGCTTGACTCATGTACATTCAGGTTCCTCAGGTAGTCATGAACCTGACCTTTGCTAATTTTAGGAATCACCTTGTACCCCAGTCCCCATCCTGCCATCCATCATCTCTCAGAACGAAAACAAACCACGAATCAATGACAAAATAGCTGGCAGGACATTAAGCCATCTGTGGTGTAGAAATAGACTATCTCCCTCTAAATTATGGCAGCCTTGGAACCAGAATGAGTGGAAATCTACAGCAAAACATCCTAACTATGGGATTTGACCTCAGATGGCACCATAGCCTTATAAATCTCCCGGTAACCCCTTGGTTGTTGTATAAAGGAAGCAGAAATGTTATGTTGATTTTCTGGCAGCCCACCTAGACTGGTTTGTTTTATCTTAGAAGGATCCTGTAGAATAATGTCATTAAACATTCCAGAAACATTCCTGTGCAGGGATGTTTATGCCTCCTTTGGACCATACCAAGTTCTTCCAAAGCAGTTCTCATTAGCTACTTCAGGCTGTCAGCACAGAGCTGCCAGCTACCTGCACTGCCCTGGGCTGGCCTTCTCATCCACTCCTTGGCTTGCTTTGGCCAGATTCAGAGCAGGGACTCTTGTTCAGGCTTCACTTACCCTTTGCAAGGGATGTCACCGAATGTTTTGACACCTGCTATGGAACAGCTGACAAGAGCTGCTTATGCACAGGGGTTGTACAAAACTTGGCTGTGCTCTCATCAGTGTTAGGAAGCAGCTGCCTTTTAAGTTATGAATGTGACATGAAATGTAAGACGTGACCAAATTATTTTCTCTTTGGACAGCAGTGTTTAAGTTATGTGCTTAAAATGTTACAACTTAAATGATGCGTGCTGAAAGCCAGCAGTGCTTCTGTATAATTTATCTTCCTTTCTCCTGTCAGAGGGTTATACTCTGCACCTAAAGGTCAAGCTGCTCAAAGCAAGCATCACTGCAGAAAAAACTGAACCAGCCCTTGGGCGTTGTGGCAATTATCTTGGTCAATGAGTGACCTTATTCTAAAACTACATCTATAAAATCAAGCAGAATGTGTGGGTCTAGGAATGTGTGTATTCATAGACATATATGTGAAGATGTACTACATCTTAATGCAAAAATGTGCTAAAACCTCTGGTTTTTAAGTTGGTTACTCTTAAGAGGTAAACCAAATTCTGCTATGCAGTTACTACTGACATTCTGGTAAAACCAGCAGGATAAGAGAAGTACAGTACAGACCATAATTTGATTCTGGGCACCAATATGTCATGAAAATCTCTTGTTTTCTCTCATTTTTCTTTCTCCAGGTCTTGAAAATAAGCACAACTGTATAGCAAACTTGAATATGGACAGTGGATTTTCCTTCCCTTAGAAATTCCTTCTCAAACCTTTAAAGTTTTCCAGGCAATTGTCAAAAGCTGAAGACATCAATACTTTAAGGGAGACTATGCATCAATATACAAGTACTACTATTGTTATGTCCAGGTCTACATAGTTATGCCCAACCCATTACTGGGTTAGGGGAAGGTTGTTTGATTTGCTCTGGGCAGTGTGCAGAAGAAACAACAAAATTCTCAGGAGCTTTGATAAACTTTCGCTTGCACACTTTTGAATGTTAAGGTCGAATAAGGCACTTGGAAATTTGAAAATGTAACTATTTCGGTTAGGAATGCAACAGCATAAAAGCATTAAAATAACACCTAAGAAAAAGTATAACAGAAAAGGAAAAAAGAGAAACAAAGGATAAGAGTAGGAAGGTATGAAGTGACCACCTGTGTATTCCCTGAGAAGACTTGTTTGTTACAATTTTGATGTCTATTGGTCAAATTGATGGTCAGAGTTTTGGTCCCTCGGGGAAAAGGGAAGCCCTCAAAACACTGAATTCAATGGATTAATATAGTCTCAGGTTCAGGTGGGAATGTCCAGGTACCTCCCCTGGGGCAGGGAGTTTTACACTGTATGGAAACTTCCTTCAGCTCTTTTCAAACTCCCTCTAGTACCCTGCAGATTTTCCTCTGGTCCCTGATTGGTGTTTGGATGTTTTGGTCATGTAAATGCAAAGAGATTACCAACACAGACACAGACAATATACATACACATGTACATGAACACCATGACTCATCTAGACAGAGAAATTTTATAGAAACATATTAATTAAACACATATCTATTATATCTACAGAAAGATAAAATACTAGTTCCATATGTGTAATACATATTTAATTACAGGATTCTAATTATCTTCCTTTTAACACACAATAGCCAGTAATTCTACAGTAATTCTATAGATTAGTTATAAGCCAGTTTCTTATCCATCTGTGCATTTCCCCAATAAATTCTTCACATTTTCCTTCTCAACCCCCACTGCCTCCCCTGAGCCCTTTTAGTCTTAGGCCACAAGCATCCTCCTGAGACTGTGACAACAAATGGCCTTGTCAAGACTTCCACAGTTAACCAGTTTTGTCCTGCTTTGCCAGAATTACTGACTCTCTCTCTCTCAACTGGAGATTTGCACGAACACAGTAATCAAGTGTGCACACAACTGTGAAAAAGCTGAAAATGTACCCAAAGGATTTGGAGCAACTCGGGCTGCAAAAGTAGTGGAACAGCTCTACAGACACAGACCTGTGCACACCACTGCTTTTCTCCTCCCTCTGCAAAAACCTTCAGTGCTTAAATTGCATGTGTAAGTGATGTGTTCCCTTGCACTGTATCAGCAATTAATTTTGCTATGATTCTGTTTTGTTGTTAGCTAAAGACTGCTGCACAATTGGATAAAAGTACAAGAAGCACCCAAGAGCATTCCCGACTGTAAAGGTCAGTTTGCTGCATTTCCCTTTTCCCCCAGATGCCGGCTGGCTGCTTTTGTGAAAGAAAAAATTCAAAGACATAAAGCAAATGGAGACACCGGGAGGAGCAAAAACCAGGACTGCAACAGTGACCTGAATATTACAGTTACACTGCTCCTGGCATACAGAAACTTGTCCATACGTTTGTCCATACATGTATGCTTCTCTTCTGTATCCTACCATCCCCTTTTGTACTTTCCACCTGCAGCAACACCATCTTCACATCTTAATAGCCCTCATTTCTCTGCTGACACATAATCCGGCCATCCCCTTTCTCATCTTATGAGTGTATATTTAAATGCTTCCTCTGTGTATGCCATGTTATAACCACTTCCTCAAGAGAAGGGAAAACATCTTTGATGGGGCCAACAGTGAATGACTGGAAAAGCTCGAGAACAAGGAAAGTCTATAGGAATACTTTCTCAAGGTACACCACCCACTCTGAGAAACTTGCAGTCCAGAGATTTCCTTGCCTTTCCCCCTTCCCCTCACCTCATATCTGTTCAGCCTCCATTTCTCTTACACCATAACCTCTCTACACCAGTTGCTGAAAGAGTCATTTGCTATGCAGACATTTCACAGCCTCCTCATGCATAATTCCCTCCTTGAAATTGGGTCTTCAGGCCCCATCACCTTTCCATGGCAGGGTCCTGATCTGATTTTCTCTCCCTTTTACTTTACTAGGCTCTCTCTCTTTGCCCTCTCAGCTGTTTTTTCCTTATCATTCCTTGCCTATTCTGGATGAGCTGATGCAATTTTGGGATTAAGCCCTCACTTTCCCCTTCAAGATATATGACAACAGATGCTGTCCAAATTCAGCATGGGGACTGTCAGCAGGGATATGGATGTGTGCACTCAAGTGATACCCTCATTCACCTAAGGGTATCTTCATGTAGCACTTTAGAGAACAATTCAAACTGTGTCCTGTGGTAGAGAAAGTAAAGTCTCATGGGATGGTTTTCCTTGAGAGAGCTCCAAAAAACATGTTGAGTTAGGAAGTTTGGGACCAAACAAAATGTAACCTGAAGTAAATCCCACAGGATGTGTGTAATGGGGATGTGAAAACCTTCAGGGTTTGTTGCTTCAGTTCCTGAGGATCTGGCCCTGAGATCACACCTGTGACAGATTTGTACAGAAAGGCACCCTGGTCCTACTCCCTGTTTCCTACCCCAGAGCAGTCATTCACTATGGCACAAATGAACAGAGGCAAGGACAACAGAGAACCAAGCTCAACTGCAGTAGGAGAAGCAAAAAGCTTGAACACAGAGAGCCAAGAATTTGACTTTCAGGGTTGCTGAAAGTCAAAAGGTCTGAGTGAAACTATGTGGGATTCCATTTTGGTAATCTTCATGGTATTGTCTGAAAAGTCAGCCATGTAGCAAACAAAAACATCAGGAATACGTGCCAGATCTGTCTCCCCATCCCACAGCACGTCACAGGCCTGATATGCCCTGTGGCAGGACCAGCATTTCTTTCCTCCTGGCCTCTTCACAGAAAGAGAAATTCGACTTTTTTCCAGCAAAATCAGCTTTGTTATTGGGACCACGTCTGGAAATGAAGTAGTGACAGCCTGACCAGTTTTACAGGAATGAGAGCCAGAAGTTACCAGAGGGATATAGGGCAAGGCCAGTGCAGGGGGATGGGCTGCACAAAGCAGGACAACAAGCTAAGGCACTGACAGTCCCTGCAGAAACCTTATGGGTGGACCCATGTGGGACCAGGAGAACACAAAAACACAGTGCACTCTGAACTTTGTTTTGCCAAATATCCTTCTAATCCCTTCTGTGAATGACACAAAAACCCCACAAGACAATATCTTGGTTCAAAGCAATTTTATATATTTTGACACCCCTCAAGGCCAAGAATATTAGTCCAGGAGCATTTTTTTCTGTTCCACTTTTCCATTGGTTTGTATCTATCAAGCTGCCTTGAAAAGGTTATTATTTAGGAACCTAACTTCAAGCCAGTGTGTGTGAGATGCACCCCAGTCTTTTCTTCACCTCTGCGAACAGAATCATCTATGAATAGATAATCTCACAGCCTACACTGCTGGTGGCAGTCTCATCACACCCCACTTCCAGCAGACTGTATCTCAGCTGGAGGTATCTGGAAAAGAGATAGGTGGAAGTGGAAAGCAGAACACACAAGAAATACTCATGCTGTGTTTATGTCCTCCCATATCTGCCTCTCTATAAATGGCAGTATGAGATACTTAAATCTTTGTGCAGCAAACAAATCACCTTAATTGAACACGGTTTTCATTTCAAAACAAGCTGTAGAGCTTAAGGCTGAAGTCCCCTAGAGAAAATGGCCCTCTGATTTATATCAGTGCTGTAAGAACTAGAAGCTATTTACAAGGTTGCACATGGATAATGCATGCTGAGAGCAACACAGTTGGAAGTCATTGAAAGAAAGTAAATGAAGTCCTCCTAACAATGGTACACATACAGTAAAGTGTTTTAATTTGTTACCGGTACTGGTAATACTGCAGAACCACCACAAATCAGCAAGTACTTCAAGTCCTGGGACAGCTTTGATGCCACCAATTCCATAAAAAAACCTGCCTCTCTCAAAAGGTGTTAAAACCTATGAATATGCAAGGCAACATGGTAGCACATGGAGGGGTGTTTAAACTGTACCATGCAGTGTGAAGCTTACTGAGCTGTATCTCAGACACAAAGTCTAATCCAGTTCATAGGACTCCAGCAGATATTGCGTTATGGGAACCTACTTAAAACCCCAGTCAAAAGGCAACCCAGCCAGGGAGAATTTCCTGTACCTCTACAGAAAAACTCCAGATTCAACATAGTTTCAGCATTACTACGTTGGACTATGTTTTTCAATACACAATAAATTTACCCTGAAAAAACCTCAAGTGTCAGATATTTTGGCTGTAAGTATGAACACTAAAGTAAAATTAATTGTGTAGACTGGATAGACCTGTGAACTGTAATAGACTATGAAGGCTTTCATCTTTGCATTTTGAAAATCAGATGGGGGTATTAGTGATGGGAAGATTTAAAAAGCAAACCAGGCCCTGCCAACCTAGCTGCGTTTTATAGGCAGGTAACTCTACACAGCTGAAGGATCCCATCCCCAGTCTCTTCATTCACTTCCAGGCAGACAGTTCATTCCACACAAGACCAGGGTGGATGGTGCACCCATTCCAGAAAAGAGATCTACACAAAATAAATCCCAAATATTGAAAAGGCATCTCACCCCTCGGGTAGACCAGCCTGAGGAGCGCGGTGCAGGCCTGTGGCTGCTCCGACTTACATCAGTACCAGTGCTGGTACAAAGAGTAACCCCTGATAGTGGGAGAAACAAAAAGCAGGTGAGACCTTGCTGAACCATTCCATAGCTTAAAACCTGCTTGTCATGGTTGAGCCACCCCAGAGGGCAACTAAGGCCCACAGAGCCACTTGCTCCCTTCCCACATGTGCCAGGATATGGATTTGACTCTAGGCCATGCTTCCCTGCGGGACACACAAGAGCAGCAAATTTTCAAAATGGACTCATTGATCTAACAGCCACTGACCACCCTCTGCAATGCTACAGAAATGGACAGTTCCCTTTGAGGAGTCTGTCTATTGCTACACTGGGATTCAGCTTGGAAATATTCATTTTTTCAAGACAAAAAAAATCACAAGATAACATTCAAAACTGATTTCAGACCCCTCACGTAGCAGAGTTGCTTCACCTCATTGGCATCTTTTTCGAACCTAATAAAACTAATACAATCTGTATTTACTGAGTACAAATATGTGACCATTTACTCTTTCCTGACCAGTTATAGTCTGATGCAACTTTGTTCCTTGACTAACTGGAAGAGCTCATTTCTTGTGTTTATTTGGAAAAAAACTCCAAAACACCAAAAACCCCAAAAGCTCACTATAAAGACCAACTTTTATTAGCTAGAATAGGAGCTCTGAATCATCATTGTTTTGTTCACATTTTACAGCTATGTATCTTATATTAAATTAGTGTTGCTGTGTCACTCTTCAGCCAAGGTGAATGAAATGTCAACTCAGATCTAGGAAATCTAATAAAAACATATTACCAGGCCTCATAGTATTCCACTGGGAGGATTTTGCCTGTCCTGTCACTTGCAGAACAATGTGAATAGAAGTGTATTCCCATAATGCTAACAATCTAGCTGATAGTCTACAATTTCCTCCTCAAGTCATTCAGATGGAGTTATTAGGAAAAAATTGTTGGGGTTTTGGTTTGGCTTATTTTTTGTGTGTGTGTTGTGTTTTTTTAATCTTCAAAGCTGAGGTGTACGTTCTGGAAATACAGTTGCAATTAAGTTATTTTAAATCAAAACACTTTTGTATAGTTATGCTGGTCCCTATCCAAAGCTATTTTTACTTTAGGGAAAAGATTAGGTTTGAGTAAAATTACATTTGTACTCTTTATATATTTTATACATTTTGTCCAAACACTCTACATGAGCACTGAGCCAGTCATAACACTTATGCACATCTATCTTATGGAGGGTTTCCAAATTGCAAATCTTGCTTATCAAGAGGTGCCAGGAGTGAGCACGAACCACCAAGGTTGCCAATTGCTCCAGCTGGGCTGGAAACTATTTAGCAGGGCTGTTGACATGGTAAGCAAAACATTCCCTGTCTCTGAGTAGTAGGGAAGGTATTTCTTGCTGAGCTGTAGGTTTTGTCATGGCTTGGAGAAGGTGACCACAGAAATCAAACATCTTTTTTCAGACGAACAAGTGAGGTCACTTAAGTAGTCTTATGAACCAATATAATTTGATATTACAACGTTGCAAGGACAGATACAGCCTGTTCTGATGATTACAGAGAAAGAGAGCAGTGAAAGCGACATCAATATACAGATACTGCTTTAGCACAAAAATGTGTGCCTGGGAGAAGCACAAAACTGTTTTGCTCTCCTTTGCTCCCAACAGGAACATGCCTGACAAGTAAATTGTGGAAAACGAGATTATTCTCACCATTATCAAACACAGTTACAGACATTTAAAGAGCTGTTCACTGCTTTTGCCAGGACTGGGAATTCCATGCAGTCATTCCAGTGAAAGAAGAGAGGCCATTCTACTTTTCAGCCTGGAAAAAATAAGCAGGGTAGCTGGGATGAAATAGTACTCATATTCCATCCCAGATTACGTGATGTAGCAAACTGGGGCATTATTCTTCCAATTTCCATCAGTTGAAAATGTATTGAAAAGGGTCTGGGGTTTTTTTTTTAATTCTTGGAGTCAATATACAGAAAGGAATGTCATGCACCTCCCACACTGCCTTTTCATGCAGTTGTCTTGAAATCTGCTTAGAGAAATAGAAGGTCATAGTTTGTGCAGTCAGCTCAGGACAGACAAGGTGAGTGTGCAGAAGAAGAGATCACGGCAAGAACAACAGCAGAGAATCGCAAAACAACTCTATTTTTTTTTTCTCTTTCTGCAGGTATTGTTTTATATTCCAATTGTGGCCCAGTGAGACATCCCAGTCAATTCCATAACCCACTGATCATTTGCAGATTATATATTTTAACAGGACGCGGTCCCTGCATCTGGAACTACTCAAGCAGTCTGAACATTTGCTTGAACCTGTCATATAGCAGTCAGAGTCAAATCGAAATTTGTGTGTTGTCCTCCTTGGAGAGACTGCAGGAGTGCAGGCAGGGTAGATATTAAAGGGAACAGGAAAAATCACAGTCTCTAGAAGCATTGGTTAATGTGTGTTGGCAAGCAGAAGAGAATGGCAAATGCTGTGACTCCTCCTCAGTGAAAATTTACAGTTTGCAGTGGAAATAGCAAGCATTATAATACCCATGACAAGAAAGGTAAAGGGAAATAATAGCTGATTTTGATCCTGAACCATTTGCATAAAGAGTGAATGAAGACTGAGCTCAGGTTGTCCTAAGCCCGTTAAGTTCTCAAACACTTTGGAATATCTGGATCTCAAAGACAGCACTGAGGCCACAGAGGAAATTTGGGTCAAACCTAGAAAGTTTGACTGCTTTCCCAGGTGCCTCCCTCAGTGCTAGAGCCACTGGATGCAGTTTGCAGGGGTTACTTGAAACAACCAACACAGAAACATGCCTGGTCATTAGTACTGCAGAGCTGCTCTGCATCTGAGCCACAGCCACAAGTATCTGCATATCTGGCATCCTCCCCTCATGGGTCCACTAGCTGTTTCTGCAGTAAGAGGTGCAGGAAACCCCTACATCAGGGTGGTGACATGGTTGTTTTAATGCCCTGCCTCTTCTACACCAAGTGTAGGAGCATGCAGCCCATTCCCCATATCTCAGATGGGAGGTGGACTGTAGCCCTCATTCCATGCCTCTGAGGTGTTTTGGTTTTCTGAAATTCTTTTCCCAGGGAATTTTCTGTAAACAGAAGTAGTGTTTTTGTAAACTGTACCCATGTTTTCATTCCTTTTGCTAGCAGGGACTTCTTCTTGATGTCCCTCTGGTCTGACCAATGTGATTGAAGTTTGCCTTTGTTTCACCAATCAGATTGGTCTGTGTAAAACAGTAAAAAAAAGGAGACACATCCTAAAAATAAAAGAGCCATTTTCAGCCTTCTGAATCTTGGAGTCTGTGTTGTCGTGGTGTAAAACCATGTCAGTGGACCCTCAGAGCAGATGCTGTGAAGTGAAACCCATGGGCTCAGCTGACGTGGTGGGGACACTTAAACCTGAAAATGTCATATGGTGATAAACAGGGAGGAGGGATCTGGAAACACATTTTGCGCCCATGTCTTGTTGCACATGCAGAGAACATTTTTCCCTGTAGCATTGTTCAGCAGCTGTTTTCATGCACCTTTTGTTTTGCTCTCTTCTGTAGGCTGACAGCTCACAAAGCAGCACACATCTTACTGAAGTTAAGCACCATCTCCACTCCCATTTAATGGTCCATGTGCTAGGTGCAGCTGGTTTACAGGTCACTTAACATCAGAGAATTCTGCAAATACTATTGTTTCTTCTGCAGAAAACTGCTTTGACTAACACTAGTGGTGATGGACAGCTGTTCCATTAAAAAATTGTGCATCAAAGCTAATTAATCACTTACATATTGCTTAGTTTTCTGGAATAAAATATGCAAAAACTTCCCATTTGAATGACACATTTATGGTCATTTCCTGTGTGCTAGTTGAGCAATAAAGACTCCAAATCACTTTCACATCCATTGCTGTTCTATTCTGCCTTAAAACAACAGACTTGAACGTAGTCAGGCAATTTAAAGAGACAGAATCAGAGTCAGTGTATTATGGCATTGCAGCCAGGTAGCTGTAACTGGTTGTTGAATATGAAATAGCTGCACTTTCAAAGACTACATATCCAGAAATGTGATCTCCCGAACAGAATTTCTCATACACCGAGTGGGATTTCTTTTGGCAAGATATAGTTGACTACAGGCAGATTTCTAAAACCATTATCCACAAGCACAGTTCAGTTAATAGGTTAGGAAGTGGAGGGGAGGGAAATTAAACCCTGATTAGCTGAAATGACACAGCCTCTCTAATGGTTATGCCTTCTGAGATTTTTCTCTGGGTTTCCTTAAAGACCTATCTGAGTTTGCCTGCAGCTATGCTAATTAGCAAAGACGACAAATTTGGAAATGCAAATTCATTTTACTTCATACTCAGATCTCTATACTGTAAGTTAGGTACATCCTGTATGTGCCCAAGAATACTCAAATGCATGCATTCCTAAGGGCTGGAGTCAGCTGTAGATTAAAGTAAAACCTTCTTTAATTGATCCCTTAGAGCAGCAATGAATAGAGCAAGCATGGGATTTAACCCCAAACACAAGTGTCCCCAGATTATCTATATGGCTCATTTAGCTGTGCAGGTAGGCAGAGCTGAGAATCCAGCCCTTAAAAATTTGGAGAATTCACTGACAAAGTTGCAAGTATCAAGAAGTGTTTTCTAAAGAGATAACAGTTAACAAGTAAAGCAATTTTTAATACCTATAAGAAAACTGTCAGATATAGAAAGGTATCTAAATTCCTTCCCTAATTCCTCCCAGGAAGAGTGTGAGATGACTCTATCCAGCCTGCTGAGAAGAGCTTTCCCCAGTGGACAGAGCTCATTTTGACTCAGAGAAACCCAGGTGGATTTTATTCAAGTTGTTGTTTCAGAGGCAATCTGCCAAACACCACAGCCTGAGCTTCAGGACTCATTCAAACAACAATATAGGGACAAAGCAGAAACCAAACCAAATCTCCAACTTATTGGATGTTTTTACTCTCAAAGTTAACTTTAACCCCACGTTATTCAGCAAGACAGTATTTGATTGCAGAAAGCCATGGTATCAGCCTAACATTATACAATTCAGTCAGCAATGTTCCTAGAAACAACTCAATGACAAAAGAAATCCTTCAGGACTATACTTGAATATAGTAATGAAAAATATTTATCATGTTGTCTCCAGGCAGTTCAGAAACAACATAAGTCAGGACTGTAAAGCAGCAATGAAGTTAAGCTTTTAAATCTGTACGCAGTAGAGCAACTTCAAAAGTCTTCTATCAAAAATAAGGCACATCTAACCTGGCCTTGAAGACTTCCAGGTATGGGCACTTGGGCAAGCTGTTGCAGTGTCTCATCACCCACACAGTAAAGGATTTCTTCTTAATATGTAAATTAAATCTCCATTGTCAGTTTAAAGCCACCACCCTTTGTCCTAGCACTGCATACCCTTGTATGAAGTCCCTGTCCTGCTTTCTTGTAGGTCCTCTTCAGGTATCAGAACACTGCTATAGGGTGTCCCCAGAGCCTTCTCATCTCCAGACTCAACAGCTCCAAATCTCTCAGCCTGTCTTGATAGAAGTGCTCCAACCCTCTGACCATCTTCGTGGTCCTACGCTGGACTCATTCTAACAGGTTGACATCCTTTTCATGTTGGGGAATAGCAGAATTTTGCACAAAAATCAGTCCAGGCTCATTTAGGACTTGCAGACACTTAAACGACTTATCCTTATTTGCTCAATGAATGGATAATAACAGTAGAGATGAGCTCTTACCATGACCCAAAAATCAACAAGTGCAAGCATTTCCTAGGGGAAATAAAACCTTAAATTCCAGAATAAAGTTTTTTTGCAAGCACCACTTTCCAAGTAAATCTACATAGATCTCCTTATGCTGAGAGAGCCATGGTTAAACACAGTGAACTTCTTCCTTTCCTAGTTAAGGCCAGAATCATAGCCAAAAAAACCCCAAAATCAAATTATTGAAAAACTCCATCCTCTTAACACTTGCAAAGCAGGTAAATCCTAGTGTTGATTTGTCATTGTAGTTGTTTGAAAGCAAAACAAGTGAAATGTTCCAAGTCAGAAATACAATTTAATAAGAAGAAAGAAAAAAAAAGTAGAATAAAATAAAATAAATGCAATAATACAAAAGACCACTGACAGAGTCAGAATACAACTTGAGCAGGGTGATGGAAGCAGTCCAGATGAGGTGGTCTTCCTGAAGCAGTGATCCCATAGAAAGGTCTGGTCCTCTGGGAATCCAGTGGATAAGGGCTGCTTGTACTGTCCCAAATCCCAGATTATATCCAGGAGGGAATGGTTGGTTCCTCCCCCTGGGCGGAGCATCTCACAATGGGATGATGAGTCGTACAGGGGTCCTTGGTGGCCCATTAGCGAGAGATCACTCCTGGAGGCAGTTATCTGTGAGTCATACAGCAAGGCATCTGATGGGCCTTTAACAGAAGGTAGCCCAGGGGGAGGGGCCTGGGAAACACTGCTCCAACAATTGGATTCAACAGTTTGTGAAGATGGTGATAGAATACTTTCTGCACATTCTATACTACAACCCAGCACAGGCATCTAGCTATTGCGAACACCACAATCAGCACTACTATTTATCTTACAGCAGTGCTCTGGAGACCGACTCTCCTCTACTGCAGCAATTAGCAGCTGCTGATGCATTTAAAGCTAACAGCCCTCAGGCTCACAAGAGCCAGGCCTGGCTGAGAGATACTTCAATGAGACAGGGATCTTGCTGCTCTCCTAAAGAAAATATCCTTCAGACCTGACCTCAGAATAGGTCTAAAAGTTTGTGTCTTGTTTATTATGGAGTTTGCCTGAAGAGGGTGAGGATGTGAGAAGCAGTGCTGGAATGCATGACTATACAAGTCCTAGTATGAGTATCCCTGCTTGTGAGGCTCTTTCAAGATGATAATTTTGCTCTTACTACCATAGAATGGAAGTATGTTTGCTACTCCACTTGTCAGCTGACTTATATTTTAACCTCTAAATAGTAATATGTGCTAAAGCACCTTTGCCAACCATTGTACATGACAGATTGTGGTCGAATCACTGACTGCAAGAAGTTCTCATCTCATTGATAGGAGTATGACTCTTTAATGACTGGGACAACCTATACCATTTACATAAGTGATATGTTGCTATATGTGTTCCAAAGGCATTTTATACTTGTCTCAGCTTTTTGAATGGTTAATGCAAATGCCTTCCTTCACCATAATAAAATCTAAACAGGCACATTGTTAAAATCCCTATAGAAATTACATTTTCACTGGAAAAAAAAATCCAAATCAGAATGTAAAGCTTAATGAAATCTTCACCTGCACATCAAGACAAGTGTGGTAGAGATGATCATTCACAAGTGGCCCTTGCCTACAGGGCTGGAGCACAGGGATCCTTCATTCTTTATTCTATGCAGCCGTTGGACATCAGTGTCCCAAGTCACTCTCCTCAGTATTTTCATCCAGGCTGTCATTTCCCAGCCTCCCACCCTTCCATAAGACTCCTCCTTCCTCCCTCAAACACCATGCAGAAATAACAAGTCTTACATGAGGTAAAAGGATATTACTTTACCATCTTCCTCACGCAGTCCATCCATTTACCTTTCTACCTTCTCATGAACATCTGACAATCATTTTGCTGCTACTCCCAAGAAAACTGATTCCCACGGTTTGCCTAGGCAAAAGCTCTACAAGCAGGGGTTAAGTTTCTTACTGTGATTTTTTTCTTTTTTCTTCTCCTTTTCCATCTTTTTTTTTTCTTTTAACAGTGAGAACTATAGCAATATTTGCTTTCAGCAGGCCCAAGGGAGCAGTCTTGTGCCTTAGATGAAGTTAAAATTACACTGCTGGGAAAAATTATACCTCAGTAATATAGATCCTACTGAATTGCCTTTAACATAGTTATTGAACTTATTTGGGAGAAACTTCAGTGTTGGTTTGTGATGATAGAAAGAGCTACAAGGGAAAGATCCAAAACCCATGTATGCAAGATTCACATGTCTCTTGACAAAGACATTTAAAGAAATCAATTCTAATTTCTTTCTGAAGCCCATAGTTTAGCAAAGAAGCACAAATCCACAGATTCAGTTTTATTCTTTGTATTACAGTATCATATATACTATCCCTGATGCACTTGTTTATTTTGGTTTGAAGAGAGGACAGAGGACAGAATAGATTCTGATAGCCCAAGAGACAAATATTTCCTAGGGATACACACATGCACAGTATTATCAGGCCTTTCACAGGCAGTTAATGATCTGTGATATCCATATTGTCTTGGATGCAACAGTCATCTAAATATTCCTATTGAACACTCTGAAATCTTCATTTGAACTCTTTTTGTACAGATACTATATATATTATATTATATCATATCATATCATATCATATCA
>VZDJ01000084.1:4867072-4921960 GCA_008694505.1 Cyanoderma ruficeps
CATAATATCTTTAAGGTGTTAACATGCTGCAGGACTAATAAATGCCTGTAGCATGGATTCTTTCATTAATTTTCTGTGTGTATGTATCTATGGAGGTGCTTCTACAAATATACATCCACATGCACACAGATTTGAACATTCCCTATCTTCCAGGTTACATGTGTCAAAAAAACCCCTTACCTAATTCATCTGAGTTTCATATGGCAATCCACGCAAAAATTTCCCCTGGCAATGCCCATGCCACGTCATCCTCACTCACGAGAGGTGCTCATTCTGGGTGGGCCTCTCATCCAGTCCACAATCCATACACTTGTACTGTCTTTGCATAGAAATCAGAGTTAATTAAAATAGTTAATCAGATGATTTATAATGGACAGACATGCAGGGGAGTATAAAGTTTTTAAAAAAATCTGGCACATGAATATAGATCTCCTATCATAAAGGAGAATCTCCCAGGTTTTGTCCGTATTAAAGCATCTAGGCATGGTCACAGATTTGACATCCTTGCTGTTTGTACCCCATAGAACCCTCAGGTTCTAGAAAAAAAAAAAACACTGAGCAAGACTTAAAAATTGCAATAAACTTTCCTGAAACCCAGACAGGTAGATTCACAACTCTTACAAAATTTTTAATGTACACTCCTCTGCCTTCTGAAACAACCCAAGGTCTTGTCTGTGTGTGCATCTGCATCCTTTTACTGTGCTTTTACAGGATGGACAAGAAATGAATTTGCTGTGAGTTAATTAAAACTATAAATTCTACATTATTGCATGGGAGAGAGCACCAAGTGGAAAGGAGCTAGCTGACTGTGTCGCCCACTGGCATCTCTCACCCATTCTGCAGTGGCTATATAAACCTGAAGGGGTCACATGCACCATAAAACAGACTTCAAACAAAGTCCTGATTGACCTGTGCCCACGGTCCATCCCAGGATCTAAAAAGCTGTACCTTCCATGGAGAAAGACATACCACTGTCCAAAAATCTACCACTATGAAGGGAGAAATGATTCATAATAGCAAAGCTGTAGGAAAGTTGGCCCATTCAGTGACAGAAACATGCTGGGGAACATGCACGGTACAGTACTCCTAAAGTTTACATTTGAATTAAAAGCAATGTCAAACGTGCTCCAGATTACTGAGGAAGAAAATAGTTTAGTGTATTCTGATGTTTGTGAGGGGTTTTGTACAGAAAGAAGACTAAACCAATTTGTACACTTTTTATTAAAAAAACCCCAACAGTTTGAGGGGAAAACCATTTATCAACTTTCTATTCTTCCTCAATGGATACTATTGAAGAATTTACATGTAGTTCATTACATAAATTTTCCAAGTCACGAGTTAATGAAAAATTTCAGGAAAACATAAGATGAGCGCTTTAGAATTACAGAGTTATCTATATTTTCATAATTCATACAGTGATATTCAGGTACAAGATTATTCAATAATTCCTTTGTAATATTATTTTCTGCAAGGAAAACTAGAAGTCCAGTTACATAAGGGACTTGCTTCATGCTGCAAAGTTCAAAAGTGTTTAACTGGTGTGCAGTTTTGGATCAAAAGTAGCATCACCCTCCTCAACAACTCAGAAAGTGCACATTTTTTATCAATACTGTAGTTAAACTTCAAAAGAAATGATTACAAGAAGGTGTCTGTTGTTAGAATTGGGCAATCAGCAATCACCATTGATGTCGACCTGTTTGCCCAAAGACTTTCCTCCTTCAAACAGCACAATACAGGTGAAGTTAAATACTACACCAACCCCTGTAAGAATGGACTGAAACAACCAGATGAGTAGGGACAGAAACATTCACCATTCCTCAGTTTTCAACATAATGTCAAGGATTTCCTCCCAGACAGGTTAATCCACCAAACTGGAGTCACTGAACTTAAAGCACATGCCTGGCCTAGGTTTTGTTTTTTGTTTGGTTTTTTTTTGTTGTTGTTTTGGGTTTGTTTTTTGGGTTTTTGTTGTTGTTGTTGTTTTCTTTCTTTCTGTGTGTGTGTGTACAGTTTCCTCCTGGAAATAGCTTTGTATTACTCTGTGAAAGGATTTAGGTGTCACATACATCTGTCTGTTTGTTGATAGCTAATAAACAGAGACTCAAACTCCAGGCTTGGCATCTCCTTCAAACTGCTCTGCTTTTAGCTGTGACAATTCATGGCATGTACAGAAAGATCCAGTTCCTTTCTGCACTTCCAGATCTTATGTTAATGAACGAATGTAATCCAATTTACTTACTTCCAAGAAGGGCAAATTAGCAGCCAAATTCCAGGTTCAGATTATTAAACCTGTCCTCACATGGATAATCCCATCTGCCAGGGATCAACATACTTGTCTCTCTTTCAGGCATACCTAGGTTGAAAGGACAGGTGGGAGGAAAGTACTCTTAACATCCTCAGCCTCACGCACATGAGGGAATTAGTAGTTCCCCACCCTCACCAGAATGGTGAAAGATACCGAGATGATGTTGTTTTCTTCTGCACTTTCATTGTGATAGCACCATGCAGGTTATTGCCTGTTGCCCTTTGGTTTTGAATCCCATGCACACCACTTTTCCTAGAGCTTTTTGCAGCTGGCTATCAGTTGCAAGGAAAGGAGCTGCCTACAGTGCACAGTGTGCTGCTGCACACCTGCTGCTCCTTTTAGCCCTGTTATATCCAGCTCTTTCTGGGCAAGGATCTCAGCTGAAAGTGGTACAGGATGAGTTAAACATCAAGCAACACATATCATTCAAAGCTCATACAGATTGCTGTTGTGGCTATTCCCTTTAGTGGGATACATATCACAACACACCAGACTGCGTAAAACATGTAGCCAGACCTTGGATATGGAATAGCCATTAAAAATAGAAATATGTGAAAGTCCTTCAGCCTTTGCCTTGTCTCCACAGCTGACTCCTACCTCAGCCACTTATTTTTCAGCAGTAAGGACGAAGTATGAAGCACAGGAAAAGCTCAGAAGTAAAAGAACCTTAATCTGTAATCCTCACCTCTTTTATCCATTTGTTTCTGCCCTCCACAATTTCCTTCTCATTCTTTAGATTCACAGAAAAAATTACATTGCTTGATTTAATGCCATCTATATATGATTTCTTCAAAATTTCCAGCCTAAATACAGGCTTTCCAAAATATGAATTAATTTCTTCGACTGTCAACCTCAGTCTCTTAGCTGTCCATTGTCCTGTTTCTAACATTAGCTTCCCTTGTCTAAATCATCAGTGTGTTTTCAAAATAAATTTTCCCCCTTCTACTGTGCAGAAGTGTGTTACAGGGTATGTCTTCTGTCTGCTTTGTTGATTTAAACCCAACTACTAATCCAGCCTGAATTACAAAATTAGCTAGTTCTTATTAATTCTCTTTTGCCAAACACAGTCTTTGAAACCTTCTGGATGTTTTTTTAGTATTGGATTTCTGAAGTGAAAATAAAAGGAATTAAGTGAAAATAAAAGGAAATAAAACAGCCAGATACATTAATTACTTTTACCTCTATTTTTGGGACTGTTAGGAAAGCAGATATTTCAAAGTCATGCCTTTTCTCCCATAGGATTTTAGGATTTTATCATAGTACTTAGTGCTAGCACCAGACACTTGGCACACCAGCCATGTTGAGAATGTTTAAAGCAGAGAATGGGGATTAGTATCAGAGATGTTTGTGGAACCTGGACAAACTTGAGTAGTGAGCCCATGATAACTGAATAAAGTTCAAAAAGGAAAAGTACAATATGCTATGCACAAAAAAGAAGAGACTAAATAGTTCACAAGTATCTTAATCCTTCTTTCATGCTGCAGAAACTTACAACTAGACACATGGATACTGTATATTTTCTTATACAGAGCAGATTCTAGGGTAGGCAAGAAAATAAATAGGATAAAACAGAGAGTGCATGAAGGAGGCAGAGAAGCGACAACTTGAACTGAATAGAGATGTAAAATATCACCGTTCAGAAGAAAAAAATTGATAAAATAGAGGTGCATGACAAATAGGCATAACAGTCCTCAATACTTACTGTCTGTGATTTGTTGGAGATTTCTATCATGAGCTCTCATGTATAAATAATTCAGAGCAGATTAAAGTGAGATTCAGCAGTGGAATTAAATTCTTACTGACCAGATGAGCTCATAACAGCATGAGCTTCTTTGTCTGCCTGTTAGTAATGCAGATTTCTACATTAGTAGGGTAAAAGGCAGTCCTGAGGAAGTTCATATCTGATTGAGAGACCTCTCATAGATGGATCCTGTGGGGTCAAAGAACAAAGTTAGCACCAGACTAAAACTGACAAGCAAAAAAACCTCATGCTGAACCCCAGCAATATATTGCAAGGCAAGAAAGAATTTATGAAGAGGGAATCAGTGGTATCCATGAAACCACAGGCCCCACAGAGTTTGATGGGAAGGAGCTTCTCCACAGCTTGGTGGATGCAGCAGCTCTGCTCATCCTCTACATAGGCAGAGGCAGATCTCCGTATTTAAAAGTCCATTAAAAAGAAATGGAGTCCAGCTTGTAATGGGAAGCACCTTGGTTTTCAGAACTCCTTAATTCACATCTTGAGGAAAAGTTGTCAGTGGTACAAAATTATATATTGTAGTGATTCTATAAATAGATTTTAGCACGATCAGTTACCTTCCATTGAAAGGGCTGAATACTGGGGCCAATTTTGTCTTATATTTTTATCAATAATCTGGATGAGGGGATTGAATGCACCCTCAGTGATTTTGCAAATGACACCAAGCTGGATTGCTGTGTTGGTCTGCTGGAGGGTAGGAAGGTTCTGTAGAGGGACCTGGACAGGCCAGATTGATGGGCCAAGATCAACTGTATGAGGCAGGGCCAACCTCAGAAAGGTTGTAAAGCAGTAATTGGTTTTGTAGTTGTTTCCACAAACAACAGATTCATTTCCATATTTACTAATCTCTGTGAAAGTTCACAGAGAGTCTCTGCCCCACCATTTACTGTGGCCACACAGCAGCCAATTTGCAATTCAGTGCAACTGTGGGAACATAAACCTCCGTGGAAGATTAGAGAGATTAATACCTTGGCTTTTGGCAAGTCAGTTACAATGTGCACTCATGAAGCACAATTAGCAGGCCCAGATGGCAATATAGCCTGTTAAAGGGAAGCAGACTGCAGATGAAGCACGTGGAAATGGATAATTCAGCTCTCATGTCTCCCTGTCTTTGAAGCTGCAACTACTGTAGCCTTAAGTATCTTGAATGGGAAGTTTTGCATCTGGTAAAGATTTATACACAAGGCAGTTTTCCTAGAGCTACTTAAATGGGTCTGTATTTTCTCCACAGAATGCTTACTGGAGATTTCAGTTATGCTTTTCAATCTGATCTGGATGCTTGGAAGCTGGAATATTTGATGGTAAAAACCCAGAATTACTGTTTTTCATGAGGATGAATGAAACTACAGTGAAATAAAACAGATGAAAATTGGCAGAAAAGTAATGTCTGCAGATGATCCTGTTGTCCCTAAAAGTGGGATTTGTCAACTGTGTGCAGTCAACAAATCGCAGAGAGAACTGATGCAACCCTTTAGATGTTCTTTTAAAAATCAAGGCAAAAATGAACAGGCACCAGCTTTGGGAAAAGAAAGGTAGCAACCTAGTCTGTTTTTACAGGACAGCCTCTTGTACAACAGAAAGTGCAGAAGGGCTACTAACAATTCAGTTTGTTGTCTAAATGTTTATGTGAAAGCTGCAAAATGTGCACATCCTGACCACTGTTCTTTAGTGTTATAAAACTGACACCTTCACTCTGCAGATCACATGTTGGTCTCGGCTGCTTGGGAGAACCTGGGTACTTGCATGCAGGAGGAGGAAATACTTCACAGAAGTGCAGCAAAACTCACCTCTTCATCCTTACTGCTTTGCCACATCCCACTGCTTGCTCAGCCCATCATCCAGGTACAACGTGAATCTGGTTAGCAGGATGAAGCTGAATGTCCCTAAATTTAAAGGTCATTAGAATGCCTGAATTCAAGCAGAGTACAATTTGATCCTACCCTAGCTGTTACTGAGAAACAGCAACCATCAAAAAAATAAGATTTCTCCCCAATGTCTTCCCTTTTTCACTTGTGCCTCAAATTAAATATTTAGAGAGATTTAATAAAGGATTGATACTATCACACTCAATACTTTTTATCTGCCTCAGCATGATAGCATCTGGAGATCTTAGGATTTGCTTTATGCTAGTTTATATGAAAATATATTCTACATATATTCTACACTGTCCCTTTCAAATTTATGGGATTTATTCAATTTAAAGCCAAAATATTTTTCTGAAAAATGTATAAATAAATACATAACTGTATCCCTTTGTGAATGAAAGCTTCATTTAAACCACAAGCATGAAGGTCTGGCAAAATGTCTGCACCTTAAGCCCATTTTCCTCTGTTCCAAGAGCTCAGCTTTTTGTTATGCTGGATTTTCTCCAGTCCTGAAAACCATGTCAGAGCTTCCCCTGTCATTTCACTTCCTTCCAGTTTAAGCTGGGAAGCACAGAGCATTTGAGATTTCTAACCTCATTTGTGTACCAGCTCACCAGCCACTTAATCTTCATTCTTAGCTCCTTATAATAAAGTGAAAGAAGAAACTTCAGCCTAAATTGTGATTTAAGCTCACAAACATCATTACAGTAAAGGAATAAAACAAATGAGCAAATACACACTAACAGAAACACTCCCAAAACCCCACCTTAAAACCATGGGGTAAATTGATACAAAGGTCAAGATATCCCTGCTTTATGAATTGTCCAAGCAATACTTTTATATTTTTTTCTTCACCATCCTTTTTTTTTTTTCTCCTCAGCAGAGATTTACTCTATTAACTATGCTGTTGAGCTACAACAGCAGAAATTCCATGTTTTCCTACTTCCTTTCAAGAAGCACAGAAAGACTATTTGACCCCTGAGTGTGAGTGGGAAAGATTGCTGTGCTGAAAGGAACTCGGTGCACCTTCTTGGGAGGCAGAAGAGGTTGAAGTACACTTGCAAGGCTTTGCACATACACTGGGATCCACAGCAAGCTGAAGAACCAGCCAGAATCCAAAAGGAAGAAAGCCCCAGTGCAGCAGCTGGGGCACAGATGCAAATGCTCCTGACTGCTTCTCATGCTGTGGCAATTCCTTGGCAAAGGCTAAAGCAAGGCAAGAGGCACCAAGCAGATGCTTCAAAGCTTCAAGATGGAGCTCCAGTTAAGGGAAGGAAAGAAAAAAGGAGTTCAGTCTTCCCCCTGCAGAGGGTAAAACACTATTATGTCAGCCTTAGGAGAGAAGTAGTTTCTATTCTTATAATTGCCGAAGGAAACCCGGCCTTACCAGATTTTCCCACAAAGAGGACCCTGCCTGTATCTTTGCTAGGATTAGACACTGTTTTGCTCTGGTTTTTCGCAGATCACTATAAGGAAGATGATTTCCAGAGTCCAATTTTAAAAAAAAAAAGTTATTTTTCAGCCTTTTACAAAGTTCCTTTTTTTCCTCATTGCATTGGCAACCAAACATACGCTACCTAAGGTGCTCAGCATACAGCAAAATGGAGGAACAATAAAGCTGGATTTTAACTCTGGCATTCAGGAAAAAGGGCAAGGAGCAGCATGGTGAAGAAAACTCTGTTCAAAATCTCCATAAGGGCACACCTTTCCAGGGGGAAAAATGTCCTCAATTGTGGATACGAGCAGTGCTCTACCATTTGCTCTTTCCCCCTGTTGTGCACTCAACCTTCAAAATTCAGCTGCCAGTTGGTGATTTTAATTTAAAGCATGTTCATAAGTAAAGAAGCCTCCCTCCAGGTTCATTAGAGTCACAGGGTATTTGGCAAGCCTTGCAGCAAGAATTAAATGACAAATATGCCTTTGCATCTGAACTCTCAAGCCACAAATAAATCAAACTAAACAGGCTTCCAGAATTCAAAAATCACCTCAGTAAATACTGAGCTTTTAAAAGTGATGAGAAAGTAAAAAGTGCTTTCTTTTCATGTACATGGTAGCTGGAGATTACTTAGCTTGCTTTTAAATGATCCTTTCATTTCCTAGCAGCTGCCATTACCTCCTGATAGTGAGGGACAGAAGGAAGCTAATATAAACCCCTATACACTTTGTGTAAATGGCTGCATTTTTGTACATCACCTTCATTGACATTAAAATATACCTGTCTGGTATATTTTAAACGTGTCTGGTTTTAAGCTAATAATAATAATCCTCAATGCTTTAGAGGGAAAATGCATTTAAAAACTGTTTGTAGCTGAGAGAATATGACATCTCCAACTTTCAGTCGATCAATCACCATTTAAGACTTCTAGGTTTTTGTTTTCTCAGCTGGCAAAACTGCTCAGTCACTTGCGCATTTTGTAGACTCTGCTGAATTTAGTCAAAGCAGGGCCATTAAAAATAAACAAACAAATCAACCCCACAAACAGCACACCCCACACCCACTCAGATGCTTTCCTCACACCACTTCACTGAGATCAATTTCCTGAGTCTAGTTTTTCCTACAGGTGCACAAACAGCTGTGCTGGTATAATCAAGAAAACACAGGATAAAGTGTTAAACGGCGAAGGGGCTGGGAAGGAGTAGAAGGAGATCTCCTGGCTTCAGTGCAGCACACAGTAATTCAGGAGTATGTAGGCAATTGTGTATGTTTATTCTAATTTCCTTCACCAACTTGCAGATCAGCAAGTTCTGGAGCTCAGTACTCCGGAAATGTTATGAAACAAAACTACTTCACCCAGCCTGAGGCGGTTCCCTTGACAGAATGGGACTAATTCAAGGACTTCTAAGTTGTGCATTTAGTAACTCCCCTAGGGCCTGGCATAAACCCATCGTCAGACATCTCTGAGTCATTTCATCACCTGCTTATTTGATTTCTAAAAGGATTGATATTGCCAATGAACAATTTCATCCTTTCCATTCCCAGGCTGTCCCTTTGTAATTGTGGCCCTCTGACGGGTGCATTTCCAATATGCATTTGATTTAGATCTGATATATACAACACAAGGGTGACATTAGCTAGCCAAACTAGTAATTCAAAGTTTATGTAAAGTTTACTCTAACTGAAAGATAAGACAGAATTCAATTCAAAATAAGTGAGATTGTGTGGAAAGGCAATATTGTATTTGACTTAATACAGCAACAGCAAATTAACCTTTTACCATTTTCAGAGCAGTAAGTTTATCAAAGGTCAGTGATGGGCACTTTTGTCAAAGTTCTGGGAGTCTTAACTCAGATTCAGCATGACCCCTGTTTTACCCAGAATAGTGATTTTGTTAAGGCTTATTCCCCTGCCTCCACCTCAATCTTTAGTACTGATAAGGAAATAAATAAGAGAGAAAAACAATCACTGTATCAGCATAGCTCTTATGCCAAGCACAGTGCACCTAATACAGGAGAAGAACTTTTCCAAAAGTCTCCAATTCTGATAATCCCATTTAGGATGTTACTGAAAGAAAGCACATCCATGCATTTTAAGATTTTATTCTGTACTGCCAGGAAGACCGGATGTCTCAAAGTGTGTGTTACATTTCAGGAGAGGACCAAAAATCTATTTTTTTCTCATTATTATAGATTTTCACACATGTAATACTTGAACATTTTCATGGAGGATATATTAGATGAAAGTCTGCTCTACAACTGTCTATCTCGTGGCTTCAGCAACTGGAGCTGGAAAAATTAACACTGCTTGCAGGGGTACCTAATCATATTCTGAACCATGTAAACATTCATATGGGCGCTATAATTTTTTTTTAATGCATAGCCCCCTTGAAATCTCATTATTTATGTAAGTAGAAGTGTGTTGAAAACCTGGGGCTGCAAATGCCATCTTGGTGTCTGTTATTTTAAGGAAGTGGTCTCTTTCCTATGATATTTTCTGATAGCAAGACGAAACCATAACAGACGTTAAACATGCCATACTGGGGGAGTAGCAGTGAAGTGCCAAAAAGAGTTCATTTATAAAATAAATTGCTTATTTGTAAGCAAACAAGGCAAATTCACAGTTTAAGCAACTGCTTTGGAATACAAACTAAAGCAAACCCATAAAGTTGTCGGCACCCTGTAAAATAGAGCTCCATAACACTGTTGGGCCGTGAGTATAAACCATGTAGGAGCTTCAGCCCTGGAATGCATTACACATGCATATTAGTATCTGCCTCAAGGTAAAGCAGGGATTTAGTACAAGGTTGGGTAGACAGCTGTATATATTATTTTTTGAGAAAAAACACATAAGGTCAAAATGTAACATAACTGGAGTTAGCACAGGAGAGAATGGGGAAGTCACAGAAGCAGAAGACAGTCTGAGAACGTGAAGAATGTGGCAGCTGAATGTAGATGACTTGATGGTTTATGAACCCCAAATTGTACATTTTAAACTCTAAACAAGTGTCAATTTTCATCTATTGGAAAGATACCCACTGGGCAGCAAGGCCAGTAGTAGCCCAGGTGCACAAAGGGTTTGAAACATGACAAGCCAGTTTCTGTTATGATGTCCTACCTTCCTAGTCCTGGAACTGAAATAAGGAAACTGGTTTGCTTTGCATTATTTCCATCCTGACACTTATTTGCTTAAGGGGAGAAGGGGAAGACAAATTCAAAGTTTCATATCAAACACCGGTTTCTAACACTTGATCTAGAAATCTGCAGGATTGGCATTTCGTGCTCTTGAGCAGTTTAATCTCCTTTCAGAAAAAAGAAAAAAGAAGAGAGGTCTAAAGAAGGACTCCTTTCTTTTAGGGTAGTATGAATTATCTGGCCTGCCACAACAAAGGGTACAATCAAGATTAAACACAAGAACTAAAGACCTTTTAAGACCATAAATCTTTCATGCATGCAACAAACACTTGTGTTCATAGTTGGAATAGCATCCCTTGCCTGGTTTTCTGTCACTCTGTGAAGAATACTTCAGTTCAGAAACAACCTCTACTTAGAGAACAATGTGATGTAATGCAAAACTCTTTAATTTTGGACCCCAAAAAGGACATTATCTGAAGCCATGCTGCACTTGAGAGCAGTGTTAGAGACAACTCTGAACAGTGCACTAGTCACCATCAAAACTGGCTCCTGAGGGGGAATTTCAGCAGAGATTTACATGGTTTCCTAGAACTTTAAGTCTTGGCTCCTAACAGCCAAGGTCTGTGGAGACCATATCCTGCTTGTCCTATTACTCCGATTTATCTCATCCCTTGGTGCTATCCCTAGGCTTTCCCTCCCATCCCAAAATACAAATAAATGGAGACACTCCACATGATCACACAGTTTGTATTCACATTGTTTGAAGCAGGCTTTGGGAGGTCATCCAATCAGTCTCCTGAAGAAAACAGTTCCAATCAGAACAGATAGATCTAAAATTGTCCAGATTTGACGTCTTGAAGGATTCCCCCAGAAATTCTTTTTCAGATGAAATGGAAAGCCTGACTTAGAAACAAAACTTTCCAAAATGCCACCGTTCTTAAACTCAGCATGGTGCCAACAGAAGAACTATGATACATTTTCCAATGCCCATAGCTTAACCACACATTTTTTTAAACAGGTCATTGGTGTTTGTAATTAGACTCAATCTGTATTACTGAAATTAAAGCAGTTAAATTAAAGTTCCTTCAAAAGGAGAATTGCAACCAATACAGCAAAACTTGAAACTTTCCTGTCTTCAAGTCAAGTCACTGAATCTTCAGTTCACTGGGTGCTGAGAGCACCCATCCCCTCCTCTTCTGTAACTGCTCATCCAGATGTCTCTGAAGTAGTGTAAAAATCTCCTGACTCTATTCTTGTTCCTAACACATTTAGGAAAGTTTAATACAGTTTGGTGATTTGCTCTTCATACTTTTCTTTGCCCTTTCTGCTTCCATTGTGAAGTATTATTATATTAGACACTGAGAGGTCTTCACCACAGGACGAGGTAAGAATAAGAAGGTAAAACACTGGGCATTAAAGCAAATATCAGCTGTTTCTGGAAAGAACCTCTCTTTCCATCCTGGGCTGCACAATTACTGTCACATAAAACACATCCTCAGGATGATTTATTTTTTACTTTTCAATCAACTTTCAAAAATTTTTTACAAAATCTCATCTGAGACTGTAGAGGTATTTTCCTCAGGACTACTCTCTTAAAGTGTCTACTTTTTACACCAGACAGCAGCAAACCAGGGAAACACTAACCTAACTTCTGGAGAGCGAGAGGATTGGTGAGATGAGGTTTATTGTGCTGTCTTCTGATGAAGAAGCAGAAAAAGAAGTTGCTACAACTTTTTCTCATTTGCCATCTCTTTTGACTGTCACAGACCAGGGGCATGTCAGGTTTCACTGCCAACTTATGCATTGCAATGACCTCAAAAATAACTCTCCTGCGCACAATACCTGAACAAGTTCATTTCCTACAGATGGAAGGCTTTCTCATTTGAGGCCTTGCTGTCTCCACTAATGGATTCCCTAACAAAAACCCTGAATTCTATTGTCTAAAAAGTATCATAATCCAGGACAGACGAATAGGAGCCCTACTGATGCCTTTGGAAACAATAACTACCCTGAAATACCCTCTCCCATTACTCACCAGCTTTTTAATAAAGAAGGCTATTTCCATCTCTTGCTGGAATTCAGATTCTTACTGAGGACCTCACAAGTAGCAGACTCCATTAAATGGCTTTCACTGTCCTAATTGCACAGAAATCTTTCAATGTAGATGACTCCAAATAGTGCGCTGGAGCCACAGCTGTGCAATATCCCATAAGCCTCTACTAGCTGCTGTCATGTTTGTTGGCAACAGCTGCAAGTTTTCTACCAAAACTCTTCCTCCAGAAGCTACCAACCCCACGAGCAAATAACCTGAATTGGATGTTTTGTTGCAAGAACATAAGTTGTTTTGTCTTTCTGATATTTTCTTTAGAGGCCTGGTGGTATTCTTTTAGTTATTCAGGTATTCTGCTCCTCCTTAATTGCACACAACTTTGAGGGTTATTCCAAGACCATGTATATTCCATGAAGCATGGGACAAACTCATAGTGGTAGATCAGAGGAGACAACACAAAAAGAAAAAAATCAGCCCTACATTGACCAAGCCCTCTTACCACTCCTGACAGGACATGGCTAGCACACCTGGAGAAGGTTCATATACAGACATCACCCATAACTGAATGGTAGTTTGTGGTATTTGACTAGGGAGGACATGCACGGGAGGAAAACAAATTCAGGGTGGAACATATCTCACTGGCCGAGCATGTGGGAAAAGCAGGTGTCAAGGAAGGACAGGTGGGGTGAAGAATGCTTTAAGTTTTGTGTAATCAAAAAGTGGATGTTCATGCAGGGTGTGATTTAGCAGCCCATAAGCATCCTCAGTGGTGTTCTCATAGTTCTCTGCAGTTCAGCAGACCTTTCTTTCCATCCTGGGCCGCACAATTACTGTCACACAAAAACATCCTCAGGATACATGTAGGTATCCATACTCACAAAAGGGAGGATATAATAGTCTACATTCAGTCTGCATTTATCTCAAAAAACAGTGATGCCATTAGGGTTAACATTATTTTTCCCTAGAATTGGAGCTAAGTCAGAATAATCACACAGCTGGTTACCAAGGTTTAGTCAAAGACAGCACTTTTAAAGTCACCATAACTCAATTGTGTTCAGTTGAGAACTCACAGTCATGCTTTCAGGAAAGAAGTTGTAAAGGAGATGAAAAAGAATATTTGTAAGGAATAAGCCAACCTTACCAGCCAGAGATCAAAGCTAACAGTGAATCAGCATCCATTTCATCGGGCCCCTGAAGCAGATTTCTCTCTACTCTGCTTACAGCATGTCAGAATCCCTACAGCTTTCCACGGAAGCTGGAGCCATTTTGTCTTTCACCAGCTTGATTAATAATCCAGAGTGGAATCAAAATGAACTGGATTTTCTTTAGTGCAGAGGGAATTTCAAATACTATTAGGATATAGGAAAAAATTTAATTCAACTTCCTAACAATGATTACTTGGGGTATTATAAAAAACATTGAAACAAGGAACTTTCAATAGTGTACAAGAAACAATGACAACCAAAGACGTAATACACCTTCAGGTACAAATTTTCACAGCTGAAGTAGAGGACCAGCAGCATTCTCATATGAATGCTGCAGCTATGGAGACTCCCTTTTTTTCTATGATGTGAACAATAAATTCATCTGTTAAAACAAAAAGGCTACTGGCTCCTATCAAAACCTGTCACTAAAATACACAGCTGGTGTTCAACAGGTTGACTTCCAAAAGTTAATACAGTATATTGAGTTCAGAATTAAATCTGAGCATAATTCACTCATATGCTCCTAAACAGACACTTCAGTTTAGAAATTAAGGTTGTTAATTGAGCTGGCTCTTCAACAGTTTATTGCTTCTTAGGCTGTGATCAAGGAAATGATAATTCCTTTGAGGAGAAAGGTGCTCCTGGCACAAAAGCCAACTTCAGAGATTTATACATGATACACATACACACCCCTTAGCTTTAGTTGCCTTTCAATTGGTTCATCACAGATGTGCAGTGGTTTAACAGGTAACATGAAGCCCATTGCAAAGCACGGAAAGATGTTTTCTTGCCATCTCCAAATGAGATTAAGAACTCCCTTTTTCTTTTTTTAAAGGATAAAGACTAGATGGTCACATGTAATTAGGTGAAAAGGTAGTCAATAAGTACTCTTCAGCAAAGTGTAAGTGTTGTAATATTGATCTCCACTGCCTCTGCTTCTACACAAATTAAGCACTACCAAGTATAATATGATGAGCAAAAAAAGATTAAATCAATGAGCTTCTGTTCAAAAAAAAAATCTACACAAATATACAATGACAACAAGTTTTTTATAAGATCTGAAATCTTAAGGTATCAGTTTGTTTCTATGCATATGGAAACTGTTGCTCAGAGGTCTTGTGTCTCGTCTTTGCTCACTCTTCTCCCTTGAGAATAATTAGAAAAAGGAAGCCTAATTTTGGGGGAGATATATGCACCCTGAAACATGAGGCTGATCTCAGACCTCAAACTCCAGAGGAAGAAAAGTCACCTTAAACTTTGTTTTGTGGAATTACAGACACAGAAGAGCACAAGGAAAGCCAAAGCTTTGGCACAAATTTGTCATTCTGCCTCTGGCAGAGGCACGGGAGGTATCAAACAATGGTAGGAATACTGATTTTCTAAAGTGAAGGAAAAGGGAGGACAAAGGGAGGAGACAAAGGAAAAGGAGGACAAAAGAACAACATGGAATAGGAGAGAGATGACAAACTATGAAGCAGATGCATAAGCATTAACCTTGGCAGATGCAGGGCAGAAGTCAGTGAGTCCAATTCTTGCATTTACTTTCCTTTTCCCCAACACAGCAGCACAAAAATCAAACACAGGACATCCTTTAGCTGAAATACTTTAAAACAAACCAAATAAAAATGCTGTCAAATATCAGAGATCTGTAACCCTGTTGGCTGGTGCTTCACTGTTGTTTTCTTTTCCTCAATATTTTAATTATTTGCTAATTCCTCCTGGGAAACTTGTGTCCTAGTTTTCTCAGGAAACATAGGGCTTCGTAATTACATAAAGCCCTGACTACTTCACAGTTAAAGGAGCAAAACTCACAAAAAACTCCTGTGAAGTTTAAAATGTTAAACAGGTATAAGCTAATGGCATAAAGATTTAAAGGAGGCATTTACTATGCAGAACATTAATAAAAATGAAGACAAAATAGAATGTAAAATCCTTTACATCAATTTAGGTCCACTGTAAGTTCTGTTGATTTAGAAGAATGATTTACCATTCAGATTGAGAGACAGAGCACTTCTCCACATACACTATTGTGCATTTTCATGTAAATTACATCATGCTTTATATACTCTTCTGTATGAGCACAGTTTTTGTAAGGAAAACCAAAGTGATGCAAAAGTGTGCAAACTGCTTTAAAATACAGACAGCGTTTCTTTTCAATTGGCCAGAGCAAGGTCAAAATAACATCACAACACATCTCAGCCTGTTCCCTTGCTGAACAAACCCTTTAATCTGGCCTCTTTTTTCCTCTTAGCCTCAGCAAGGGCAAGTAGAGGGAGGATGACATGAGTTATGCCCCTGTTTCACTCCCATATTTATTTTATTTTTGTGGGCATTCTTCAGTCACCATTCACTTCAGGTTTACTCCACATTTCTTTCTGTTACCCAACACCTGTACTTTTAATATGGAAAAGAAGGACCTTCAATTTTGATAGCACTTTAAAGTGGCAGACTGTTGGTAAGATTTTAGTCTTTCAATAAGCATTTATAAAAATTAGAAACCCAGATAGTCACAAAAGTGGTAAAAATTTAGTCTATTTCCTGAGCAAGACAGGAGTGCTTCTTCAGCAATGAGGCACAGCTTTTCTGAAATATAGGAGATCTTTTCCTGAAGTGCCATTGACTTTGGAAGCAAGAACTACTCATTACTTAATTTTTTTTAAAAAAATTGTTGGGTTGTTTGTATGTTTTGTTTGGGGTTTTGGTTTGGGTTTGTCCTTTTTTGGCATTGCAAAATAGGCATTCACTTCCTGGCACTGTAAAGTGGACACCTTGGAAGAGAGAAGGCAGACAGTGTCCCAGCTGTACTTAAAGGGAAAAATCAGAGGAATGTTAGATGTTGATCCAGCTTAGTTAAATTAAACCATAAATCAGAACCATTATCTAATAAAAATCTTTCAGAGGGGCTGCAGCTGAGCTCTCAGTGAAACCATTCTCAATATTAGATAAGAGTCACCCACTTTGATAGCTATAATGGGAGTTTCCTACTCTGCCACCTCTAACAGCCACGTGGACACCACAGGGATTATCAGGTGCATCCACATTCCAGTTCTGGCCAGGAGCTCAGACTTCACTCATTCTAACTCAGGCTTCTTCAGGAGCTCCTTAACTCTTCCTAAGTAAGAAACACCAACCTATGGTGGGAGGAAACAGGAGGATGGACAAGTCCAGCAACATTGAAGGTAGACCTCTCTGACTGTTGGATAGATTAAACCTGTCACATCACTGCAAATGGCTTGTCCCTATGCCAGTTCATGACAACAAAATCTGTCTTTTCTCCGTTTATGGGTGAAAGCTTCTCACTTGTCAAGGCTTGACCTTTGGGTTTACATGACAGGTTGGCAGGTAATATGTCTATGTTCTGCCTACGAGTGTGTGTGTGGGGATGTGTGTGGAGAGATGAGAATGCAGGTTTGAGGGGGATTTTGTTTCGGTTTTTGTATACTAATTGGAATTTACTATTCAATATATTGGTCATTAAGAAAAAAAAAATATCCTTTTTGTCTGAAATGACATTATTCCATCCAATCTCTCCCCTTGATCCAGGAGAGTCCACAAGAGGCTGGTGCAAGGACAAGAAATTGTGACAAATGAAGAATATTTTCAGTCTTGTGTAATGAAGCACAAGACTTCAAGGTCCATTCTAGAGAAAATAATCTTTAAATGCACAAAGTTATTATAAATCTAGGGACTTTTGGAGCAAAGAATGCTAATCTGGCGTTTGTAACTTGTGTGTTTATGCTCTGGTACAGTTATGCGCTAACAAAGAGGCGAGGAGCTTGAATTTTTAATCTTACAGGATAAGAACACAAAATTCAGGATATACTACTGACTACAGACCCCAAGTCCAGGATTGCCAGTCCATATGAACAAAATCCCTTTCCTCTTCTGTCAGCCCCTGAATTCCTCAGTCCTTCCATGCCGTCTCTGAAGAGCAGGCAGTTTTTAAGCCTGCATGTACACAACAACCTCTAGTGATCAAAGAGGTAACTACAGATAATACAGGCAGCAGGAACTTACTTTGTTTCCAGAGCACGAGACTTCTTTATCAGGGTAAAAAATACCAGGATCACACTTGTGACAAAAACCCTGAGCATTTTTAACATCTAGGAAAGATCAAAAGTGCTGACAGCACCCACAATAAAAGTCTTGCAATCACAGCAATTAAAAACAAACAAACAAACAAACAAACAAACAATATAGTAAAAAGTGTTTATTCCATAAGAGAGCCCTGTGGACCAAGCTATTCATGAAGAAATGAGAGCCTGAAAACTCTCTGTCCCCATCAAGGAGATTTTTTTTTTCCCAGCAGTGTGAGACAGAAGAGATAGAAAAGCTGTAGGTCAGCAAGCACTTTATTACTTCTCAGGAAGCAGAATAGGATGAGAATATTTCTAAAGAAATCCTTGCTGGGTGCAGAGAATGAGCAGCAATCACTTCATTCAAGAGCTTTGGTGGGAAGTATATTTTCCAGGGAGCATGGCCCCAAACACCCCATCAAAGATGGTGCCAAAAATTTGTGATGGAATTGGTAATAAGAGGTTGATTGTCAATTTAATAGAAAGATTTTATTCACTATAAGACAGCTTTTGTACAAATTGCTTCACAGCTCTCTGCATATGTAGACTGCTAAAAAAAAATACGGAGCACAGATTTTTAAAAGTGCTTTTATCTTTATAGATAAGAAAGGACCCTTTAAGTGAGAAGCACGCTCTTAGGCAGATTTTTCATCCACTCGCTCTCCTGCTTCACTAAAGTGGCATAAAATTCCTGTCCCTGAACTTCTGCTTTTAGACTTCCTCCATTTACTAAAAAGCAAGCTTCTTGGCATGGTTAGAAGGAGTTGCACTCTGGACAGAACTTGTTCTAATTCATCAGCTGCAGAGGGAGTCTAGGACAGCCAAACTTCAGGTACGGTTAATCTCAGCTAAGGGGATAAAAGAGTCCCATCTCTGATTCAGCTTACACTCTGGACAGCCACTTTTTACCCTTTCTAACAGTATTCCATGGGTTTACAAAGACCTGAGCCCACTGTCATCAGTCTAACCAAAGTGTTTTACAGTCATCTCAACAGTAGTACCATTCACACCATTTCACTAAAACTACATTTTCATTCATTTATACATAGGAAGCCGAGAGAGAAAAGTACTGATAAAAAACCCCCAACAACAAAGAAGCAGAAATCTTGGCAAATCTTTAAATAGCTAGGAGTCACCAAATAAAAGCAGTGTCTCAATCCTACAGCTTAATTTGCAACCCTTACATACACGAAAAAGAGAAACTCATAAATTTCCCCAGAGCATACACACCATTCTAGAGCAAAGCTCTCACTTCACAGAAGCATTAACACAGACTCAAAATGAACCTTTCACATCCACAAGTAATTTTAAAATACAAAGGTGCCAGGGAATAGTTTGGGTACACGTTCAAAAAAGCTTTTGGAAATCCCTAGAGATGCCTCTGGGCCCCGCAGACATTTTTACCTTATGCCCCAATGCAAAAGGCAGCGTTTTTGCCAAACTTTCTCTCCTTGGAAGGAAGGAACAGATCACAACACCCTACTCACTAGGCCATAAACACCTGGTGAAAGGAACCACAGCATCCTCCTGCAGCTCCTGACAAAAGACAGGAACAGATGATCCTCCAGAAGACAACGGGAGAACATTTCCAGCCTCATTCCTCGAGGCTGGCTTCCCTAAGTGCCCCAACACCCACTGCATCTGTGCCATCTGCAGATGTACAAGAAGTGCAAGCTCCAGGGAAATAAATCTTCCGTCTGTTATTTTAGACACAGCTCATATCTAATGCAAACATTGGGGAATAAGATCTTTCCCTACTCCCTCCCCACGACTGCACAAGAAGCACTGCACTCTTTAAGCAGCTTCCTTTCCCTCTTACTGATGTCTTGAGGAAATTTTTCCAAGTTTTGATAACTGCCTTTTGGCTGGACATTGAAGAACCGATCATTTAACTTCTTCCATTTCAGAAAATGGGTATTTATTGGCCAAGTTTCACTCCGCTTGTGACAGCTTATGTGAAAGTATATTATTACAACTATAATAATTTCCCATTTTAGGGTATAAATCAGATGCATTCGCATTGTAGAGATTGCTTTTCTCAGCCTTTTTTCATTCATGCTCGAATATAATTAGAAAGCAAGAAAAACCCGTGTGTGGCTTTTAGGCAGCAAGTAAATATTAATGTATTGTGCTTTAACATGAAAGCTTGTCAAGGTGCTGCAATGGTAAACTGATTTATAAAATGAAAAATCAATGTGAATAAACTCCAGTGAATACACAGCATGGATTTATCTGTAGCAAGGGGCAATGAGGGACCACTTTTTTGCTGTGTCCTACAGCTACAGAATATAGTTCCCCTAATAGGAAAACATGTTTTCCATTACAGCCCATTTAATGCCACTGAAATCTGGCATCCCATCAACTCGGAGAATTAAACAAAGCCCTTCTTTGCAAATTCACTTCTGCTGTGATTTCACTATTAACGGTACTACTGCAGAATAAACATCGTGCCTACAAATTGTATCGGGTCATTTAACACTCAAGTGCAGGTGTTAATTCTCTGAAGGACAGACTTCAATTAGATGGCATATTTATATGTTTCTTCATTCGAAATCACCTTCAAGGTTCATGTATACACTGAAAAATGGAAGGCTCATCTACTAGAGGAATATTTAGATACTAAATACCCACAGTACAGAGGAAGTGGCTGGATCTGAGATTTAGCTTTTAGGGTCTGTTTCTGGTTAGAAAGCCATTGCTCTGAGATAGTAGGAAAATAACCGGCTTCCAGTAAAAGCAAACAGTCCTGGATAATACATTTCAGAGAGCACAAGGACAGAAATTAATGATGCAGAAAAAATAATCCCGCTTAAATCAAATGAACTGACAAACAAGCCAATCAAAGTCAATCAAGAATAATAATAATAAAAAACAACACTTTTTAAATGGATACAGAACAGTGTTAGAAACACTCAGTTTAAAAAATTTAATTTCACCTCTCTTTTCTGTCTCTGCATGTTACCTTATTGTCCTAGAAAGAAAACCCTGAAAATCCCTAGAATGGAAGACACTACTGTGGCTGCTCCTAATTTCAGCTTTTGCCAACATAAACTACAATCTGCATTATGACTGCATTTATAACAAGGTAGAAAAGTAGCCTCAGGATTGTTACTATAAAAGCTCAGCTGAAGCATTTATCTCTTTTACAGGAACACACCTAATGAAAGTCTGTCAGAGTCTGAACTATGTATCCCTGAACTATGTATCCCTTTATTTCACAGTGGCTTAATCCTGTTTAGTGACAAAATCCATTTCTTTCACCACCCTAACTGTTGCAGGCTCCTATTCATTGTTTCAAGCCATGCAGCTTTTTGTTTTTCAAATATGTCTGGAACAAGAGTAGTACTGTGAGCAGCGAGAAACAATGTGGGAGAAGAAGAAGAGGAAAATAATCTTTGCAATAATCTTTGATTAATTCATAGAAAAATCTTAGCACCTGATTTCCTCGCCTGATTTGCAGAGTGCCTTTCACAATTCTCCAGGCCAAATTAAGCAAATTGGAGATACAAACATGTTACAATAATAAGAATATTAAACCTTTCTAACCCACAACCATTAAGCTGAGTAAGATAACTTCTCCTCATCTATCAGGAAAAATGACTCCTGAGAGTTAGAAGGGCTGGCAGACACTCGGGAAGATGTTTACAGGGTTCTCCAAGGAAAACACTGCATTTTGTTTGGTGTTCCTGGTAGAATAGAAGTTATTGGTACGTTTCTCAGTTGGTCGTAGTAGCTGCAGAAGAATGTGGCTGTGGAGATGATGTGGATTTGCTGCAGCAGAGCCAGCTGATCACCAGCTTCAACAATACATCTCCTGTACTCCGGGTATCAGCAACAAGCTCTAGTCTCAACTGAGATGGGGAGATGCTCTTCTAAGATAAACAAACAGCCTATGTTAGCAATATCAAAGGCAGCTGCAAAACCAAAATCGAACCCATAACCTAGGAAATTACTAATTTCTGCACCCTGTCCATCCTTCACTCTGACAGCTGGGACTGTCCTTTCACTCACCTCCATTCAGGTCTGATTTCCTTGGCAGTGAAGTTCCCATACCAGGGAATTCAATCACATAGGATGAAGAGTAAGGGATCCCTAAAACTGGATGTTCAGTAAGTAGGAGGATCCAAGGGAACTGAATATTTTCAGCACTGCCATGTCATGAGCTCTGGTTTCCACAGCTGACTGAACTGCACAAGGGATAGCTGCTGGAGCTGGAGTCCTCATGAAGCAGAGCTTTTCAGCAGAGTGTAACCAGCTACCCCAGTGAGTGATGCAGCCTCTACCCCACCAAAGAACTGACAATACAAAAATTGTTTCCTCATTTTCTATATTTAGAAATATTTGGAAGTGATGTGAATGTTCCAGCCTTACTCATTCTGTGAATACTCTGGTAGGGCTGCTTTAAACTAATCTGCCCTAATGAATTGGGGCAATTCTAAGAACACTTGTCACTGATGTTTGTTGGTTGGTTTCTAAGAATACTTGGCACTAAGCCCAATACAATTTAAAGCATAAGCCTTTTTTGAGCCCAGGTATGCTTCCACCCCTCCTGAGAAGGTGGTATCCTTGTCTTTCCAGGGAGTAGATAGTCTGAGATGATTAGTTTTATAGTGGCTGCACTTCCCTGACAAAGTACTGTTCTGAATGAATTAATGGCGTAATGAACAAATGAGTCATTTTCTGACACACTAAATTAAAACAAGGACTGGATTTATGAGCGGTGCAGTGGCACTCTGGGTGACATGCTCCTTTAAAAACAATTTCTGTTTCTTTTTAATGGGAAATTACAAAACTGACATAAGCTACCAAGACCTGAGAATTTAATATCTATTTATTTGATATGCTATGACTTAAAAGGACCTAATGGAATTGCAACTAACTTCCTTATGTTGCTTTGAAAGTATTAAGAGGGAAACATTTTATTGAAAAGAACAAGAGAGTTTAATGAAGGCAAATAAACATGTATTTATTACCTTTCTACTCTGATTTCAAAGCAGGTAATAAATTCCATTTGCATATTGTGAGCTGAGGAAACCATAAGTTACCAATAAATACAGTTTTGGACAAATTTTGTTTTCTATTATTTTATCCAGTAATTATCATCATAATATTCGAAGATGTTTGAATATCTTTGGAGTCTGGATTTTAAACCAGTTTTTAACCACTTCCAAATAGTCAGTTGATGAATCGCTTCTGCTATGGGGTTTCATATGAAATTCCTTAATTATGTGGCTTATGTGAGTAATGAGCATGGTATAAATGAAAATTTCACCAACCCTTCAAAAATACTTTTTTTGGTGAACATTTAAGCATAGCAATATCAATAATTTGATATATACTGATGCTGTATTTAAGTCAGTAAAATTTCACACCTGCATATTTACAGAATGTGATCAAGGAGAAACCTTTCATTATGGATATAATTAAGAATTTGAGAACAAATGCACCCCCTATTAAATTACATCCTAGCATGCTTCTCATTTATAAGGACTGCAGAAATGACAGAAAATTGAATGTTGTCATATGTTCTCTCTTGAAGAGAAAATAATGGAAAGGCAAGCAATGTACTTGTGTAAGAAAGGAAATCAGGTGAGTCACTTTTTTTTCTCTTTTATATATGAAATTGTTTTGTTTCATAACATTTTTTATACAGACATCTATGCAATTATGTCACAGGTCAGCTTCCCAAGTTTGCTGTCTTCAAAGCACTCAGTTCAGTTCAGAATAGGGCCCACATATGAATACACTTGCACAAGATGCCTTGGAGCATTTATGTCTTGATCAGAGAGACTCTATGGAAAAGAGATTAAAATATGAAATCTTTTTATCTTAAGGTTAGAAGGAGTGATCTGGATATTTTTACCTAAAATTGAAAGAGAAGGAAAGAACAGGACAAACTATTTATCTATCACCAAAATGGTTGCAAAGTTGAAAAACTAATAAATGTTAGAATTTAAGTCACTCTAAGGTGCTGGGATTCTGATATCCTGTAGCTTCATTTTTCTGAATATGCTTACTTTTAGACACACTTTTGTCTAATCCTTTTTATACAGGTTTTAGCTATTCTATAATAACTATCATTTCCCTTTATAAAGTCAAGATGAATGTCTGCAAAAAAGGACCTTTCAAGCACTCCCTGTGAAGTAAAAAAAGTGTTTGTTAGAGGTGAAACATCCATGTTTCTCAGGATAGCACGAGCAAGTACAAAAATATAAATATCTGTGGGGCCCAGTGAGGTCATTTCCATTCCATTTTCTTTGGGTCTGTCTGTAACTTGAGCCCCCCCTATAATGTCAACTCTGAAGAATGTACTACTATTAATGAATTATGTTACAATACTAATGTTTTTGTTCTTACACGATGTGGTACCTTCAGATGATATATAACCTAGGAGGTCAAAGAAACGCCACCGTTTAAAGAGAAGATGGAGAACATCTCTTTTCCTCCTGTCTCCTGGAAAATGAAAACTAAGCAAACATAAAACTGCTGGAACTTCATAAACCAGACAATGCAGGTGTGTCCTCAATGAACCTTTACAATGGATAAATGATGCAATTTGTTTTCCTGCTTCTATAGCCATTGATGAGAATGAAGGCACATGTCTAACTGTCCTAGAAAATGCATTTCCTCACTCATCCCCACTCATCCCTTCTAAGTATTATAATAATGTTTGGAAGAATGGCTTGATGCTTGGTCCTCATGCAGAGTTATAAAAGGCAAAACTTCTTTTGCAGTCTCAATACTGGACAATAGAGGTACTTGGAAAAACACAGTTTTGCTTTGGTTCAAAAACAGAAGAGAAGGAAATAAAAAATCCCAACGGAAACATTGAAATCCCACAAAAATATCATTTTGTTGAAGATAAGAAAATGTATAAGAAAAATCCTCATCAAAAAACGAGTTTGTGTTTCTCAAGTGGACCAAATATACCTTTTAAACATACTGATAAAATTTCAATTGCAACTGAATGTCCCTCTCAGAAAATTAAGTGGCCTCCTCTAGAGCTCAGGGCAGGTCACCACCGAATGAGAAACAAAGAATAAGTTCCCTGAGACCTGACTTACATGCTAGACTGTGCAGCCCTCATTCATTCTGGTGTTCCTGTGACTGAAGTCTAGCCAGATGATGTCAATGGTACAATTTATTAATAAAAATGTCACTTCAGCTTCTTGCAGATCCCTAATAAAAATGCTATGAACACTGGGATTCCATCTTATTTGCTGTCTGGATCAATCCATGCATTCATCATGCAACTTCCATGTTACAGGTGACAAAACGATGGGCAGATTTAAAATTGTCTAATTGTTTCATGTTGATTTGGTGGCACTGAAGAGGTAAATGACAAAGATGAGCTTCCCATTATGATAAGGGTAGGTGAGCTGGGCAAAAAAGTGGCTCCAAACCACATGTACCACCTGGTGAAATGGCACCGTGATCTAATAGTGTTTTTCCCCCACTGGGCACAGGCACATATAACTCTAAATATATCTGATGTGGTTCTGACATTTCATTTCATCACACTGCTGTGTTGTGCCATGTAATACACTGCAGCAGAAGGGTGTACTGGCATGACAAGCTGCCAGCTCTAATAGAAGCATATAGAAATAGATGTGCTTTCAGCTGAGGAGGCAAACTCCTAGTTCATCTGGAGGTGTGCAAGCAGAAGACAGGGCTGCAAATAAATGGCAGACAGGCCTGCTCTGTCCTCCCTCTTCTGAGCTGGTTTTCTTCCACTTCACCCCAAATCTGTCACTGTGCTCGTGGTTGCCGCAACACCATGGGTCAGATGGCTGTTGTTTGCAATGTGTCCCTAGGTAAGGATAGCTCCTCTCTCCTGTTGGCTCTAACCAACCTGCCCTCATTGAAAATGGGCCCTCTTAGGCTGTATTAGGAACACTCAGGAAAGACCAGCAGAAAAGGGATGCACCAAGGAGATATATACAGTACATGAGGTAAAAAGAGAGGAATACAAAGCATGGAATACAAAGCATAGGAAAGAGTAAAGCAGTAAAGATATTGAAGTTTCAGAGATGTTTAGATGTTTAATGGCAGAACAAGTGATAACTGGACTGGGATGGTCAAAACTTGAGTGTGTAAAGAAAATTTGCTGGTTCTTTACCTTTTTATGTAGCCCCAAAATATGTATGTATTAAGGAAGACAAGGACAGTTGAGGGTTCTTTTTAAACAAGCAGCAAGCCTATAGCATCTGTAGCTTCTCTGAGAGCTGGCAGTAAATTTTGGAGGATTTAATAAGAAATAACCTCATGTTCCCCACTACTAAAGACATTGGTAGTAAATTGAGTCGTATTAAGTTAAAAGTTTTGAGCTATGACTGCTCTTTTCAGAATCCCTTTTCAATGGATATCTTTTTTTTTTTAAATGAAACTCAGCTGGGAGAATGATGCATAACATGGCATTTTTAATATTCTCTCCTTTGGTAAATGGCCTGTGGTTGTGCTGAATGTTGTTCTCGCTCAAAATTTAAAAATATCAGTGGACTTTTCCCAAGTGATGGCTCAGGAACTCAATTACTCAGATCTCAACCTTCTTTGCCTGCATAGTCATCACCTGGATTCTTTCCAAATGCAACAGTCAGATTTAGAACTGAGCACTTGGCATTCTGCAAATAGGTCCAGACATCTTTGATTTCATAATGGTGACAGCACATGAAAAGTTCACAAAAGATTACTGAATATACCACCTGAGGAGCTGTCCAACAGCTATCCTTTTCCTTTGTTGAATGTCTGGTCACAGGAATTTCTCCACATGGGTCTGGAAAATGTTGCTGACCAGACAACCAAGCAAATAAATTTTTGAGGGTTTCTTTCCAAAAATTAATTATCTTTGCATGAACTAATTTCTCAGTCACAGTGATTTTGAAAAAATCAAGCTTTTATATTTATTTCTCAGGCAACATCTATTGAAATAGCAGTAACAATGCCTTTGTTTTCCGAGCGAAGCATCTGTACTCTGTTACCATTATATATATATGGAGGCTGAACTGCTTGGGACTTTATAGCTTGAAGAAGCTGCTGAAAAATCCAGAAATTCTGGAACACAAAAGGTAGAAATTCCACTGGATTAGCTGCGTTTTGGTGACTGCAGTTCACTGCAAATTGGAGGTGGAGAACTGTCCCCTTTAGACCTTTCCAGAAGATATAAATTATCTTCTATTAGTTTTTTGGGAGTTTTTTTCCTTCGTATGATTTAGCTATGATGTCCCGTACAAAGTATTTTGCAGGACCTAGCAGGAGGAAAGCCAAATAGAAACATTTATTTTTAAGCTCAAGAAACAGGGTTTAAAAAAAACCCAAACTGATTTTTTTTTTTTAAATGAGATTTCAGTATCTAATTCCCCCAGGTTTTTTTTCATTGTTCCACTCAAATATGTCTATTATTTATGATAAATGAAATTGCAAAATCCACTAATTTTTCAGTTACAAAAGGTGGTGCTCTTGGTACCAGAGATTATATTTAAAGATTTCCCAGTGTTGCTATTCTTGTCTCTTTTTTTTCTCCTTTGAGTTTTCTGACCCTTATTATACTTTACCTGGAGTTCCCCTTTCCTCCAAAGTATTAAAGCAAAGTCAAGTGATTATCAAAGTACCTAATAGCCACAACAACAAATAACAAGTTAAAGCCAAGTTGCTAAACTCATAGGAAAGTGAGCAAGATTATTTGAGCTAGGAAAAATATATAAAGCCATGATAGAATTTTCTCTGACACGCTGAAGTGCAATATTAATTTCAATTTTCAAACCTCTTTGTTTAATGATTATATGGTCCTTTGAGGATAGCTCACTTGAAAATCCCATACAGAATTAGCATGCTGTCCCTTGTTTAGCTTCTTAAAATGCTGGTGTTTGCATTTTAAAGTATTCCTGATTTGTATATGGAGTACAGACTGCTTGTTGCTATAGAATTATTGATACTAAAAATAAGCAAGAAATTACAGAGGAGAAAAGACAGAGGAGAAGAGACAGAGGAGAAGAGACAGAAATTATTAAATAACCAGAGCTGCCTTTCCAACCCTGTTTAGAATATTTGAAATAAAAACTTGTGTCCACTGACCTTGCTTTCTCCTACAGCTTAGAAGGTAGTGAGGAATGATTAACCAGAGCCTCCAACAGAACATTGGGTTTTATTGTACAAATTCAGTGCCAAAGCAAATACAGCGAACAGAACTTCTGAATTTTTTTGTCGGAGAAACGTACTTTGCAGCTGTATTCTGCCTTCAGAGATGGACAGTATTCATGTGGCCTTATGTCAAGCCATTACCTCAGCTGGCTAAGGTAGCTGGGCAGTTGTCTTAAGCTGCCTCTCTGGTAAATGCAGAGAGAAGTGTTACCTGAAATGCAATTCCAGTTTATCCAAAATAAAAAAATTCCTCAGTCCTGCCACTTCCTGAGATGATTCTGTCTCTGCAGGAACTGGAGAGGCTTTCTGAGGGAAAGCAGTCAGGTGAACCTGGGCATTGTCGTTATCCTCCAGTACATAATGGGAGTAAAACAAGTTCTGATGTTTTTGCCTTGTAACAGCCTGACATTGCAAACCTAATGTTGTTTAAGAACAATTTTTTGTGTTATTTGTTCAATCGTTTGATGCAACGCTAAATAAAAAGGGCACTAAATATGTAAGACTTTTTGCATTCTAAATAGACCTTACAACCAGAAAGAGCACATATTAAATTAAGATTATAGTAATCTTTACCTCTCAGGAGGAAGTGAAATCCTGCCCAGGGAATCCTTAATGGATGCCATTACAAAAGCCATAATGTGAGCATCAGTTTAACTTCAAATTTTCTGCTGAATGCTTGCTAGAACTCTGTCAACATATCTTTCATGTTTCCTTGCCTATTTGTTCTGCTCCCTCTTTTAATAATATCTCAGGAACTTGAAAATGAAATATGTTTTATTATCGAAATCAATTTCACCTCAGCTTTTTTTAAGCACACATTTTCTTGCTGTTGCAGTGCTTCTTCGAGTGCCAAGCATCTGGCTACAGTTTGGCTAGGGATTTGCAGGGGGCAAGGGAAGTTATGAAAAACATGTTGGAAAAAATATAAAGAAATACAGCATAAGTATTTCAATGCCTAGGTCAGCCTTAAGACATAAAATAAGAGAGTGCTACTCTGACAAGGTTACACAGTGGAACCCTAATTCTATGAGGGGTTTTATCAAAGTTGAATTTAATTCTGCAGCTAAAACGGGTTTGAGAAAAACTAAGAAAGTAAATATCTGCACAAATAAATCCATCTTTCTTGTCAGCTCCCTTCAAGTACTGATGGCTACAATGAGAAGGTTGCAACGAGATCAGGTCTCTTTTCCAGGCTGAACAATCTCAATTCTCTCAGCCTTTCCTCACAGGAGAGGTGATCATCCCTCTGATCATCTCGGTGGCCTTGTCTGGACTCACTCCAACAGATCCATGTCCTTCCTGTGCTGGGCCCCCAGAGCTGATGCAGCGCTGCAGGTGGGGTCTCAGCAGAGCAGAGGGGCAGAATCCTCTCCCTGGCTCTGCTGGCCACACTGCTTTGGATGCAGCCCAGGACACGTTTGGTTTCTGTGCTGTGAGCACACACTGATGACTCATGTCCAGCCTCTGATTTCTGATGCTGAGTCTGGAATACTGAATTTGTGTCTTGTTGTAAAGAGAAAATGAGGGAATGGATCACTCGACAGAGTTCACACAACATTATAATTTATAAAGACTTCACAATTTACTGGAGGTGAAAGGACATTAAGGTAGTGATAGATGCCCTGGAACTTGATATTTAGCAATTACCAATCATCTGAATGTGCCCGTTCCTGGGCATTATACCAGATTTTTGGCTTTATGCTCCAGACAGGCAGAATACATCTCTGACTGGGAACCTCCAGGATATTTCCTTTATTTGTTCTGAAAAAGATACCAGCTCACCTGAGCAGCTGCTGTGAGACAAGACATTCTATTTAACTCACACCAGTAAGCAGGGAGATGGGGTACTCTCAGAGTTTATCTTGGTATTCCAGTTGGAGATGCCTGTATATTTTTTGGGAAAAAAACCCTCCTAAAATACTAGTCCCATACAAAAATCTTTTCCCTTGAAAGAGAATATTTTGCAAGGCCTTTCTCTGTGGTAGTGGCCGGAGTAGGGGTAAGTTGAAGGAGCTGTTCTGGTTGTCAGGTGGGTTTTTTTGTGTTACACTCAGAATGAGTTGTCTCCACTGTGACCCCTGAGCAATATCCAGATGATGAGCAGGGAGCTGTCATTAGCATCAATGAGTTAGGGAGAGAAAAGGAGTTGCTCCAACAATCACCAAGAGACTGCAGATTTTCAAGATATATGGGAGATTCATCCAACAGCTCACACAACATAATAGAGCACAAATTCAGATCTCCTCACTCCCAGCCAATAGGTCTGGGCCTGTTGTGTGGTGCTGTGCATCTTCCCATCATTGAAATGTTCCTCATTGATTTGTTTCTCTCCATCATGGCACATTGTATAATTTCTTTACTACACAGGATTTTCAGAGTAATGATAATTTCCCAGTCTTGCTCAGGCAAAAAGATTGTTTTGAGATACAAGCTTCTAAGCACTTTAGAAACACACATTCCTCAAAGCCATATACCTCTTTCCCAGGACAACAAAGCAGGGGGTTGTGTGCTAACAGGGTTGGGAATATAGAAAACGTATCCTGTGAGTTGTAACCATTGTGTGTGCTGCTGTGATGTAATTAAATATCCCAGATCCCCAGGGCTTTGGTACTCAAGTGTGTGAATAAAACATAACTCTTAGCAAAGCAATGCCTTTGTGAAATAGAAAGAGTATAAAGATAAATTGTGGTCCCAGGCCAATTACTTCATTCATATTATTTCACTCAATTGTGAAGCCCATTGCGTTTTCCAAATTAATTGAATATTTGCATCCTTAATTAGAGTCACTATTAGGGAGATTAAATAGCTCTGTTTTTCAGAAAGGACATTAGCATCGTAAACCTGCTTTTGAAACTACTCTTATTCTTGACCTTGGGGAAAAAGACAAACACATATACCATTCACACACTGCAGCTGACCCACAGGCCATGCAGGAGACAGGATGCTGTGCTAAATGTATTGGGGCCATGAAAGGAAGATGGAAGTTCAGAAATGCAGAGACAAAGTCAGTGAACAGTGGATTTTTTCTTCTTCATTTTCTTTCTTGTTTGGGTGGCCAAATAAAAAAACAAAGAAGCAAAACATGTTTTGCAGTTTAAGTTTCTGTGGTTTTGGATAGTCTTTTGCAAATGAGAGAATCTCTTCCTTTCCTGACCTGGTGATGCATCTTAAGAGGTTTCAGCAATTTGGATGCGTTTCAAAAAAAAGGTTATTTCTCCCTGCCACACCACCTTAAAGTCCAGAACCTGGGTATCAGGTGACTTCTTGCAAATGGTATTTCTTTTTATTTGGTTTTTAAATCAAGCATAATTTTAATTGTGTTGTGAAAAAAAAATCTTTTAAAGCTTAGTCTAAATGCACCCTGAACTCAAAAACTCGGAAAGAAGTTATAAAAAGAAGGTGAGGGTTTTTTTTGTTAATGTGAAGACAAATAGGTGATTAGCAAACATCTTATTTTGTAGAGTGTGTGGATACTGGAAAGTCAAGAGGTGGAGAATATAAGAGCTTTTTTTTTTCTGGATGTTCATTAGAGAAGGCATAAATTGATGGGAGTGATATGGAATTACCCTCTGGAATGTTTATCCACACCATGGAATTGCCCTTGGGAATGTTTATCCGTACCATCGTTCAGATGTTCTTTTTAAACTGCCAGTTCAGTTACAAAACTGAAGCACTGCAATCCACTGTGATGATTAGTAAAGTCAGGCTAGTTCTTCACTGTGAACACTGGGACCTAATAAAACTCCTAGAGAAACTTACCCTGAAATAAAGTTTCTCTGCCGGAAAATATTTTCATCTCATTTCTCGTGGAACATGTTATATCTTACATCCATCTTCAACAACTGACATTAACTCAGGAAGAGCGGACAAGGGAAAATGCTCCAACATGCTGATACTCACATGCACATGGTATCTTATGGAAATGCTTTAGTTTCTCCGATGCTTAGCTGCAAACCAAACAAAAGTAACCCTCTCAGAAGTGCTTGCTTCTGCAGTTTTCTGCCACAGGTCAGGTTAAGCTGGAAAATGGGAATTTCAATTTATTTCCTACTTGGCTGCATTCTTTGAGGAATAAAGCATACTTTCAGGTGTTACATGATCCATTGACAAGTGCAGATCTGGGGTCAGAATCAAATGTCTGGAAATTTAAGGAATGACCTGAAGGAGAGAAAGGGGGAAGATAATGACTGGATGAATATCCATATGCAAATAATATATTTCGAAGCACTGCCACTGATAAAGAGATAAGGTGCCACAAATCTCTTCACCATGCAGAAATTTAGTGGCTAAATCACTTGGTTTTGAAAAGTTATCAATACCAAAAATTTTGTTTCCTTCAACTGTGCCTGTCCAGCCAGAAAAGGTGGCTCTGAAATGCCAACGAGTTTGAGACAATCTTTGGAATGGCATTCCCCTGTGTCAGCACAATTTACACTCTCCTGGTGCCTGAGGCTGTGGGCATGGACACAGGAAGCCAGCAGAGTGAATACCCTCACTCTCTGCTGTGCTCTTTGTCACTTTTTTTTTTTTCCAAGTGAATTTGGACATCAGTCATGCAGATGCCAGCAATAAAAATTTGGCATGGGCCAGTTTTGTTCTTCTGACTTGAAAAACACAGGACAGATTTGCATGAGCATAGAGATTGGCTTGTAGAAGTTGTTGGCACCTCAAGTTAATGTCTTGGAAAAAGGATGTGCTTCAGCTTCTTGAAAAAGCTGTTTTTAAGGAACAAGATTTTGTTTTCTCTCAGCATGGGTCTTAGGAAGGAGTGTGATGAAAAAAATTCTTTTCACTGAGAAAAAAAACAACAGCTATCTGCAATTGTTAAAAGGCAAATAAATTTTTTAAAAAATAGTTCCTTGGTTTTAAATGGAAACATGAAAATTGAATAGAGTCCCTCCTTTTAATCCAATTTAGGCATTAAAAAGCTCAGAAATTATGTTTTCCTTCCCCTGTACAGTGTGATTTTTACTTTCCCCACTCTTGAAGCCTCACCAGGAGTACTGTGGCCAGTTCTGGGATGGTCAGTATGACAGACGGATATTCTGGAGACAGTCCAGTGAAGCTGTGCAAAGATGGTGAAGGGACTGAAGCACCTCTCATGTGAAGAAAGGCTGAGAGACCTGGGACAACTCAGCTTGGAGAAGGGAATGTTTTGGAGATTTTATCAATGTGTGAAAATATATGACAGGAGGGTGTAAGGACTGCGAAGTTGGGCTTTTGTCAGGGATGGCCAGAAGCAATGGCACAAAATGACACACAGGAGGTTTCTCCTGAGTGCCAGGAAACACCTTGTTACTGTGAGGGTGACCAAGAACCAGCACAGGTTGACCAGAGAAGCTCTGAAATCTCCATCCTCAATGATACTCAAAAGCTGTTAACACAATCCTGGCCAACTGGCCCTACCTGAGCAGAGATGTTGCACCAGATCTTTCCATCCTGGAACATTCTCTGGGAATATGGTTACAATTTTTGCCACCCTTTATATTTCACCATTTGTCAATTCCTTCTCTTAAAGCAGTAACAATCCAACACTATTAGATGAGGACTGAGAGGCAAAATAAGTGAGTTTCTGGCTAATTATCACAGATGTCACAAGGCCAGTGACACGTTATATCTTAGGGGAGTCAGCCTATTTAAATTTAACTCATATGTACTGTGATTCACAAGAGTGAGAAGATCTAATGTAATTATAGCCAGTTCTGGATTTTGGAAGGCTAGGGTCAGTTGGGGCTGGAACACAGGTTATATCCACCTGCCACAAAAATATATTCTTCAAATATTGCAGAAGAAACAAAATGCTTGAAACCACTTTCTTTCCCTTTAAAATTGTAACAGCATAAAAAAAAAATCCCTACCTGTGTAAAATCCAAAGAGGGAATCAGATCATCAGAGTGACACATTTCAACAAATATATTTAAATTTAGCTTAAAAATAACTTTAAGTACTTTCAAAAGCAATTAGGCTTCCTTGTTTTTCAAAGTACTAAGTGTAGAAAAAGAATCATAGCCGTTTATTGCAATGGAAACACCTCCTGCCTCCCCACACACACCCCTTCTCCACCTGCTTTAGCTGCAATTAAATGTCAGGGATGGGGGGATGTAGTGACTTGCTAGGATAAAGAGAAAAAGGAGCTGTGCTCTTCTGGATAAAGAACTCGTCTCTTAAAGTGCCCCTCTCAGACACTAGGTGATGATTTGTTTCAAGAGCTTCAAAGGTCAGAGTCTAAAATTATCTGTATCTAAAGCAGAAGTCTTTTGGAGGGAGTTTTGATGTACAGATTCACAAGCATCTGGTTTCTAGGGCAAAACTTGGATAGTAGGCATATAAAGATAACAACCTCTTGAAAATTAGGGAAGAGCTAACAAGCTTTTCCTCCTCTCTAGTTCCTAAGGATAAGAAATCATCCTTCTCCAGATGATACACTTAAAACACATGGAGTAGATGAGTTTAGCTAACAAAAATGCTGATAAAGTTTTGTTTTTCAGTCTTAAGTTTTGGGGTTTTGGTGGTTTTTTTTTGTTTTTTGTTATCATAAATGGAGTATCTTACTTCCACTTATAAAAGCTGAAGTACAGAAGAGGAAAACAAAAGAGAGTTTTGTTTTACTGGTTTGCTTTTCCAAAGTTTAGTGTAAAGAAAGATAATATTTAAGCCATAATAAAACTTAAAATGATTGCCTTCTATAAATGGCACTTTTTAATGGATCCTGAAAGAGCTGAATGGATTTTTTAAAAAAAGCTTTGGTTTTGTACAAGTTCTAAGCAGAAGAAAGGCACTATATTGAATTTACAGTTTTAGTTTTAAATATTGAATAACTATGTGTACAAGGATTATTAATAGAAAGGATGATTAAGAAACATATTGCAAGTTTAAAGGGAAACTGCTCCAATGTTTGTAATGTGCTGAAGCCCATTGATTTTCTATAAAAGAAATGTAGACAAGGAAAATTAATATAAGTGGCAGATAAGAAACAAAAAATATTTTAAAAATCTCTGTGTAGATCCAGAGATTTCTTTGCAAAATTCAGCTGTTCCCACGATAGTGGGTAGGTATGTAGATGTGGAAATCACTTTATTTTTTTTATTTTTTAAATATGTGTGGATAGATTTACACCCAGGAAAGCAGGTGAAGACAACAGCCTTTCTCTGGTTTGCTTATCCACAATACCATTCCTTGGTACTCCTGATTCTTTTGCCTCTGGTCCAGGATTTCCCATAGCTCAGTGCACTCCACCCCCTTGTATGTCAACCATGGTGCCCCTGTCCCTGTCCCCAGGGGACAGCTGTGCCTCTGAACTTGTAACCTCTCTTGAATAAGGTGTGGTCTCCACACTCTGCAAATGTCCCGTGGTCACCTGGCTCAGTTCCATCTTAAAGACAAGAAATTCAGCCCTTTGCAATCTCACTTTAACTGGTTCATGGAAAGAAAGTGGACATGTTTTTCCATAACTTCTCTGCTGACAGATCTTGCACTAGCTAAATCCAATGCTCACTTACTTCCCTTTCTCCTTTTCTCTTACCCAGAAAAGCTCAGCACTCTTACCTGTGAGGAAGAAAATGTTTAAGTTTTCTTATATACATGCAATGCACTCAGAAAATGTGCTCAAAAATGCTCGACATGCCTCTGTCTGGCAGAATCCTATCTTACATCTTTGTCTGTCCTACGCAAATCGCTATCTTGAAATTAGAATTCAGCTAGCAGAAGGAAATGAAACGTTCTCAATGCAGGAAGAGGCCTTTAAAGGTGGAAAAGCTGATCTGATAGGGGAGTGATAGCATGACAGTAAACAGCGGGACCGGAATAACTAGATATCCCTGATTTGGTCAGAACTGCCTTTCTATGTTACAGACAGAAATTGAGGTTACAGCACTAATCCCAATCTTAATCCTATTTAGCAAAACAGTCACTGGATTTGTTTGGACCCGAATTTCATTCTGATTCTTTTCACAGTAGAAAATAAGACCAAGAGGGCTCTTCATGCAAGCTGTCTGACTTTTTCATGGCTAAATGCATTTGTTGTTATCTTTGCTTTAGAGAGGAACATTTCATCCTAAATAATAAACCATGGTTATGAATTATGTACTGTATTGTCTAAGCTTCTGCTAGTCATTTCCATGATAACATAGACTCTCATTATTTTCCCTTTCCCTGAATTCCAGAAGGTAAAACACTTCAAAAAAATCTCAGATAAATTCCTACTTGTCTGCCTCCAAAAGCAAACTGTCCAGACTGATGAGAATTATTAGAAGTAAAGTCCTTGGTGAATATAAATGAGAATTGAATTATTCATTATATTTGAATGGCATTATTTAATAATTATACACAAAAGTAGAAATTTGTTCAATGTAAATTTGCCCAGAGCAATGTTTCATGAATTTCTGGCAAATAAGGTTACTGTTAAATTTCTGTTACTATGACAATGTAAAACGGCTTTCTGCTCCTACGGTTTTTTGCTAGTTTTTTTGGTGTTTTCCACTTGATTAAAAAATAAAATGCGTATTCCATTGCGGTGAAAACATTGTTAAGGACCAGTGACATGGCAACAAAAAGCATGACACAGACCAATATCTTGAATATAGGCAGTAATTGCTTGCATTTTGTAGCCCAGCAGACCATGAGCCTTTCTTCCTGCTTTCATTATTTTTTTAAGAATTCTTCTTTCTTGTTTTTTAAGCTTCATATTGTGATCTGAAATACGAGCAAATTTTTGTGCCAGTTCTGAACAGAATAACAATTTTGAAGACAGTGATTTCTGAATTCTCAGCTTCAGATGCTGTAAAGCAGGTTGCTTTTTCTCAATACTTGTTTGCTACAGCTCTAAATGCAAGACACCTTTGAATATACCAAGATACTGGTATCTGTTGTTGTGACATAACTCTTTGGTCTTCAAGCTTGCCACTCTCCATAGCACACCATTCTCAAAAGGAAATTACACACAAATATGTATTTCCATTCAAGATGAAGACAGAGAATATTACATGTTATCTGTGTTACAGGATTATGCATGTGCTCAGGTTTTTGTGATTTTTGTTGGTCTTTTAAAAAACAGGATGCTTAGATTTCTAAGTATTGTCTCTAGCTAGAGAAGCAAGCTGATATTCTCCCTGCTGTGTAAGTTTTTCGAGTCTGTCAACTTGTGTGTCAGATTTTGGCAGAGGTGGTGTCTTATTCATGGATCCAAGAGAAGCTTTCCCATGTGCATTTCTCTTCATAGATTTTATGAGACAGGAGGAACAACTGTTTCACAAAAGTTAGAGGAAGATAAACATTTTAAAATAATAATAATAATAATATACCCAAGTATGTAAAAATTTGTTGGATTTTTTCCTATTTCATTAACCACTGAGGGAACTTTGATTTCATTGCTCTGTGACAGCCACTCTGAAACCACCTGTTGGGCGTAGACTGTCAGTTCACAGAAGCAATCTAAGTGCTTAAAGCTTTCTAGTTCCTAAAACTGACATGCTTATAGAAGATGGACAACTAATTGTGAGACACAAAATGAACCGTTTTGCACTGGTAAATTCATTATTAAATAGCTATCAACTTTTAGCTTTAGAATGACAAAGCACTTGGTGAAACGCCCTGATGCTACAACATGTTTTTTGTCTATCCATTAAAACCATGTAGTGTCTATGTCTTCACCTAAGTTTCCCAGTTTTGAAATGCCTCTTCTTCAGTAGAAGAACAAAAGATTTTCATGTAAATATCCTGTTAACTGAAAGGTCTATCAAGTAATGTACTTAGTGTTGAAAAGTCAATAGATTTAGCTTAATTTTTTAGTCTTTTCTTAATATTATTTTATAAATATGAAGTCAAGAAATTACTGAAACTAGTTATTTCAAAATACAAGATTAGAAAGTGTTGTTCCACAAAGATCAAAATAAAATGTTCTTATCTATCTAAACCATTTTTTTCAATTTTCACTTCAGGAAACAATTTAAGAAAAGACTTTACTTCTGATGAACTTTTTTTTTTTTTAAGTATATTGCAGGAAGAAAAATCTGACTAAATATGTGTATCAGAAGGAAGAAATATAATTTTCACTGTTGTCAATGTAAGGACTGACACAAATGCTTGAAGGTTAGAAAAATTAATACCAAAATCAAAGAAGGGAAATGTGTGGAAGGACCATTATATATCTCAGAAACCACATGTATGGAGAGAGGTGCAGCCATGAGTGAGGAGAGAGAGGCCTTTCTGCAATGACCATGTCTAGGAGCACTATGAATTTTAACTTCTGTTTGAGGAAAACAAAACCCAACACACACTCACAAAACAGTAGTAACATACCCTCACACATGCTTTTCTCTTTATAGTAATGATCTTGATAATACAGTACAAATACAAGCTGACTAATGGTTGCAGAAACTTAAATTTAACAGCTCAGAAATGAGGCAGACTTTGCAGCCTGGTGCCTTTTCAGGCTGCCCAGAGCTAAGCACTCCTCACAGCATGACCAGCTGAAGGATCAAAGCATCCAACGCAACAGGCCAAGAGCTCCTCAATCCATTCTAGTTGAAAACAACTGGGCTAGTCAAGACTGCTATTTTAGGGTGCCAACACTGCTTTATACCCAAACACTATCAGGAGCAACAGCAGCACCAGATCTTAATGGATTTCATAGCCTAAGTTCCTGCAAATAGAGCACTGATCTTTTTCAGTTCACTGTCATCTAAGGAAGGACATGTGAATAAGGCCTCATGTGGGGAGAACCGTGGTTCCCTCACTATTCCTCTCACACACAAGGCATCAAAAGTGTCGATTCAATAGCTCAGCAGCTCAGTAACTAAAGCCTAGGGATCTCTGGAGATATTAGCATAGACAGCCAACAGCCAGCCTCCTGGGTTTCTGGTATCTGTGGAAGTAAGAAGGTTGTAAAGTAATTTTGCATCATTCTCAAACTTCACTAACTTCACGAGATTCTGACAGATTTTTCTTCTAGATTATTAATAAATTTGGTGTGTAGCACTTTTCCTCTGTTTGCTAACCCAACAATTAATTTTTATTTTCTTTATAAATACTGTAATGGAACCTATATTTCTTTTTGTATTGTGCTCATGATACAGGAAGCCTTTGCTTATTCATCTATAAATAGTTATTGTGCTCAGTTGTTTACTGATGCATACTTTGTGTAGTTTTCCAGGTAACATTTTTGGATTAGGAAATCACATTCTGCCCTTTCCTAGAATGTCACAGAAGAACTTCTACTGGTGGTCTGCATGTCTTAGACTTCCAGACTACACACCAGGCCTGGACTGAAGTAGGACACCAGTGAGATATTAATGGTCTCTGATCCTGATATCTGCAGTGCTGCAGGAGTCACCACGTCACAGCACCAACGTGGCTGCCTGCCTTTGTCATATCCACAGGGAAATGGGAAATGGGAAATGGGATGAGCTCCTGGCTGCTCTTGTTCTCAGTGGCTTGGCAGATATCTGCCGTTGGCTGGAGACAGGCAGTAAGAACATGCTAAAACCCAGCCTTGTTCATGTCTCCAATGTGGCCAGTGTTGAGGTCCAGTTGCCAAAAGATGTCTGGCTGCTTTCTGCTCCACTCTCCTGCCTCTCTGTAGTGTGGCTGGCTTGGAATAAGCAATTTCAAGCTGTTTGTCGTGGCTGGTATAAAACTGGTGAGTACTGTATGCTGCCTGTATGCTAGTTGTCAGCTTTTTGCCTGAGGCATCTGTAGAAATATTTGGGCTGTAAACAACATGCTGTTTGGGGGAAAAAATTTAAAAAGAAATCCAAAAATCCCCTACAATACCAAAACCCCAAACCTGAAGACTAGTTGGAGCTATGGATCATCTAAAGTAAAGTAAAATTGAGCCTTCTTGTACTGGCATGATTATTGGGATGAAATTGAGCAACTCCAGGTGCCAGGTTCTGCATCCAGGACAAAGCAAGGCCAGGCAGAAGTGTAAATGGGGAGAGGAGTGGCTGGAGAGCAGCCCTGCAGGGAGGGATTTGGGAATATTGGTTGGCAGCAGCTCAGAGTGAACCAGCAGTGTGGGCACCAGCAGCCAAAAGGCAAAGCCCATCCTGGGGTGCATCAAACACAGCACAAGCAGCCCATTAAAGGAGTGATTAGCCCTCTACACTCAGTACTGAGACAGCCTCACCCTGAGTGCATTTCTGGGCCTCACAGTTTTAGAAGGGTGCGAAGGTTCCTGAATGCATCAATTCAGGACAGCAAAGCTGGTGAGAGGGCTAGAAAGCAGACCAATAAAGAGAAAAATATCAAGTGTTTCACCAGACCTCCTCTTTGCCTTCTGCCTTTATACACACCATATACAGACATATATTTTTAATGAATGGTAGTTGAATAATATTAAAAAATGGTGGGTGGACAATTTATAATAGTAAAATCAAGACACAAAGAGCTGGTTAGAAGAAATTTTCTGAAGAAGATTGTCTTCCTGGGCTCCATTTCCTGTTTGCAAGCCAGCACACCAAGCTGTGTTGATTAGATGTCTTGCTCAAGTAGATCATCTGGCTTCTGCCTTTGGCCTAGTATAAAGCAGCACACATATGTGTGACAATGTAAGTATTCCAAGATGCTACCTTATCCTCGTCACACATAGGTCAGAAGCCACAAGTCTTCCTATTAGGGTGATCCTTAAATAGGCACCTTCATTAGTACTTTTAGACTCATTCCTTAAATTAGTATTCATTAGGTCTCTTTCTTAAATTATGAGTCTTTAATTTAGTTGTGGATGTCTTCATGTTGCTACAGGTCTTGGTTATGAAAGGAAAGTGTGTTCATCTAAACAATTTTTCTTTGTAAAGAAGCAGGACTGAGAACACTGACAGAAATGGGGAAGACAAAGAAAGAAGGATGTCAACTATTTTTTTCCATGGACAGGAATTATTTCATTGACAGCTTTAAATAAATGTGTTAAATCCACATCTTCTGAGGATGCCTGTAATCCCAGAGGAAATTATCATAGTTACATCCAGACACAGTTCTTTGAATCAGCAGAGGGAATATTATTCCTTGTGGAAATTTAACAAATTATGAAAATTCTTGCAAAAGTTTCCATCATTTTTCAGCCAACCAAAGACAGACAATGACAATAGCTTGTTGTCAACCAGGACCCCCAGGTCTTCTCCACAGTTTCCTGCCAATTGGTCAGTTCCAGCTTGTGCTGATGCCTGGGGTTGTTCTTTCCCAGGAACAGCACCCTGCACTTTGCTGGATTTCAGACAGTTTCTCCCTGCCCATCTCTCCCTCCTGTGGAGATCCTGCTGAAGAGCTGCACATCTCTCTGGGGAATCAGCCACTCCTCCCAGTTTTGTGTCATCGGTGAACTTGCTGAGGAGGAATCTTCCCCTTTTTCCAAGTATTTGATTAATAAATTAAACAACACTGTGCCCAGTACTGAGCTGTGGGGGATGCCACTACTGACAGGCCTCCAGCTAGATACATTTTAAGTAAAAATGTAATTTGGTCTTAAAAAACAATTTGGTAAGAGAAGTTATTGGTGTGACAAAAAATGCACTAGACACACACCCATTGTGGAAGTTTCTGCCCACCTACTGCCATTTGCAAATTGAGATAACAAGAAGCAAAAAACCACGAGAACATGAAATAAGCTGGAAATGGATGACTCTGTGGCAGATCCCTAAGGGCAGCTCTAATTCAGAGCTCTAATCCTCTTCTAAGTTACATCCAAATCTGAGTTCCAGAGTAATGTGCTGGAACATCTACCCTTCCTTTTCCAAACTTGACCCGTATTCTCTCCACAAATTCAATGTTTATGAAAGGTCACAAAAAAGGAGTAGAAGAAATGAAAGGCAAGAAAAGATCTGCTCAGATCACTCAGTGTTCAGGTGCTCCTAGGGAGCATCATATCCAAAACTGTGAGAAGAAAAACAACTCAGTTGCACTTGTAAGCCTGGCACAGATGAAAGCTCCCAACTCCATCTAGAGGTACACAGCTTATATTTGAGGAATGCACACTGCAATCAACATCCATTTCTGATAAGTACATCCAGTAACCTGCAAATCTAATTATATATTGAGGAATGAATGAATAGGGGAATGACACTCAGTGTCAGGGCACTGAAATTGCAGATTGCATTCAGTGTAAAGTGAAACAAGAAAAAACAATCCTGATATAAGTGTATAAAGGCAGCTTCTGAGCTGACTGTTACCACTTAGGAAGGACTCATAAGGTAAAACCAGCTAACTGCTTGAAAATATAAGTTCAGTGCTCAGAAATAGTCAGTAAGCAAAAAAGAAGTTCAGAATCATCAGGAAAGGAGCAAAGAGCAGATTATGGCAATAACTGCGTGCAGCATCTGAATCTGCAGCACTGCACAGAGTTCTAATCTTTTCTGAAAAGACACGAGCAATATGAAGAGGGGACAAGATGGTGACAAGATGAGCAAAGGCTTTAGCAGCAGGAACAGCTTAAGAATGAGATTCATCAGCCTGGAAAAGACTGCAGCAACCCTCACGTGCAATTTCTTTAGAGGCCTTTCAATTCTTCTGTGCCATCAATGAGAATACATATGAGGAAGAAGAAAGGGTACAGTTGTTTCAGACTTGGCAATTCTGAGAATAACAATAGCTTGGATCTCAGAGGTAGGATGTAGAAATTTGGGGTTCTAAGGCTCTTTGAAGATACAGCAGTCTCTGAGGTTTAAATTCTATATTAGGTATCAGATTACCAGTAGTGTGAATGCAATATTTTTTAAATTGAAAAGTTGAAGACTTATAGCGTGCAAATTAATTTTCAAGGTTCTCTTCTTAGAAACCTAACTTTTCATGTGCTTAAGCTTCCTGCCTGTTTACTCTGCTGTATCAATATCTAAGAAGTTATGCTTACAGTTAGCCAGTTACATTTCTTTTTACTGTGCATGGAATACTTTCAGACCCTCAAGTTTCAAACTCTTGTAAATGCTTTGAAATGATTTGGGGCTTTTTAAAATATGTTTCTCCAATTTTTTACTTTTAGAGAGCATCTGTAGCAAAATCCAAACAGCTGTCTGGGAAGCACAGATATTCTCTCAAAATAGGCACAAAGATTGGACATTCATATGTCTGCCAAACCCGTGAAATCCTTTCCTTCCCCGAGAGGCTGGGGGTGTGGCATGCTCAAGTGTACTGCTTTGATTGGGTTTGGAGTTCCTCAGAGCCTATTCTGCTGTGCTTGCATGAAAAACCATCAGGCTTGGGGGAAGAGAAGGGGAAGAGGAAGTTCTGCTACTAAAGTCAGCAGCTCTAAAAGCTTTGTTAAGAAGAAGACCAAAATTTTCAGATTACAAAGTCTTTGTCCAGATTACATACTGATACCAAACACCAGGTTTGGCCCAAATGTTTTCTCTTTTTTCCATAGGAATTATTTTAAAAATACTGATTACAGTTGCTTTAAAAATTAAAATTTAAATATATAAAAATTGCAAAATTACAATTATATTGTAGCAAGTAAAGCAAAAAAATCTGTCAGCACTTCTTACCAGGCACAATGTGTATGAAAGATATTTAGCAATTAAGTGACTGTGAATTGAATCTATGCATTACATAATCACTTTAATTTCTTTGAAACCATGGCTGCATTTAAAGACTAAGTCTTTGAAAAAAGATACTAAGTGATCATTTAGCACAAGCTTTTTGAAACTTTGAGTTCCATTTCTTCATGCTTTATGAAAAAATTCAAAATACAAGCACTAGTGCAAATACACACAAATATTTAGTTGTATGAAGCTTCCCAGACCACAGGATACATTTTATTCAACGCTCTCAGTGTCTGGAATACAATGTCTATGCAGGAAACTTGTCTGGTTTTCTTCTTTTTTCCCATCTTCAATTCCTGACAGTGACATCACAGAAGGTGTCGCCACCAATGAATATTCAGAATCATAAGCATCATTACTTAGCTAGAGAAGATATTGGCTCTTAAAACAATCTGAAGTTTTCAAATAAACTAAATAAAGTGTGGTGTTTCCAGGCTTAAAGAACAGACTGAAAAATACCATCAGATATTGTCATTCTGTAATTTATTTGCCAACATCAGATTCTTTTAAGAGTCTATTTACCACAAGGGCAATACATGGTTGAAAGTTCATAAACAAGTAGCTGTAAAGCTGATTTGTAGGAGAGACCTTTCATGCCTCCTGTTTAAATCACCATGAATCTTCACACTGACTTGCTCAGGGTTAGGTGGTAGAAGTTGTTTTAAAGAAGGGTCCCATCTAAAATGACAGCTCAGCCTCCATGCCAGCAGCCCCAAGACAGCAGCACAGCTTTTGCTTCATAATTCCAAAATGTATTGACCAAGATTTTGGATGGTGACTGGATTTAATTGCAGTCTTGATGATAATGCCTCAGTGACATTAACTTTGAGACAAGTGCATTTCAAGAAATACCTTGTAACTGTGAGAGAGCATGCACAGTAACTTCAGAGTGTGTAACTGCAGCCCCAGCCTGTCCTTCACATACCTTTTTGGGCTTTTTAATGAAGAATAATCATAATAAGGACATATCCTAATCTCAGAGCAGATATTGAAAGACTAGAAGCCATTGGTGAGTGTATTTAAAGGTAATAAAGATTTTAAAGTAGAAAAAAAAAGGAAAAGGGGAAAAATCATTTAAAATTCAGCTTTTAACATACAACCTTAAACCAAACTCGTTATTGGACCCTGCTTATCACCAAATACCTCCTGCTGTGCACAGAAAAGATCTAAATTTTCCTTTTGTACTTGCAGTGTAAATGATCATGCAATCTACTTCCTTGCTAGCTCCAAGGAGCTTATGTACAATGCAGAGTATACACCGAATAAATCCCAAAGCCCATGGGCAAATTTTAAAGTAACCTCTAATGGTAGTCAGGCAAATTACAACCTCGGTATCACATTTGCATCTATGCCTCTTTTTGAAATCCTACTGAGATCAAGACACACATTTGAAGGGTGTTTTCAAGCCACATTCACAGCCTCTCATATGAATGAAACAAAATTAGGCAAAGGATACTGCTGGGAGTTGAGGCATGAAAGATTTCTGAGAGTCTGTATAAAACAGAAGCTAATCTGTACATTAATGTATAAAAGGAAGGCTCACATTCATAGAGCAGAGGAAGGAGGGGAAGGAACCACAGCATCTATACTGCACCAGTACTGAAATATTTGAGTTAAATAATGAAATCCTGATGGTTTTCATGGATAAAGAGTTTTATGTATTAGTCAGAGAGCTGCCTTTGTCTGATAACAAGACAAGACACAATTAAGCTAGCTCTTCATGATTCACATACTTAATGATATTCTTTAGCTATTTATAAATTTGCTGCAGTTACAATTAGTAATGCTATTAGTGATACCTCATCATAGCATTAGCCATAGTGCTTTTACTCCACAGAAATTACAACATTAACTTTGGTAATAAATCTGTTTTTCTTGTCATCCTGTAAACTTAATAGAGAATGCTTTTCACTGAGAAAAACAGATTGATTAAAAAGGTGTCCTGCACTGACACAGAGCTGGTAGTCAGGTTCACTGGAAGTGTTGAGATAAATATTCAGCTTCCTCGAAGGGCAGAAGCAGCGGATCACCTTGACAGGTTTGAGCATCACAAAACCCAGCAGGCACAAGGCACAGAGGGGGTGTGCATGCTGGGGCTGTGAGGATGGAACAGATGCTGTGCCTCTACACCCATCACTAGCAGTATCTAAGTAATTCCCAGTAGCTCCAGATCTCTTTAAAAACTCAACCAAGCAAGCCATTTTAGTGAAGCTTTCTTTTCCTTGGCTTATTTTCATAACACTTCCCCTAACTTGTTAGCAGAGCTGTCTCAACTAAGTACAGAATAATCCATTGACAAGACATCTCCTTTAATTTCAGAGCTTATCTAAGGAATACATACTAAGACGTAAAAAGAAGAAAGTCACCTTTACATATGCATCACTCTGCAGCCTTCAGCACATAGTAATCTGTAGCACTGATAGACCAGAAAAAAATGCAGACCAAGAAACATTAAGCTACTTTAAATGACAGCATATAAATTCACATGTGTTTGCTCATAGATTCATACACATGTATATAAGGTACATTATCATACATCCACAGTGCTATCAGATGTTTTCACCTAAAAGCCATTGCTTTGCAGAAGGAGGCAATGTTTCCAAAGAATAAAAGATGGAGAGGTATAGATACAGAAAATTCTCTTCATAAGGCTCTTATGAGGCTTGTGACAGAAAAAGGCAGGCATCTCACTTTGTGTTGTGGCAACATGCCATGCCATGTTATCATGCAAACTAAGAGAGTAACAGGGGGGACCTGGTCTGACCTTCTGCAACTAAAAACTTCACATTCTGTGTCTCACTGAAGTGAACTGAGAAGGCTGGAGGCTATGGCAATGCCATGTTTTTATTTTTAGTCTCAGGTGTCTTCACTTCCGTCAGAGCAAATCCAGCAAATGCAACGAGACTCCACGACCTTGCCAGTCAGCATATTATGTCAGTCAAGGCTAGGCTTGGCATTTGACCCTGTGACTGCTCCCAAAGAAGACTCAAAGATACAAAAGTAACACCGTAGTCTCTGATTTACGGTGATTACGTTGTCTTCATTGCATAGAAATGTGAAAAACTGCAATGAGGACCAACTACGTACGTTTCTTTCCCTACAGCAGTAAATATTTTTAAATGTGGTGTTCTAGAGTGAAAACTAAAAGCTGGCACAAATGATACCCAATTTTTTTTCCCCATAAATTCAGATGGCAGCTCAAACTACTTTTGTGACCACCTGTCCATTTCCTTTCTGGAGGAATAAAACCAAACGTAACAAAACTTCAAACCACCAAACATTTTGCAGTGACATCATCCATTTTACCTCCTGCAGTATTCATTTTCCAGCCAGTGGTGTGTACGGTGTTGCCAACAACAAATGAGATTCTGGAAGGAGAGCATGGTCCCTTATTGTCCTGCAGCCCACAAAGAACAGAAAAGAATATTGGGAATTATTTTCCTGTAATGCTTTTAGCTGTCTTTGTAGTAATTGCTAGGTTAAAAGCTTCTCGTCAGTTGAAGGAAGGCCATGTATCTGATGAAACAACATTTCAAAAATTCTAGAACCTACACCTTCAAAATAAATCCAAATCTCTTCAGGTGTCAGGCTTCCAAAGTTGCACTTGGTCATCCAAAATCACTGAGATCACTGGCAAAATGACATTCAGATATTTAAAACCAGGACCATGCTAAGATATCCTGCTAAACTATTTTACTCATTTATCTCAATGTGGGATATTATTGATTCTATGATGCTATGAATTAAAAAAGGAAGAAAAGAAGTATATAGATTTAGTTGAACCTGTGTATATGAATATATATTTTTTATAAATATGTCCAATGTTTTCCTCCTGTCTCTCCTAACTGTAGTTCTAGCAGTGATTCCTAAACCTTCTCCAATCTGACCCAAAAGTAGGTTATCACAAAACCTCAGTGATTAAGGTTGGAACAGACCTCTGGAGGTCCTCTGGTCCTACTCCCCTGCTCAAGGAGGACCATATAGAGCCACTTGCTCAGCACTGTGTCCAGACGGCTTTGGACTCTATCCAAGAATCCATACTCCACAGCCATTTACTGTGGCAATTCTAGTTCTCTTTGCACTCCTAGGCACAAAAAGGTTTGCTTCCTCACAGCTCCCTAACAGAAAGAGTTAAGTTCTGACATCAAGTGATGGCATTCAGATGCTTTCACAAACCAAAGTACTATGGAGTTTTACTTGATGAAATCAGCAGTTGCCTCTCTGCAGGATGTGCACTAACTGAAATCATTGCACAGGCATTGACATAAAGGTGGGGCAAAGGGGGGAGGACTGGAGAAAAGATAAAAAAAGGAAAAAATGAAAAAATTGATTCCTGTAACATCTCTAATGCCCTAGCTGCTTCACATCATTGGCTGAGCAGAACAGAGAACTGCAATGAAAAACTGAAGCAAATATAAAAAGTCACAGCTGTGGAAATTATTACACAAATACTCCTCCATATTGTGCAGGACCTGAGCAAATCTCTACACCAACTTTATCCCCATCTTGGAAAATTACTTAATTCTTCAAGACAACAGACACAATCAACATCCAGAGCCATTCTACAGAGAAGTATAATGAGGAGTTTTCAGCAAAGAGTCTTAAAATGTGAAATTTCTTGTGCAAATGAAGTGTACCGTTGCCATTCTCACTGATGAAAGAAATGAGTCAACAAATCCTTTCGGGGAAAGTTGTTTTGTTCACAGATATATGGATACTCCCACAGCAGTAAGCACTGGCTTGTAAAATGGGCTTTGAACCCTGTTTTCTTTCCCTTTTTAATGAACAGACACACTGGGCAGCACACAGCACAAACAACTACCTGAGCCAAACAGAACTGAGTATCAAGTTTACTTAGCATTATTTCTTAACTGACTTTTTACTAATGAAGAAGCCTGTAAACCTTTTTGTTGCAACCCATCAACAAGAACTATTATCAGGGTCTCATAATGTCAGCCAGATTTATTGTTGTCTACTAGACATTCAACCAAATTAATAGCTCTGTGCACAATTTCACTCTAGCTATAATTTTGTATATAATTCATATGCTGCATAAACATTTCTCAAGGAAAAAGGTCAGGCTATGCTCTGAAGGACATGTCTCTGTAACAACTTACAAAACTCATGAGAAAGCCATAACATTTTTCCCCATGCCAAGGGCCAGATTCTGATTTCAGTTGTTTTAATGTCACATTTCTTGATTTACACCAACATAAATGAGACAAATACAAGTTGTTTTTCAAGGTTATTCTGGGAATGTGGAGTTGACACAGTCCTAAAGCAAATGTCCTTATCTCTTGTACAAATTATGGCATGTCATCTGTAAGAAGAAAAATGTGCCTTGGTCTACAAAGGATTGGGAGGGACATGGCAATCCAGGCTCAGGAGAAGCTCCAATGCCCATATTGCTTTCAGTGCTTAACATGACACTTCTGCTATGTGACCATCAAACAGAAACTCAGACATGGAAAATGAATTAAAATCTCATTGCAACTCCACCCAAAGTGTGAACTCCAACCCGAACCCCTGACACCTGACATAATTGGTAATTAATGCCACAATTTCTAATGAAAACAAATTTTAATCCTCTAAGCAGCTGCCATAAGGGAAACAACATAGACAGTAATTATGTGAGGCTCAGACAAGCAAACACTTCATCTTTTATTAATTCCACACACTTAACAATTGAGCAAAGGACTTCAGTTTTCATTCCTTCTGTGTATTGTGTGAAGATTTTTACCTTTGAAAAATAGGATGTTTTAGATCTTCCTCTTGGAGAAAAGAAAAACAAGAAACTACAAAGCAAGGGACCTAAATATCGAACAATGAATTGCAGAACAATTCAGACACACACTGAATGTTGAAGGGATCAATCTTGAAGAATTGTTTGCTAATTTTGGAGTAAAAGTTTAACTACCAGAGTAAGATTTGCAAGTTTCTGATAAAGTTGATGATTCTGTGATAGATTGTATTATTTTGCTGCAATATTTTTCAATGTCCTTTATTCTCCTTCTTCAGAAGTGTAACGCACTTGAGAATTCAAAAAGCTACTTCAAAGAATTGTTCGTTCTTTGTGGAGACAAATCTCTTTGAAGTAGGAAGGGGGAGAGAGCAAAAGCCATCTCTAAATTTTAGTTGAATCTCACATGCAAATTCTAGGACAAACTCAGAACGTGAGGTCATTATGGCCACTATGTACATCTAGAAATGCATGGTACTATTTTCCTGCAGTGCAACTGTGTCAATACACACAGTCTGAGTGGCCAGCATGCCTCCAAAGCCTGCAGTGAAGGAAGTCCTGAATCAGGGAAGTGGAAGTAAGTGAATGCCACCACACTCATGCTACGATATGTGACTGTAAAAAAAGGAAGAGCTAGCAAATAACTTTAAACAGGACCAAACAATAAAAGTGAAATAAAGTTTGGATTTCTCTTCACTCTCACTGTAGACACAAAAAGTATTGTCAAAACACATTAACACACAATGCTTGTCTTTTAGCTCTTCAGTTGGAAAACCTTTTTCCTGATATGCAACCTAAGCCTCCCCCGACTCAGCTTCGTGCCATTTACACAGTATTTCTCTTTTGTGGTAGTTGACATTCTCACATTTGGGATGTGCAAAACACTGCAGAGCAGCTGGTTGCAAGAAGGAGGTGATTTGAATCATCCCTCGCTGAGCTTTATTTTACATGTTGGATTTGATTAGGCATGAATATAGGAAATGCCTCTCATAGATAGTATCTACAGGGAGAAAATAAAATCATACCTGGCTGTTGTTTTCCAAGTTTAAGAAAGAGACAACTGAAAGGGAAATGGCCTGAAATTCTTTTTTGCTCTTGAACATTTTCTGAGTCCATTTCACAGTAAAGGGAGGGTGTGAGAGGGAATCTGTATTCCATTACATTTTACTAACAGAGTGCTATTATACTGTGCATAAGTATCTGCAAATACAATTTCATGCTCTCTAACAAGACATGACAAAGATCATAATTTCCAGATTCAGAGAAAAGAATGGCATTAGATCAGAGGACTTTTAGCTGACATGAAACCATAATGGTATGCATAGCTTTATCCTTGTAATACAAACCACTGTGCAAGAATAAACCTTTCCAATACAGTTGGGACAGTCCTTTTAGCTGTCCTGCTCTGAAAGTCATCCCAGATGAACGTAGACAAACCTGAGGGCAAGGAAAGGGATGAAATCCATCTCCAGAAGGTCAGTGGGTTTGCATTTCCATGGTCAGTATGAGTAATCAGAACCTTGTTTCTTCTTCTGTGCCTTTTGCAGTTATTCTTAAGTGTCAGCAACAGTATCTTATAAAATAACCTCTTTTCAAATGATTGCATCATCCCAGTGCTACTTACTGTATTGGGGACCCTTGCAGCACTTTTGAGTCCTCTCAGTGTCTCTGAGATTCAAATTCTAAGTCCTAAACCATTATCCAGTGAATTGAACAACCTAAAACCACATGGATTTTTAGTTTTGTATGTCTGCACACTTCCTAAAGCAGTTAAACAGGCAGATTTATGTTAAGCTCTTTGATAGCAGAAGCTCTATCATTCTTTTCTCAATTATTTAATCCTCTAAGATCAACTTTGTTATTAAAATTCCACAGATTTTAATCTGAGGCCAGGCATCAATTATCCTCTCTGCACAGTGATCATGGTTGCATTCTATCATCAGGAAGATCAGCATGGCTATATCCTCACTTATTGACCTTGTTGGTGGGTCCTTGATTCACTCAATGTCATGTTTTAACAAACAGGTTTATAGCCCAGTTGCTGGTGTGAGTTCTTTAGTAAATATAGTTTAAAATAAATCTCCTCCCCATTAGTTCACTTAAAACAGGACAGAACTATGAATGGATTCAAAAGGAGGAAAAGAGGAGATAAGGCTGCTTGGTGTTTCACCCCTTGAAAAAATAAAACAAACAAACAAACGAAAGAAGAGGCGGGGGGGAAAGGAAAAACTGAGGTTTGAAAGCGAGCTTCTGCCACCTCTGGTCTTTTTCCACCTGACAAGCCTGTCAAAACCTGGTTTGAAATCAGGTCTCCTACAAGGCAAGTGGGTAACCATGCTAATCCCTGAGCTTCTGGCACTCCAGGGAGAGATTTTTCACAGTGTTTTGGCAGTTGCTGGTTCCCTCCCGCAGACACTCACTCCAGGTAGGAAAGCCATTTCCTATCTCACTTTGTCCAGATTAAATCAAATCCTCTTCTTTACATTCTTTACAATAAACCCCTTAAGTTTCAGTGTAACATTTACTTTAGAACCTAAAATAATATGCTGTAAAATCACTGCTCACAATAAATTTACATTGACTAACAGGGAGTTTGCATTATAATGTAGGCTATTTTTTCCAGTAACACAGCATAAATTTCTTGATTGCCTCAATATACCTTTCCACCATTTGTAGTAATGTGACATTTCATTGAAAATTTTGATGGCATTTCTTTTAGGAAACAGTGATACTTCTGTAGAGGGGTAACAAGTTTCATTTCCATTTTATCAGTAGGAGGAAACAGGTCTTAAACACTGACTGCAAAGAGTGACCTCTTGAAAGAATTTGATGACAATTCTGCAGGCTATCTAGAATGGACATTTACTGCAATTAGACTATACATTGTTTAAATTCTTCAAAGGGGTTGGTTTAACATTCTCCGCCCCACGGTACATGGCCATTCCCAGAAAAACAACAGAGTATCTTTAAATACATGTAACATTTTCTGCCAGCCTCAATGAACGCCACAGTATCTGTGAGTTAATCAGTCCCTGGTCACCTTCAAGCAAAATATATCAGCTGTCCCTGACTCCAGTCCCACAAGAGCCCCTCCCACCAGATTTTCTTGTTACCTGGCACCCAAATTTGTTACTATTCCAAGATGAATCCCCAAATCTCCCCATTCCATCCAGGACACAATAATCAATACATGTTGTCCCTTCTACTGCATTAAGGATTCAGACTAGCAATTCATAAACCGTAGCCAGAGACAATGGGAAAACATTTCCTTGAAAACTAGCTGCAAATCTTGTCTATGGCTTGAAGCTCAGTGGTGCTCAGAGGAGGCAAGAAATTTGGAAAGCAATATTTATAGGACTTTCAGTATGACCACTCATCTCAAGCATTGCTTGCTTTAAGCATGTATTAGAATCACTGCAAGCTACTCCCTAAGGGAAAATCTGCCATCTAAGGGTTCCGAGTTTCTTAGCCTCAACAAAGCCGCCCATGGACACAGAACAACTCTCTGCCATGACAGGTTGTTTGTAACACTCTTAAGTTATATATCAGTGCAATAATTAACCATTCTCGGGAAGAAAAAACCTCACCGCTGAGGTTTTATATTGAGATCATGTCAAAAAGTTTGCTTAAATGACTTGTTCAAGTCGCCTTTGAACGTGACATTACCACAGAACACAACCAAACCTCAGAAAAATGAGGATTTGGTCTCATTTGCTTATGCCTAGGACTTGCAAATACCTTTCTGGTTCTCCTCTGGGTATTTTTGCTGCTAGCTTTCAGTTTTACAGCATTGTATAACTGAAACATTAAACAGAGGTTATTAGCATCCTGTGATACTTGGTGCGTCTCACACTCAAACAAGGACTTCATGCAACAGCTCAAAGGCCAGCTCATAAGTACAGCCAAGGCTGTCCTCTGAAGTGACTGAAACCATGTTATGACACTTTCAGAGCGACTTTAATTAAGTAAGTTTCAGGATATGACTCCCACCAGCCAATAAGACAAATAATTTATCTATTATAGATTGCAAAGGCTAGTGGTGAACCTGGGAAATTACTCAAATACCATCCAAATCAACAGTGGTTTTTTAGCTTTCTTAAGTAAAAGACACCCAGAAACTGTTTCTTTTTCTGGATTTCATTATAATGAAGACCTCCAGGGCTTTGGGCAGCAGACCATTGGAAAAGTACACTCTACAATTTAAGTAGTTTTTACCCTCAAGCTTAAAAGTAGCTGTTACATTACCAATTTTTGCCACCCACCCCAATCACCCTTTCTTATCACTTACATTATTAATGACTAACAGCATTCAAAGCCTTTCTCTATTGTCTACTTCAGAAGTGGATGGACCCCCTTAGTAAGTCCATTTTCCCTGATCAGTCAGACATTTTGTAATCCTGTTTCTCCCAAAAGTGAGCTATTTCCTTGCATGCCGAGTAGCTTCAGGCAGCAATTCTGTTTTTGTTAGACCGCTGTATCTAGTTTCACCTCCAGTAGTTTTGTTAAACACAATAAAAGAATGACACTAGCACAGATGAATTCTAAATAACATGGCTAATTAAATACACCTGGGTATGCCTTTCCTACAAATGCCTCTCAGCATTTCACAGGACACATTAGCGAGCGCTACCTGGTTTAAACTATTTAAAAGAATACTGCCGTATTCCAGCACATTTCTGTCTACTGTTGAGAGATATCAATTGTTCAGCTCAAATAAGTATGTTTTAAATAGGCTGAGTTGCACAGAATTATAATACCGTGTGATTTAATATGCCATTTGCTTTACTTTAATTGATTACTACAATTAGCTGGATCTGCTGAAGCCTCAGGCTGCAAGCTGGGAACTTTCACCCAGGTACCTTTTCAGCCAGAATGGAGCTGGTTTTGTCAGTATTTTCCCTAGTAGTTGGTACAGTGCCGTGTTTTGTTTTTCTATGAGAAGAATGCTGATAACACACTGATGCTTGGATTGTTGTTAAGTAATGTTTATTCAGAGTCTAGGGCTTTTCTAGCTTGCCATGCTCTGCTGTCAGGCAGGTGCACCAGAAGCTCAAACCAGGAGGAAAAAACTGTCAGCGGAAGCTGCAGCTTGATAAGATTAGGACAGGGAATGGCCTGCCAGCATGGACACAGAGGAAGTTTTCACACAGTAGAGGAAGACTGGGAGATGAGGTGATGCACAATAATGAAGCCAGTAAATCCAGTGCAAGTGACAGGAGTTGGCTGAAAGATAAGCTCAACTTAAATCATGGCATATCAAATATGTGTTTGCCAGATCAGAGGATCAGTGCATCAAAAATCAAAAATAAGAGTGCTGTTGTACTTATTCTCATAGTCCAATAGCCTGAAAATTCATTATGATGGAAGTACAGATTACAGTTCTGTAAACTCTCAAGCATATATTTTATTTCATTAACTTCTTGCACTTCCACTATCTGAGATCAGTTTCACCTACAGGTGATCCTCTTCATGAACAAGGACTGCTTTTACTACCATTTAAGAGACACTTAAAATATAGAGAGAGCTTATCATATCACTGAGTTTGATCTATGTTGTTTATACGGTAACAAAAATCTTCAACAGATAACCAAATCACTTGCACATAAGCAATGAAAACTCTCATATTTATTTCATCTCATGTCTAACATTTGGTCTTCT